>JARQOD010000001.1:321823937-321857620 GCA_033576555.1 Oophaga sylvatica | reverse complement strand
GGGGGCGGGGCTATGGACGGGGTTGTAGTTTAGTAGTAGTGCATACTTATCATTTAATTATAACATTTATACCACCCTCCCACCCTTCCATACAAGGCTCCGCTGCCACCCTTCTATATATGGCTCCACTCCCACCCTTGTATGCATGGCTCCGCTCCCACCCTTGTATGCATGGCTCCACTCCCACCCTTGTATGCATGGCTCCGCTCCCACTCTTGTATGCAAGGCTCCACTCCCACCCTTGTATATATGGCTCTGCTCCCAATCTTTAATACATGTGTAATGTAAGGAGTACAGTTCATATAGTGTCTTGTGCTTGGGTGCGATGAAAACACAGGAGTCACAGGTTTGATATAGAAGGTCTTTTATTACTTCATACAAGTGGCAATAATAGTCACACAGTTTGCAGATACAAAAGCAGGAGACACAGCAGGCCAGAGTAACTTAAGCTCAGCAATCACTCTCCACAACAGGTTCAGGATCTCTTCTCTGTTACCATAAGTCCATGCAAACGTGGATTTATCAAATAGCAAGGTTCCAAAGTCCACGAGTGTTCCAAAGTTCCACAATAGGAAATAACTGGAGTACAAGGTCCAAGGCTTCCAGGAGTCAGGTCACAGGTACACTGCAGGCTTGATTCTGAAGCACTGATTGCTCAGCTGTGGCTGCTTAAGAAGCAAGAGGGAGAGAATCAGAGCGGGAACATGCAAGCTGAAAACTCCATATTGACTGAGGGCAAGACAGCTGCAGCAAGACAGAAAGTAAAATGGCTGACGGAAAAACTGAGTTTCAGGAACATGTACACAGAACCTTACATTACTCCCCCCTTAGGGACAACCTCCGGATGACCTCAGACCAGGCTTGTGTGGGTACCTCTGATGAAACTGACGGAGCAAGCGAGGAGCATTAACGTTATTGACTGGTTCCCATGAGTTGTCCTCCACTGGGTAGCCCTGCCATTTAATCAAATATTGTAACTGATTTCTATACAACCTGGAATCCAGAATCCTTTCCACCACAAATTCTTCCTGACCATCGACTAGCACTGGGTCAGGGCAAGGAGAAGAACGTCCAGGAAACGTATTGGGTGTCGCAGCCTTTAGTAGAGATACATGAAAGACAGGGTGGATTCTCATAGTTCTGGGCAGTTGAAGACGACAAACGACAGCACTTATAATTTTACTGATTTTATAAGGTCCAATGTATTTATGTCCCAACTTAGATGATGGAATTCTTAACTTAAGATTTCTGGTTGACAGCCAGACCAGGTCTCCTACCTTGAAAGCTGGTGCAGGTTTACGAAATTTATCTGCGGCTTTCTTGTACCTTTCCTGAGCCAATTCCAGATTTCCCTTTAGAAGATCCATATTCTTTTGTAAAGACGTGATTCTTTCAGTCACTGCTGGCAAAGGCGTTTCTATGGGAAATCGAGGAAGAATATTAGGATGATAACCTAAATTGGAGTAAAAAGGAGACTGCTTAGTGGAGGCGCTCTGAGAGTTGTTATAAGAGAACTCAGCCAGTGGAAGTAGATCCACCCAATCATCCTGTAGGTGGCAGATAAAGCAGCGAAGATACTGCTCCAGGGTCTGATTGGTTCCTTCCGTCTGTCCATTAGTCTGAGGATGAAAAGCAGAAGAAAGGTTCACTTTAATGTCCAATGCTGCACAGAAATTTTGCCAAAACCTTGAAGTGAATTGTACCCCTCGATCCGAAATAACCTCATCTGGTACTCCATGTAAGCGAAACACATTTTTAATCATCAAATCTAATGTCTGTCTTGCAGTGGGTAAGCCGACACAAGGGATAAAATGAACTGTTTTTGTTAAACGATCAACCACCACTAGAATGGTGTTCTTCCCTTGAGAGGTTGGTAACTCCACAATGAAGTCCATAGAAATGGATCCCCACGGGCGGGACGGGGTGGGAAGAGGTTGCAACAGACCAGTTGGTGAGGAGCGAGGTGTTTTGCATCTTGCACAGACTTCACATGAAGTGACATAGTTTAAAACATCCTTCCTGCAAGTGGGCCACCAAAAGAAACGAGAAAGAAATTCCTGTGTCTTTAGAATTCCTCTATGCCCAGCTATCTTGGAATCGTGAATGAGTTGCAATACTCTCAATCTGACTGTTTCAGGAATATACAGACGTTGTCCCTGAATCCACACACCATTCTTAAAGACAAGACTTACGTCCCTTGGGGGTTGTGCCAAAAAGGAATCCGCATGGTATGCTTCCTTGATGTCCTTAAGTAGGTCTTGATTATGAATCACTCCCAGGAATCTAGAGTCAGGAAGAATAGTCTTAGGAGGAGTAAGTGGACGTGTCTCTGCTGAATAAATCCTAGAGAGTGCATCAGCCTTTCCATTGCGCGATCCTGGTCTATAAGAAATGATAAAATTAAATTGGTTTAAGAAAAGATTCCAGCGAGCCTGGCGAGGAGTCAGGCACTTAGCCGACCTGATAAATTCAAGGTTACGATGGTCTGTCAGGACGACTATTTGCTGTGCAGCTCCCTGAAGAAGGTGTCTCCATTCTTTGAAGGCGGCAATAATGGCCAACAACTCTCTATTGCCCACATCGTAGTTCCTCTCAGCCGAAGACAACTGCTGGGAAAAGAAGGCACAGGGATGCAAGACATTCTTCTCACCTGTTCTCTGAGAGAGTATAGCTCCAACGGCACAGTCTGAAGCATCCACCTCTATTATAAAGGCAAGTTCGGGGTTGGGATGTACTAAGATAGGTGCAGTGGTAAATTTATCTTTTAGACGGGAAAATGCTTCCTGGGCTTGGGGAGTCCAGGAGAACCTAGACTCTTTCCGGGTAAGTTGGGTGATAGGTGACACTACCTCAGAGAAATTCCTAATGAAACGTCTATAGAAGTTGGCAAACCCGATGAAGCGCTGCACCTCCTTCACATTTCTAGGACTTGGCCAATCCTTGATGGCTTGGGTCTTGCTTCCATCCATACTAATTCCTTGTGTAGACAGTACATACCCCAGAAATTGAATTTCGGTCCTATGGAATTCACACTTTTCAAGTTTGATGTAAAGATGATTTTGTCTTAGACGTTCCAAGACCATTCTCACATGTCCATGATGTTCCTCTGTGGAGTTAGAAAAAATTAGAATATCATCCAAATAAATCACCACGAATGTATCTAGGAGATCCCTGAAGATGTCATTCACCAAGTGTTGGAAAGTGGCTGGGGGACTCAGCAAGTAACATCAAGTGCATACCCAACAAAGGCAATAACTAGATGAAATCTTAGAGAATGGATGTCCATCTCCTCTGGATAAGCATGGTCTTCTTCATACCTAGAGTTCCTAATCGACTAAGGTCTCAGGTCCATCGGTTCTTTTTAAGAGAAGATGGGTGCACTCTGCAGGAATGAAAGGGGTATAAGCCTGGCTAGATTTTCGTCTTGTAATTTTAAAGCTTTAGCGGCCCCCAGGGGTATAGTAGGATTGTGAGGACTGGAATAGGTTTCTGTTCGGCTTATTTCAATGGATCATTTTCATCGGGTTGCGGGAACAATTGTCTGGTCTGAATCTTCTTTCCAGTTTCCCTTGTAGCCTGCGTGTCGTGTGCATTCGGACAGATAAGACAATTTCCTTATTTTGGGTTTTGCTATATTTTTGCATTTGGTCCTGCACTTCTGTGGGGGCCTTCTGGGTCCCCTCCGGGGGCTTTTGCCCTCTCAGTTTAGTTCAGCCACTGTGTTTTGTACTTTTGCTTTTTCCAGTTTTTTCAGTGGCTGCTGTTTTTGTTACACCAGAGAACTAATTTAGGTGGTAGAGGTCGTGTGATCTCAGGTGATTTTGAAATTAGTAGAGTTGGTGTTTTTCAGGGTTTTCTGGGATTGCAGTAAGTACCCTTCCTGTCCTTTTCTATTTAGATAGTTTGGGCCCCAGCGTTTGCTCATACTATTTTCTTTCTGTGTCAGTATTTCCTCTTGTCTAACCGCCATTACATGTTTGGGGGCTTTCTATTATCTTTGGGGTTCTGCTACGGGGCAGATAGCTTTCCTATTTCTATCTTTAGGTGTAGTTAGTTTCTCAGGCTGTGACGAGGCGTCTAGGACCAACGTAGGAACGCTCCACGGCTGCCTCTAGTTGCGGTGGTTAGTCAGGGTACTGCAATCTCATAGATTCCAACTGCTCTGGTGTATTTCCTTTTTTGCCTGCACTCCTCAGCTACCGTAACATAACAGTATCACCGGCCATAAAAATTGTATGGTACTCACAGAAGGGAAAAAATATTTTGAAGGAAGAAAAGTTGTCAGAGATATTTTTCTGTTTGTTGCATTTTTTTTTTTTTTTTTTTCCCTCTGTATCTCTGGGTGCTGGGGAGGATCTTTTCTCCCAATGGAGTTTGCACAGTTGTCTGGCCGTGTGGATCAGCTTGCCACTGAGGTTCAGAGTATTGCTGCATATCTTGCTAGGTTGCCTGTTGTGGAACCTAGGATCCCCATGCCAGATTTGTTTTTAGGGGATCGAGCTAAGTTTCAGAATTTCAAAAATAATTGTAAATTGTTTCTTGCCTTAAAATCTAAGTCCTCAGGAAACGCAGCGCAGCAGGTTCAAATTATCATCTCTCTCCTGCGCGGCGATCCTCAGGATTGGGCTTTTTCCCTGATACCTGGGGATCCTGTTTTGAGTGATGTTGATGCATTTTTTCAGGCTTTGGGGTTATTGTACGATGAGCCTAATGTCACTGATCAAGCTGAAAAAGCCTTGTTGGCATTAAATCAGGGGCTTGATGACGCTGAGTTATACTGTCAGAGATTCCGTAGGTGGGCAGTCCTGACCAAATGGAATGACGACGCTTTGGCGGCCCTTTTCCGGAAGGGTCTGTCGGATAATGTAAAGGATGTTATGGTGGGATTCCCTGTCCCCTCTGGTCTCAATGATTCTATGTCATTGGCGATTCAAATTGACAGACGTTTGCGTGAGCGGAGAAGTATGCGTGGAGTGGTGTTGCCTTGTGAGCCAGCTGCTGAGCCCATGCAGTGTGATGGAGTGGTGTCTGGGGCACAGCGTCATGAGTTTCGAAAGCGCAATGGGTTATGTTTCTACTGTGGTGATGCCTCTCATGCTATTTCAGTCTGCCCTAAGCGGGGAAGACATTTTGCACGCTCAGTTGTCTTGGGTAGTGTTCAGACTAAGTTTTTATTAACTGTCACTCTGATATGCTCTCTGTCCTCATTTTCTGCTCAGGCTTTCGTTGATTCTGGAGCAGCTATTAACCTGATGGATTATGATTTTGCTAAACGTTGTGGGTTTTCCTTGATACCCCTACAGAAGTCTATTCCTTTACTGGGGATCGATTCTACCCCTTTGGCTGAGAATAAACCCCAGTTTTCTACTCAGGTGATAATGAGGGTTGAACCTGATCACCAGGAGTGCTGCAAATTTTTGGTTCTATATAATCTGCATGACATTATGTGCTGGGTTTCCCTTGGTTACAGTCTCATAATCCTGTTTTGGATTGGAAATCTGTGTCTGTAACCAGTTGGGGCTGCCAATGTGTTAGTGCCAACACTCCTGTTTTTTCTGCCTCCCCCAGGCTGAGGATGTTCCTGACTTTTTGTTTGATTTTTCTGATGTGTTTAGCGAAAGTAAATCTGCATCCTTACCTCCCCATAGGAGCTATGACTGCGCTATTGAATTAGTGCCAGGTAGTAAATTCCCTAAGGTCGCCTTTTTAACTTGTCTGTACCTGAACATGACGCTATGCGGTCTTATATCAAGGAATCATTGGAGAAGGGTCATATCAGACCATCCTCTTCACCCTTAGGTGCCGGTTTTTTCTTTGTGGCCAAAAAAGATGGTTCATTAAGGCCGTGTATTGATTATCGTCTCTTGAACAATATTACTGTGAAATATCAATACCCGTTACCCTTGATTTCTGACCTGTTTTCCAGGGTGAAAAACGCTACTTGGTTTACCAAGCTTGACCTCAGGGGGGCGTATAACCTTATTCGCATTAAGCACGGGGATGAATGGAAGACGGCATTTAAACCCCTGAAGGGCATTTTGAGTACCTTGTGATGCCCTTTGGGCTCACTAATGCTCCTTCCGTCTTCCAGTCCTTCATGAATGACATTTTCAGGGATTTTGTGGACAAGTTTCTGATTGTTTATTTGGATGATATCTTGATTTTTTCTAATGACTGGGACTCTCATGTGAAACATGTTCGAACTGTATTCCAGATTTTGAGAGAGAATGCTCTGTATGTGAAGGGATCAAAGTGTCTTTTTGGCGTACAGAAGATCTCATTTCTGGGATTCATTTTGTCCCATCTGTTATTGAAATGGACCCGGTCAAGGTTCAGGCCATCTGTGATTGGGTCCAACCTACTTCATTAAAGGCTCTTCAGAGATTTTTGGGTTTTGCCAATTTTTATCGTAAATTTATTGGTAATTTCTCTGTTATTGTTAAACCATTAACTGATTTGACCAGAAAGGGTTCTGATGTGGTGAATTGGCCTCCTGAGGCAGTCTCTGCGTTTCAGGAACTTAAGCAGAGATTCACTTCTGCTCCTGTTCTACGGCAGCCTGATGTTTCTCTGCCATTTCAGGTGGAGGTTGATGCCTCTGAAATTGGGGCAGGTGCCGTTTTGTCCCAAAAAGATCCAGAGACCTCTAAAAGTAACCCTTGTGCCTTTTTCTCTCGAAAATTTTCTCCTACTGAACGTAATTATGACGTGGGTAATCGGGAGTTATTGGCCATGAAGTGGGCTTTTGAAGAGTGGAGACATTGGCTGGAGGGAGCCAAACATCAGGTGGTGGTCCTTACGGACCATAAGAATCTGGTCTATCTGGAATCTGCCAAGCGACTCAATCCTAGACAGGCCAGGTGGGCCTTGTTTTTCACACGTTTTAATTTTGTGGTTTCCTTTCTTCCTGGCACTAAGAATGTTAAGGCGGATGCCCTCTCGAGGAGTTTCCTTGCGGACTCTCCTGAGCTATCTGATCCCTCTGTTATTTTGAAGGAGGGTGTAGTTCTTTCCGCCATCTCGCCCAATTTGAGACTTGCTCTGGAGGGGTGTCAGGAGGATAGGCCCGAGCGCTGCCCTGTTGGAAAATTGTTTGTCCCGGACCAATGGAAAAAGAGTGTGATGTCTGAGATTCATTGTTCCGCATTGGCTGGGCATCCCGGAATTTTTGGTACCAGAGACTTGGTTAGTCGGTCCTTTTGGTGGCCTACCTTGTCTCGCGATGTCAGGGAATTTGTGCAGTCCTGCGGGACTTGCTCTCGCTCCAAGCCTTGCTCTCGCTCTAGTGGTTTGTTGATGCCATTGCCTGTGCCCAAGAGACCATGGACCCATATCTCTATGGATTTCATTTCCGATCTTCCTGTTTCTCAGAGAATGACCACCATCTGGGTAATTTGTGATAGGTTTTCCAAAATGATACATCTTGTGCCATTACCTAAGTTGCCTTCCTCCTCTGAATTGGTGCCGTTGTTCCTTCAGCACGTGGTTCGTTTACACGGCATTCCTGAGAACATTGTGTCTGACAGAGGAGTCCAGTTTGTTTCCAGATTTTGGAGGACTTTTTGTTCTAAACTGGGTGTTCAATTGTCTTTCTCCTCGGCATTTCATCCTCAGACCAATGGTCAAACTGAGAGAACAAACCAGACATTGGAGACTTATCTAAGATGCTTTGTGTCTGCTGATCAGGATGACTGGGTCTCTTTTTTGCCTTTGGCTGAGTTTGCTCTTAATAATAGGGCTAGCTCTGCCACTTTGATGTCTCCGTTTTTCTGTAATTCTGGGTTTCACCCTCGATTTTCTTCAGGACAGACGGAGGCTTCTGTCTGTCCAGGTGTTGACTCTGTTGTTGAGCGTATGCAGCAGATTTGGGACCAGGTAGTGGAGAGGTTGTCCCTCTCTCAGGAGAAGGCCCAGCGGTTTGCTAACCGGCATAGGACTGATGGTCCTCGGTTTAAAGTGGGGGACTTGGTCTGGTTGTCCTCAAAGAATATTCCTATGAGAGTAGCATCTCCTAAATTTAAGCCTAGGTTCATTGGACCTTATAAGATCATGGAGATTATTAATCCTGTTTCTTTTCGTTTGCTTCTTCCAGGGACATTTAAGATCCATAACGTGTTCCACAAGTCCTTGTTGAAGAGGTTTGTTGAGCCAGTGGTTCCTGCTGCTGTGCCTCCTGACCCTGTTTTGGTTGAGGGCAATCTGGAGTATGTGGTTGAGAAAATATTGGATTCTCGTTTTTCTAGACGAAGACTCCAGTATTTGGTTAAATGGAGAGGTTATGGTCAGGAAGATAATTCTTGGGTGTTTGCTTCGGACATCCATGCTAGGAGACTTATCCGTGCGTATCATAGAACTCATCCTGACCGACCTGGTTGCTCAAATGAGGGTTCGGTGACCCCTCCTCAAGGGGGGGGTACTGTTGTGAATGGGTTTGAGATGAGTTCTGAGCAGAGGCTCCCTCTGGTGGTTACAAGCGGTACTAGTGAGGATTGTGAGGACTGGGAATCAGGTGTTACTGATTGGTCTTATTTAAGGGAATCATTTTCCCATCAGGGTTGCCGGTGATCAATTGTTCTGGTCTGAATCCTTCTTTCCAGTTTCCCTTGTAGCCTGCTGTGTCGTGTCTGCATCTCCTGCTATCAGATAAGACAATTTCTTATTTTGTGTTTTTGCTATATTTTTGCATTTGGTCCTGCACTTCTGTGGGGGCCTTCTGGGTCCCCTCCGGGGGCTTTTGCCCTCTCAGTTTAGTTCAGCCACTGTGTTTTGTACTTTTGCTTTTTCCAGTTTTTTCAGTGGCTGCTGTTTTTGTTACACCAGAGAACTAATTTAGGTGGTAGAGGTCGTGTGATCTCAGGTGATTTTGAAATTAGTAGAGTTGGTGTTTTTCAGGGTTTTCTGGGATTGCAGTAAGTACCCTTCCTGTCCTTTTCTATTTAGATAGTTTGGGCCCCAGCGTTTGCTCATACTATTTTCTTTCTGTGTCAGTATTTCCTCTTGTCTAACCGCCATTACATGTTTGGGGGCTTTCTATTATCTTTGGGGTTCTGCTACGGGGCAGATAGCTTTCCTATTTCTATCTTTAGGTGTAGTTAGTTTCTCAGGCTGTGACGAGGCGTCTAGGACCAACGTAGGAACGCTCCACGGCTGCCTCTAGTTGCGGTGGTTAGTCAGGGTACTGCAATCTCATAGATTCCAACTGCTCTGGTGTATTTCCTTTTTTGCCTGCACTCCTCACCAAGCTAAACGGCGGTACTCAACCAAAAGCATAATAGATATTCAAAGTGTCATAGGTACTGAATGCAGTCTTCCATCATCCCAGGTCTAATACGACTAAGTTATAGGCCCACGAGATCTAGTTTAGAGAATTTTGCATGCGCACTCTCTCAAAACTCAGGATTAAGCAATGGATAACGGTTTCTAATAGTAACCTTATTGAGTTCCTATAGTCTACGCAGGGTCTCAGAGATCCATCTTTCTTCTTTACAAAGAAGATGGGTGCACCTGCAGGAGATGAAGAGGGGCGTATGAAGCCCTTGGCTAGATTTTCGTCTATGTAATCCTTTAAAGCCTTTAGCTCGGGCCCCGCCAGGGGGTAGATCTTACCAAAAGGTATCTCTGCTCCAGGCAATAATTCAATTGGACAATCATATGGACGGTGAGGGGGAAGCTGGTCAGCGTTCTTCTTGTCACATAAATCCACATAGTCCTGGTATACAGCTGGTAGTTCAGGGACTGACATGGTTCCTTTAGGAACAGAGCAAGCTGAAACTTTTGGACTTATCTGTTTCTCTGGAAAGTGTAATTCCTTGGTCTCCCAGTTAATGGTAGGATTCTGAGCCTGCAGCCATGGTAGCCCTAGAATAATGGGAAAGTGGGGAGAAGAGATAAGCATAAAGGACAGTTTCTCTTGATGATCTTTACCCATAAGAACCCTCAAAGGCTCTGTTTCCTGATCCACTGGTCCAGAGGTCAGCAGGGAGCCATCCACAGTTTCCATCTGTACTGGAGTAGCCTTCTTCACTGAACGTATCCCCTGTTTCAGAGCAAAGGAGACATCCATAAAATTTCCACTTGCCCCTGAGTCGATCATAGCAGAGCTAGACACCCAAGCTGAGTCAACCCAGAGTTTGATGGAAAGAAAGCAATGAGAATTGTTTTTCTTACAACTCAGCTGGGACACCGCTGAGGAAACTTGAAAAATTGCAGCGTTTACACAGTCAACGTCCTCAGAAGTAACGGAGTTTAAGTCTGAGAAATCAAGATCTGTTGCTGCAGATCTCTCTGGAGCCTGAGGCTCGGACCTGACAGATCCCCTCTCGCAACACTCACAGTGAATGAGTGCTGCAGTAGTCTTACGAGAACGGCTGGGGCAGTTTATAATGAAGTGCCCTGACTTACCACAATAGAAACATAGATTCTCCTTAAAACGATGTTCCTTGCGTGCATCACTAACCCGTCGTTGTAAAGAGTCTACCTGCATGGGTTCAGGTTCAGGTTCCCGTGTGATCCTACTCAAAGGTTCCTTAGCTGGAGAGGAAGGTAGGAAAAGGTTAGTGTGATTGCTTTCGAACCATCTCTCTTGCCTGCGTTCAGTCAGACGAGTATCAATACGGATGCAGTAGTTAATAAAGTCACCTAACGCAGTGGGAGGGTCGGCACGAGCAAGTTCATCCTTAATCAGTGGAGATAACCCTTTTCGAAAAATAGATTTTTTGGCGGAACTGTCCCAGGTGGTATCAAGGGCCCATCTCCTGAAATCCAAGGCATATTCAGCTACCGAGTGCTTACCTTGGCGCAAAGCTAACATGGCTGCTTCGGCTGTTGCACCTCGATTGGGGTCATCAAACACCTGTCCCATGGCTGAAATGAAAGCATCAAGATGATCCAAACATTCATCCTCAGTCTCAATCAGAGGGTTTGCCCACATCAAAGCCTTGTTGGTAAGCAACATAATTATAGTAAGCACTTTAGATCGTTCAGTGGGAAATTGTGAAGCATGTGCAGAAAAAAAAAGATTGCATTGATTAATAAATCCCCTGAATTTCTCACGTTCACCGCCAAAACGTAAAGGGGGCAACTTGGGAATCCCAGAACTCGGGGCTACGGCAGGAGCCTGGACTCACTCCTCTAGAACCTCAATCCTGGCTTGCAAATCCTGGGCAGTCTGTCCAAACACTTGCAAATTGTGATTAGTGAGGTCCTGTAGGTTTGTAAAACGGGTTTTTATAGTCTGCAAATCTGCAAGGATATTATCAGTCACTCCGCAAAGTTCCTTTATGCGGGCCTCCATTTTCCAGATCTTTTAAGACAGGAGTACTGGAAGGAGAGGAGAAAAAAAAAAACAATAGTGTTTACCTGTGGTAACACTGCAGAGAGAAAAAAAATTAAGGAAACTGCTCACCTGGAATGGTTGTGAGAAGTCACAACCACTATCATCACAGAAAGTTCAACCGGACATCTGATATCCACAGTTACAGCAGACACAAAAGAGGAAAGAAAAAAAAAACAATAGTGTTTACCTGTGGTAACACTGCAGAAAAAAAAAACTTAAGGGAATTGCTCACCTGGAATGGTTGTGAGAAGTCACAACCACTGTCATCACAGAAAGTACAACCGGACATCTGATATCCACAGTTACAGCAGACACAGCCTTTCCAGACCCAGCAGACACTAACGTTTGTCTTCAGAATCTTGTAATGTAAGGAGTACAGTTCATATAGTGTCTTGTGCTTGGGTGCGATGAAAACACAGGAGTCACAGGTTTGATATAGAAGGTCTTGTATTACTTCATACAAGTGGCAATAATAGTCACACAGTTTGCAGATACAAAAGCAGGAGACACAGCAGGCCAGAGTAACTTAAGCTCAGCAATCACTCTCCACAACAGGTTCAGGATCTCTTCTCTGTTACCATAAGTCCATGCAAACGTGGATTTATCAAATAGCAAGGTTCCAAAGTCCACGAGTGTTCCAAAGTTCCACAATAGGAAATAACTGGAGTACAAGGTCCAAGGCTTCCAGGAGTCAGGTCACAGGTACACTGCAGGCTTGATTCTGAAGCACTGATTGCTCAGCTGTGGCTGCTTAAGAAGCAAGAGGGAGAGAATCAGGGCGGGAACATGCAAGCTGAAAACTCCATATTGACTGAGGGCAAGACAGCTGCAGCAAGACAGAAAGTAAAATGGCTGACGGAAAAACTGAGTTTCAGGAACATGTACACAGAACCTTACAACATGGCTCTGCTCCCACCCTTCTATACATGGTTCTGCTCCCACCCTTCTGTACATGGCTCTGCTCCCACCCTTCTATACAAGGCTCTGCTCTCACCCTTCTATACATGGCTCCGCTCCCCCTTTCTGTACATTGCTCCGCTGTGTAGCCCAGCTGTGACTGGAGCCACATGTTACCCAGGAGGATGCACGGAAAGGTAAATCCACGATAACCCATTGCACACAACATTTCACATTTTCCCTGGTACCACCAGAGGGAGCCCTTGAAATGACAGCAGTGAGATGAAGGCAGTCTAGCTGCAAGTTAGCTAGTCATTGGTTTTACCTCAGAACAGCAGAACACCTCAGAGAGTGAGAGGAGAGAGACATTCCTGTTAGACGAGACGGAAGAAAACGAGCTAGTTACCTCAGACATGCTGAGAGGGAACTCTAGTCAGAAATAAAGACTTATCTGAAAGCCTGAGGACTTCAGCAAACACTCAGCTTATATAGTGGAGTCCAGTGTAGTGGAAAGGATTGCCACTTGGTCTGGTCAAAGTTGAGTCCACTGAGATTCCAACAGTGAGCGTTTTAGAAGGTAAGCGTGCCGACGCTTGGAGAGCGGTGAAGAAAAGAAAGCTGACATCTGCTGCTAGTTTGTGCTTATGATAGTGGTGAGAGTAGGACGACAGGCAAGTGGAAAAGGGAAAGAGAGTGACCGAGGTCAACCAGCATTGATAGCTTATCTCGACTCTGCACCACCGGACACCGGGTCCGCGCTTACCAGCATCTGCACGACTGGTAGGAGACACCGGAGACCCTGCTGGACTACAAGTCACAGAGGGGCCCTTCAGTGCTGATACGTAATCGGGGTCAGGAAGAACAAAGTCTAGCAGGGCCCTGCATATAGAGACTAGTTCTGTCCAAAAGAAGGCTCCACCACAAGATCAGCCGGGTGTAGCAAAGAGAACGGTGTTAAACTTTGTTTTATGCAAGTTAGAAACTCACACTCAAAAAGACGTAAGGAGGCCTTACACCTACTCAGTGGATTACTGGACGTGCATCCTCCACCCTGAGCAGCTTCCCGGGACGTGCCAGCAAATATCACCAGTAAAGGTACAGAAAAGAGACTTTATTGTGTGTGTCTGCCTTATTGCCCTGCACCCCTACATCGCCATATACCTCGAGGGATCAGTCTCGCCTGTGGGAGACTTAACACCTTGCTGCCCAATAACAACCCCTCAGAGGATTCACCCTGCAGCGCTGGTCACCCTGATCAGGAACCACAGGTGGCGTCACGAACATTCTATCATCCCCTGTAAATATCCCCCTTTAGTGAGCGCCCAGGCAACGGACCGAGCTGCGCTACCCGTGACATCCCCCATTGAAGTGAACGGGCTCGGTGCCGAGTACCCCAAAGCCCTGGTACGTGCGACTCACCGCTCCCACCCTTCTGTACATGGCACTGCTCCCACCCTTCTATACAAGGCTCTGCTCCCACCCTTCTGTACATGGCTCTGCTCCCACCCTTCTGTACATGGCTCCGCTCCCACTCTTCTATACATGGCTCTGCTCCCACCCTTCTGTACATGGCTCTGCTCCCACCCTTCTATACATGGCTCTGCTCCCACCCTTCTGTACATGGCTAGGCTCCCCCGTCCTCCCCCATACTTACCCTCCTCGCTCTGCTGCTGAACTTCCCTGAAACCCTGTCGGCTGCGGCAGCTTCCTCCTGTGCGCAGCGGTGACGTAGTACCGCTCATTAAGGTCATGAATATGGACGCCACGCCTATGGGAGTGGAGTCGCATCCATATTCATTACCTTAATGAGCGGTACTACGTCACCGCTCAACACTGGATGAAGCTGTCGCAGCCGACAGGGATGCAGCGACGGAAGGTGAGTATCGAGTTTTCTTGAAGCCAGTGGCTGTAGCTGTCACTACAGTGCTACAGCCGCCGGCTCCATGTGTGTCCGGTTGGGGACCCCTGCTTTAGGCGACCCCTGTGTTTTGGTCGTTCGACCCCCGCCGGGGTCGCGACCCACAGGTTGAAAACCGCTGATATAGAGGGAATGAGAGGAGAGATATACTGCAGTAAGAGATTGAATAAACATGGCATAAGTTGATCAATTAACTTCAGGAGAATTCTGTATAGGGCCTTAAAGGAGTGATACACTGCAGAATGGTACGGTATATAGAAGGATTGAGGGGAGCAATGTACTGCAGGATGGTACAATATTTAGAAGGACTGAGAGAAGTGATGTACTGTAGGATGGGGTTGAATGTATAGGGCCTAAGAGGAGAGATGTACTGCAGAATAGTATGGCAAAGGCCACATTCACACGGTCAGTATTTGGTCAGTATTTTACCTCAGTATTTGTAAGCTAAAACCAGGAGTGGGTGATAAATACAGAAGTGTGGACATGTTTCTATTCTGCTTTTTCTCTGATTGTTCCTCACCTGGTTTTGGGTTACACATACTGAGGTAAAATACTGACCAAATACTGAGCATGTGAACGTGGCCAAATAGAGAAGCAGAGAGGAGCAATGTACTGCAGTAAGGCTGGAGTCACACGGCCGTAAAACTCGTGCGATAATCGCATCGCACTGCAGGGACTGGCCTGACACCTCCTGACCTGAGCAAGACAGCGTGATGGATTACTATGCAGAGGTCAAGCTCAGGTCAGGAGAGCGACAGCCAGGACGAGTTTTATGATGCGATTCTCGCACGTGAAATACGGCAGTGTGTCTCTGCCCTAAGGGTCTAAGTGGCAGGCAGCAAGTAGCTGAGCAAGAAAAAATGAATATATAAGAACCATTATCCATACAGCACCAGGAAGTTGCAGATCCACACAGACAAAATGCAGACGTGAGAGATGTGTATACCTGCATAAAATTACTTTCTGGATATATAAGTGATTAGCATTGAACTCTTTATGGATATTAGGTCACCTTCAAACATCCAGGTGGTTCCGGTATAGGAAAAACCAGCACTGGTGAGAACCGTGGTCTGTGTCCGTGTGTCATCCATATGTACGTATGTAACATCCATGTGACATGAATGTATTCATTTGCTGTCCATGTGTCACATATATGTGGCCGTTCGTGTGACATGTACCGGCTCCTGGTAAAAGCAGTACAGTTCGTGCTGTAAAATTAAGAATTAAAAACAAAAAATGGTATGGGCTCCCGCATAATTTTCATAACCAGCAAGGGAAAGCCCACGGCTGATGTCCACACCCTTTTTTAATTAAATTGTTAATTTTACACATGAGGTACACAGCTGGTGTAAATACAACTCCCATCATTGTCTCCTGGTCGCACTGATCACAGGGAGACCAAGCGACAATGATGAGAGCTGCCTTCAGCAGCTGGCACCTGGGATCAGCGTGAACTGTATGTACCGCTTCTTCCCAGGTGCTGGTATGTGTCACGCTGATGACACACGGGTGTCATCCATGTGTCCTCAGTGAACACGTGTGCAGCATGCGTTTTGGATGGGCTGCACATTGGAAACTGACATGTCTGCTGGTTTTTCACACGAAAAATGTGCAATAATGGCAACAAGTACATTTCGGCTGCATTCACATTCATGTGCTCAACATCTGAATGCAAACGTAAGGTCCTTTCACATGTCCAATTTTTTTCTCTGTGTAAGTCCACGTTCACACGTTCAGTATTTGGTCAGTATTTCCTATCAGTATTTGTAAGCTATACTTTTCCTTTGATTGTTCCCCTCCCTGATTTTGGCTTACAATTACAAATATTGATGTAAAATACTGACCAAATATCGAAAGTGTGAATGTGGCTTTAGGCCTCTTTCACATTTCCGTGTTTAAACACGTATGTGAAAAATCAGTTCTGGTGTCATCAGTGTTTTTATAGTATGGATAAAGAAAGAATTAAATTACAAAGCTTATCTTATACTTTGCAATATTAAACACGTACAGCATGTGGATGGCACATGGATGTCACATGGATGGCACATAGATAGCACATGGATGGCAAGTGAATGACATGTGGATGTCACATGGATGGCACGTGGATGGCATATGGATGTCACATGGGTGGCACATAGCACATGGATGGCACATGGATGACATGTGGATGTCACATGGATGGCACGTGGATGGCACATGGATGACATGTGGATGTCACATGGATGGCACGTGGATGGCACTTGATTAGCATGTGGATGACATGTGGATGGCACATGGATGTCACATGGATGGCACATAGATAGACGTGGATGGCAAGTGGATGACATGTGGATGTCACATGGATGCACGTGGATGGCATATGGATGTCACATGGGTGGCACATAGCACATGGATGGCACATGGATGACATGTGGATGTCACATGGATGGCACGTGGATGGCACATGGATGACATGTGGATGTCACATGGATGGCACGTGGATGGCACTTGATAGCAGTGGATGACATGTGGATGGCACATGGATGTCACATGGATGGCACATGATGGCACGTGATGGCAATGGAGACATGATGCACATGGATGGCACATGGCTTGGTTATGGGTGGCACATAGCATGGATGGCACAGAGACATGAGTCATATGGATGGCACGTGATGAATGGATGACATGTGGATGTCACATGGATGGCACGTGGATGGCACTTGAATAGCAGTGGATGACATGTGGATGGCACGTGGATGGCACGGATACCATCAGTGTGCTGTACGTGTTTTTCATAGACCCATACACTTGTACTGGCCTTGTTATTTGTGCTGCTGGCAAAAAACGGGCATTTGTCTGTGTGTTTTGCACAGACACTCAGTCCATATAAAACATGGACATATGAATAGCAGCATAGATTATAATGGGTACGTGTTTTTATCCATGAAATAATCGGATGCCATACTGCAAACAAGGATATGTGAAGGAGGCTTATATCTGCATTTTCCATGGATAGAATACCGTACATGCCCATTATAATCTATGAAGATGTTCACATGTACGTGTATTTTTGCGGGCAGAGCGGTCAGAGACATGTCTGATCTTGATCAGAGCTATGGATCAAAATCACCTGTGTAACTCTTTGCGTCATGATCAGGTACGGACTGGGGCTGAAATTCAGCCCTGGCATTTGAAATCACACAAGCCCATGCTGTCCGTCCCCAAGCACCAGATGGGATATATTACCCTGGATTGAAGAAAGCAAGATTTGGCCTGCTGGAGTAAGTGACTTTGTGCTCTGTCACAACTCTTAACAGTATGGGTGTCTTGAGGACACCGATTCTGTTAAAAATGTAGCAGACAAGGCAGCCCACAACCAGACAGGCCCTTGCCAGATGGCCAGTCCAGCCCTGGTCATGATAGTAACATGCAAATGTTTTCACGGACTATAGAAGTGAAAAATAAAACTAATACAAGTTAGGAAACCTTGATCAATTTTTTTTTTGCATTCTAGAAAACTAATAAAACACTGATGGTTAAAACTAAGATAAGGTCAAAAATCTAATCCAAATAACTGATGAAAATCGGACCATATTTTCAAGTACGTAAGAAAAAAAAAACCTGGTGTGTGAAACTGGCCTATGGCCTTGTTCAGATGTCTTGGTTTTTTTTACATGCGTAAAAAAAGTCAGACTGATTTTGGAGCAGATTTTCATCAGTGTTTGGTCAGTCTCAGATTTTACTATAAGGCCGGTGTCACACTTGTGAGTGTGATGCGAGAAACTCGCGCAAGTCTCTTGCATCAATACGCGGCACTGCCGCCGGCACTCGAGACCGGAGTGTGCAGCTGCATAGAAATACATGCAGCTGCACGCTCTGGTTTCTCACATCGCGTTCGCAAGTGTGACCCCGGCCTAAGTGTTTCATCAGTGAACTTTTCCATATGCAGAAAAAAAAACGAAAAATGCAAAGCTTCTAATACTATCGCAATGTTAAAAACAGACAGGACAAGGATCGCAAAAAGATGGTGTCCATTTTTTGTGATTATCACAGATCCAGAGACTTGTATGGGTAATTTTGATCTATGACTGATGAAAAACATGGACATGTCATCAGCCCCATAAGACCTTAATGGATATGTGCTCTATCTGTATAAAACAGACTGAGGCTTATGTGCGAGTTCTCGGAGAAATAGGATATATAATTCAGCTTTAATAAAAATGATGCTTACAGAGTTCTTATGTCATTTTGCCAAAAAGTATTTTGGTTACCCGCTGGGGTTATTGCCAGGTTTAAGAAACAGCTGTAGCAGGTGCCATAAATTATTTGAGGAATGCCTACCTCCCTCAGGGGGTGAAAGGTTTTCACAACAGATTACTCGCTGGGTGGCAAAACAGCAGCACAAGTTCATGGCGCTAATTCTATCTATTATCACATAGTTATTGCCCATCCTAAAAGAAACCATGCTAATCAGAGGCTAATATGATTATTCAGCTAGAAATGGACCACCATGATGCTGGACACAACTATGTTATGGGAAAGAAAGAGAAATGAACTACAGAACTATTTCAGTAATGTCAGTATAGCTTACAGATTGTATCCTAAGCCAGGTACATGGAAGAATTCTAGTCTTCTCCTCTGTGTCACTAGACCCAATCTTGTTGGAAGCACAGGTATGCAGCCAAGTCTGAAGAGTAAGGGGTATCTGCTAACCCCCCACTAATGCCTAGGGCAAGGCTTTATTCCTGAGGGTTCCAGGTACATGGGGGTGATCTGCAACAGTGGCGTAGGGCTAGGTCAGTGGTGGCACTGCTTGGCTAAGACTCTGAAGGAGCCATTGATCCATCCTTTGAGTAAAATTTAGGACTGGCACTTTCGAACTTTCTGGTAATGTCGTAGCTAAGTTAGAGCACAAGGCCACACCGGGCATTTGGATAATTCATGGTTTAGAATTTGGTAATACTCTTTCAGAGGCAACAACCTAAACAGGAACTAGAAATCGTTACTAAATCAGAGTGGAGAAGCAGTCAGATCCCAAAATTCACAGACTAGGTTCATCGTAAGGAGAAAATGGTTTTAGGAACAAGACTTCACCTCCAACTCTTTATCTCTACATCGGGGAGGGAACTGAAGACTTCCACTTCTCTCTCTTTGTCATATCCTAAATACACAAGTGCCAGTGAGACTCTATACCACTGACCCTGGTGTTATGATTTGGTAGCTGAGGAGAGCAGGCAAAAAAGGAAATACACCAGAGAGGTTGGAATCTATGGGATTGCAGTACCCTGACTAACCACCACAACTAAAGGCAGCCGTGGAGCGTACCTACGTTGGTCCTAGACGCCTCGTCACAGCCTGAGAAGCTAACTACACCTAAAGACAGAAAGAGGAAAACTATCTGCCCCGGAGCAGATCCCCAAAGAACATAGAAAGCCCCCAAACATGTAATGGCGGTTAGACAAGAGGAAATACACAGACACAGACAGAAAATAGTATGAGCAAACGTTGGGGCCCAAACTTCCTAAATAGAAAAGGATAGGAAGGACACTTACTGCAATCCCAAAAAACCCTGAAAAGTACCAACACTACTAATTACAAAAACACCTGAGATCACACGACCTCTACCACCTAAATTAGTTCTCTGGTGTAACAAAACAAAACAGCAGCCACTGAAAAAACTGGAAAAGGCAAATGAACAAACAACAGTGGCTGAACTAAACTGAGAGGAGCACAAGCCCCCGGAGGGGACCCGGCAGACCCCCACAGAAGTGCAGGACAAAATGCAAAAAGCAAGCACAAAAAACTAAAAGAAGAAAATGTCTTATCTGTTAGCAGAAGATGCAGGCACGAAACAGCAAGCTACAAAGTGAACAGGAATCAAAGATGAGACCAGAACAATTGATCACCGGCAACCCTGATGGGAGGGAACCTCCCTTATATAAGACCAGTCAGTAACACCTGATCGCCAATCTTCACAATCTTCATTGGATAGTTCAGTACTGTTTGTAACCACCAGAGGGAGCTTCTGCTCAGAATTCATTTCTAGCACATTCACAACACCCTGGGGCATGGCAATACTTAGTACAGCTCAGGTCTCACTGAACACCACCTGTAAAAACTCTAACGTTTTATTTGCAACCCAGCAAGGTGAGGGGGCACAGGACATGTAGTCTCCCTTCCAGCCATGAAGCAGCTAAAATTTGTTCCATTCAATATGCTCATATGGCTATTGCTGCTTGTTCACTTAAAGGGAATCTGTCACCCTAAATTGGCGGGATATTTAAATGATGGCAGTCAGGTCAGATGGGCGGTGTTTTGGGTACTTGCCTTAACATGTTGTTCGCCGCTGTCTCTATTATTTCTGGGAATTGTAGTCGTTGCCCTCCATATAACGTGCCTGCACATTGCAATCTTGAATTGCGCATGCATAGTATGCTTTGCCCGCAGATTGCAATGCGCAGGCGCGTTATATGGAGGGCAACGACTACAATTCCCAGAAATAATGGAGACAGCGGCGAACAACATGTTAAGGCAAGTACCCAAAACACAGCCCATCTGACCTGACTGCCATCATTTAAATATCCCGCCAATTTAGGGTGACAGATTCCCTTTAAAAGGAATCTGTCACTTGACTTTTGCCATTTAATCTGACAGCAGCATAATGTAGAGACAGAGACTCTCGTTTCAGCGATGTATCACTTAGTAGGCTGCTTGGTGTAGTTTTGATACAATCACTTTTATCAGCAGCAGATTTTCATTAGAGGACTAGTAAACCTGCTGCCATGTAGTCCTCCTTATTCATGAGCTCTGTATAACCCCACCCCCACCACTGTTTGGCAGGTTTCTGTGTACACTGCACATGAGCAAAAAGCTGCCAATCAGTTGTGTTCGCAGGGTAATACAGAGCTCAACATTTATAGAACTGCTAGATCTGCAGCAGATAAATCAGTGATTTTATCAAAACTACAGCAATGAGTGATACATGGCTGGAATCAGGGTCTCTGCCTTACATCTTACTGCTCTCAGATGGGATAGCAAATACCTGGTAACAGATTCTCTTTAACATTTTTGCATATTAAATAAAAAATAACTTTGCTGTCATAAATTGCAAAAATTTGAAGTCCGGTCTGGCCACCAATAATTGTCTTAAACCCTTAACCCCCCCCCCCCCAAGGTTATTTGCATGTAATGACCATGCCAATTTTTAGAATTTTGACCACTGTCACTTTATAAAGTAATAAGTCTGGAATGTTTTGACGGATCCCACTGATTCTGAGAGTGTTTGTGACAAATTGTCTTTCATGATGGTGGTAACATTTCTTTGATATGATTTGCATTTATTTGTGAAAAAACTTGAAATTTGGCAACATTTTGAAAATGTTGCAATTTTTAAAGTTTTTTTTTATGTCCTTTGATCAAAGAGTTATGTCACACCAAACAGTTAATAAATAATATTTCCCACATGTCGACTTCAAATCAGCACAATTTTTGAAACACATTTTTTTTCCTTAGGAAGTTGTAAGGGTTAAAAGTTGACCAGCGATTTCTCATTTTTCCAACAAAATTTACAAAACCAATTTTTTAGGGACCACATCACAATTGAAGTGACTTTGAGGGGCCTATATGACAGAAAATACCCAAAAGTGACAATATTCCATAAACTGCACCACTCAAGGTTCTCAAAACCATATTGAAGACATTTATTAAGCCTTCAGGTGCTTCACAGGAATTTTTGGAATTTGGAAGGAAAAAAACAACATTTAACTTTTTGTCCCAAAAATTTACTTTAGACTCAATTTTTTTTTAATTTTACAGGGGTACCAGGAAAAACTGGACCCCAAAATTTGTTGTGCAATTTCTCCTGAGCATTCAGATACCCCATATGTGGGGTAAGCCACTTTTGGACACAAGGTAGAGCTCGAAAGGGAAGAAACGCCATTTGACTTTTTGATTGTAAAATTTGCTGGAATACCATATTTTTCGAACTATCAGACGCACCGGACCATAAGACGCACCCCAAATTTTCAGACGGAAAATAGGGAAAAAAAATAATGTGTCAAATGGGGGTCCGTCTTACAGTACGAATTCAGGTTACCAGCGAAGGAATCAGCACAGGTAGAGGAGTTGTCACAGGGGTCATTCGGTGGCCCAGGCTGATGCGGTGGTGGTGCTCTGTGTTGCAGGGGTGCTCTGTGGGGTGGCTGTGCTCTGTAGGATGGCTGTGCTCTGTGGGGTGGTTGTGCTCTGTGGGGTGGCTGTGCTCTGTGGGGTGGCTGTGCTCTGTGGGGTGGCTGTACTCTGTGGGGTGGTTGTGCTCTGTGGGGTGGTTGTGCTCTGTGGGGTGGCTGTGCTCTGTGGGGTGGTTGTGCACTGTGGGGTGGCTGTGCACTGTGGGGTGGCTGTGCACTGTGGGGTGGCTGTGCTCTGTGGGGTGGTTGTGCTCTGTGGGGTGGGGTCGCAATATACTTACAAAATCCCTTGGCGGTGGTCCCGATGCAGCCTCCCTGTGGTGCTGTGGTGTCGGGGCTCCGAGATGCGGCGGCAGCAGGGATCTGTGCTGCGTGGGGGGCTCTGCCGGCATTTTGTCATAGCCCGAAGCCCCCCGCAGCTCCGCTGCTGCAACGCGGTGCCCTCCTGAAAGATGGCCGCAAGGGGCCTCTGGAAAGATGGCCGCCGCATCCTCAAATTTAAATCTCGGCAACAAGATCTCTTGCGGAGATCTGAATCTGAGCATGCACCGCCTCCAGCGGCCATCTTTCTGGAGGCAGCGCATGCTCAGATTCAGATCTCCGCAACAAGATCTTGTCCCGAGATCTCGGAAGACGAGATCTCGGGAAGAGATCTCGGGAGACGAGATCTCGGGAAGAGATCTCGTTGCCGAAATTTAAATTTGAGGATGCGGCGGCCATCTTTCCGGAGGCCCCTGGCGGCTATCTTTCAGGAGGGCACCGCGTTGCAGCAGAGCTGCGGGGGACTTCGGGCTATGATGAAATGCCGGCGGAGCCTCCCACGCAGCACAAAGCCCCGCTGCCACCACATCACGGAGCCCCGACACCACCGCACCACAGGGAGGCTGCATCGGGACCACCACCGCCACCAGAGATGGGAAAAGTTTTCTTTCCAGGAGGGGACATACCGTATATTGCGACCATAAGACGCACCCCTATTTTCCCACAGCAGAACCTCCCATAAAAGACACCATTTTACAAACTACACCTCTAAATGTATTCACCTAGGTGTGCAGTGATTATATTTGCACCACAAGTGGGTCAAAGAATTTATACCTTTGGGCAATGAAGAAAAAAATAATTATATTTTTACCAAGAAAATTTTGTTTTACCACCAGATTTTACATTTTCACACGGGGAAATTAGTAAAAATGGCATCAAAATTTGTCCCACAATTTCTGCTGAACATAGAAATACCCCATATGTGACTGTACAGTACTGTTTAGCCACATGGCGAGACTCGGTAGGGATGGAGTGCAGATTTTCCTAGAATAGTTTACGCACTCCATATGCAGAACAGTTAAATGATAGAAGAGTTGAATCCCCCCTCAGATGAGCTCATTTTGGAAATTATACCTCTTTAGGAAATTATCTACAGGTGTAGTGACGATTTTGACCCCATGGGTGTTTTCCAGAAACAAGCAGCATTGGATGTTGCTGAGTCAAAATGGCAAATTGCCATTGTACTGCCAGTACATTGTGCTCAGCTTTTGCACTCATAAATTAGGTGGGTTCTCTTCGCTACAGAAATGCCAAACATGGAGTCCCGAGGAGATAATTTGCATATTCCCAGTGCCTTCTGGGATAAGTGAAGAGTCTCCGCGAGCTCAAGGAACACTGGATTTTGGCTGTTGCAGCTGAAAGGAGGACATCAGTAAACCAGGGGAGGAGTCCCGAGGAGATAATTTGCATATTCCCAGGGCCTTCTGGGATAAGTGAAGAGTCTCCGCGAGCTCAAGGAACACTGGATTTTGGCTGTTGCAGCTGAAAAGAGGACATCAGTAAACCGCGCGGCTTATATTTCACCGCTTGATTATCTCTTGAACAATAAGAACATGGAAGAGGCTAGGAGCCATGTGGTGAGCTGCATTTCTTGCTACATGTTCATAGACTTACCAGTGGAAAAGCCAAACTTCACATGCCAGAAATGCAAGCTTGTGTCCCTGTTGGAGGAAAAGTTGCAAAATCTGGAAGAGAGGTTATCTACATTGAAGACCATTAAGGAAGGTGAAGAGTTCTTAGACAGAGCAGAATTATCTCTTCATGGTACAGAAAGAGAAGAAATTCGAAGTGCAACTGAAGAAACAGAGGAATGGAAGCATGTGACCCAGAGAAGCAGGAGGATCAGGAGGCAGTCAGCACCAATTCTGCTCAGGAACCAATACCAGGCTCTTACACATGAGAACGATGAAGAAATACATCAGGATAAGACTTTGCCCACAAACAACCTTGTACGTCCTCAGAGTCCTCCTGAATGGAGAAAGAAAACTGTTGTGAAGAAGAAACGGAGAGTTGTTGTCATGGGCGATTCCCTGTTGAGAGGAACAGAGGCCGCTATCTGCAGACCGGATATAACCTCAAGAGAAATGTGCTGTCTTCCAGGTGCAAAAATTAAAGATGTGTCTGACAGGATATCAGGACTCTTCAGACCTAAAGATGACTACCCATTCCTGCTAATACATGTGGGGACAAATGACACCGCTAGAAATGACCTGGAAACCATCTGCAATGACTTTGAAAACTTAGGTAAGAAAGTGAAAGAACTGGGAGCGCAGGTGGTCTTCTCTTCCATCCTCCCAGTGGATGTCCATGGAACAAGGAGGTGGAATAAGATTCTGCAGGTGAACAACTGGCTACGTCGATGGTGCCGTCAGCAAGGATTTGGATTTCTGGATCACGGAGTGAATTACCTATACGATGGACTACTTGCTAGAGATGGGGTGCATCTTACGAAGACTGGAAAACATGTATTTGGAAGTCGCCTTGCTACACTCATCAGGAGAGCTTTAAACTAGAACAATGTGGGAAGGGAAGCAAAACGCCAGCAAAAGCCATACACTTGACAAATACTATTGAGATTTCTGCTATTAGAAGAGAAGGGGAAGAACAAAGACAAAAAAATTTACATAATAAAAATATTGAAGGAAGAGAAACCAATCACAAACTAAAGTGTTTCTATACGAATGCACAAAGCATGGGCAACAAACAAGGAGAACTGGAGCTACTAACGCAGGAGAAGAAATATGATGTCATTGGAATCACTGAGACTTGGTGGGACGATACACATGATTGGAATACAAGGCTAGAAGGATACAACTTATTTGCAAGAAACAGACTTGATAAACGAGGAGGAGGTGTTGCATTGTATGTTAGAACATCGTATATCTGCACAGAGATTGACGCTTCAGAGACTGGGAGTTCTGTGGAAACTGTTTGGGTAAGAATACAAGGACAGAACAATGGAAAGGACACCATTGTAGGCATTTACTACAGGCCGCCTGTGCAAGCTGAAGATATGGATGAACTCTTTATGCATCAAATGGCCAAGTTCTCCAAAAAATATGACCTAGTGGTCATGGGAGATTTCAACTATCCAGACATTTGTTGGGAATCTCTCTCAGGCAAAACTAACAGGTCCAGGAAATTCTTATCCTCTCTTGCTGACAACTTTATCTTCCAAAAGGTAATGGAGAAAACAAGGGGATCTGCTACCTTGGATCTAATCCTCATAAACAGGGAGGAAATGGTGGAGGAGGTAAGAGCGGCTGGGACTCTAGAAGGTAGTGACCATGCTATTTTAGAATTTTGGATAACAAGAGGAGGAAGACCTGTGAAGACTCAGACGTCAAGGTTAGATTTCAGAAAGGCAGATTTTAAGGAACGCAGAAAGAGAATTGGAGGGATCCAATGGCTGGATATCCTTAAGGACAAAAATGTCCAGGAAGGATGGAAAATCTTGAAAAATGAGATTCTCAAAGCACAATCGTTAACAATTCCGAAAAGAGGGAAGAATGGGAAGCATTTAAGGAAACCAGGATGGATGAACATAGAACTTAAACACATGCTAAAAAGGAAGAAAGAAATGTTTATCAAATGGAAAGAGGGAGGCATATCTAAAGAAGAATATAATGCCGTCTGCAGAACCTGCAGGGCACAAATCAGATTATCTAAAGCTGACAATGAATTAAGGCTTGCAAGTGACGTCAAAAGCAACAAAAAAGGATTTTGGGGATACGTCAAAAGTAAAAGAAAAGTCAAAGATGCTATAGGATTTTTACAGGATGAAAATGATGAAATGGTAAGTCAAGATGTTGAGAAGGCTGAACTTTTAAATTCCTATTTTGCATCTGTTTTCTCTCAGAAAGGAAATGTAACATCAACTTATCTTCACTGTCCTATTAAAGGAATAGAAGAATCCAGGATATCTATAAACAGAAAGACAGTGCGGAAACACTTAGCTAACATAAATGAATTCAAGTCTCCAGGTCCAGATGAATTACACCCCAGGGTACTGAAGGAGATAGCAGAAGAAATTCTTGAACCACTGTCCATAATCTTTGAAAATTCTTGGAGAACAGGAGAAGTCCCAGAAGACTGGAGAAGAGCAAATGTTGTTCCTATCTTCAAAAAGGGGAAGAAGGTGGACCCAGGGAACTACAGGCCGGTGAGTCTGACTTCTATACCAGGAAAGATCTTTGAACAAATTATTAAAGAACATGTATGCAAGTACCTGGATAAGAATGAAGTGATTAAACAGAGTCAGCATGGGTTTGTAACTAATAAGTCATGTCAGACTAACTTAATCTCCTTCTATGACAGAATCACTGACTGGGTGGATCAGGGAAATGCTGTAGATATAGTATATCTTGACTTCAGCAAAGCATTTGACAAAGTATCTCACACAATCCTTATTGAAAAAATGACTAAGTATGGAATGGACAAGGCAACTGTTAGGTGGATTCATAACTGGCTTAGTGATCGGACCCAAAGAGTGGTTGTAAATGGCTGCACATCCAGTTGGAAGAATGTCTCAAGTGGGGTACCACAAGGCTCTGTTTTGGGCCCTGTATTGTTCAACATCTTTATCAATGATTTAGATGAAGGAATTGAGGGTAAACTGATCAAATTTGCTGATGACACAAAGCTAGGAGGGGTAGCTAATACTAGAGAAGAGAGAGAGAGGATTCAAAAAGATATACATAAACTGGAGCAGTGGGCAGCAACTAACAGAATGGATTTTAACAGGGAAAAATGCAAAGTACTACATGTGGGCAATAAAAATGAAAAAAGCATATACAAAATGGGAGGAATAGGGCTAAGTAACAGCACATGTGAAAAAGACTTGGGTATACTAATTGATCACAGACTTAACATGAGTCAACAGTGTGATGCAGCAGCAAAAAAGGCAAATGCAATTTTAGGATGTATCAACAGAAGCATACAGTCTAGATCACGTGAGGTCATTATTGCCCTCTACTCCTCTTTGGTCAGACCTCATCTGGAATACTGTGTCCAGTTTTGGGCACCACATTTTAAAAAAGACATCAACAAACTGGAGCAAGTTCAGAGAAGAGCCACCAGAATGGTGACCGGTCTGCAAACCATGTCCTATGAGGAACGGTTGCAGGATTTGGGAATGTTTAGCTTGCAAAAAAGAAGACTGAGAGGAGACTTAATAGCTGTCTACAAATATCTCAAGGGCTGTCACATTGTAGAAGGATCATCTTTATTCTCATTTGCACAAGGAAAGACTAGAAGCAATGGGATGAAACTGAATGGGAGGAGACACAGATTAGATATTAGAAAAAACTTTTTGACAGTTAGGGTGATCAATGAGTGGAACAGGCTGCCACAAGAGGTGGTGAGTTCTCCTTCAATGGAAGTCTTCAAACAGAGGCTGGATAGACATCTGTCTGGGATGATTTAGAGAATCCTGCTTTGAGCAGGGGGTTGGACCAGAAGGCCCAGGAGGTCCCTTCCAACTCTACCATTCTATGATTCTATGATTCTAACTGCGGCTTAGGCACACAGGGGCTCAGAAGGGAGGGCGGCATTTGGATTTGGGAGCACAGAATTTGCTGAATTTCTTTTGGAGGGTGAGAGCCAGAACCTTTGTGCTACCAGTAACATGGAAGCCCCCTATATTTCCATTGACAGGTCACAAACCTGAGTGAGTACTTGCTTTTTTTGTGGATTGATTTGAAGCTTTTATTGGAAACATTTTGCATAACATTTGGAATCACATTTATCCGACGCTCTACGCTGAGCATTTACATTGGGGTTTCCCTTTAAATCTCCGAGTGACGTAATTCAGATGAAACCTCTGAAGGAGCCACTCTGTACAGTATAGTTACTCTGGACTCTGTCTGGCCTCTGTTCAACAGTGTCCTTTTTTTCAGAGGTGCACAAAACTGTGGCCCACGGCACTTTTCTACACTCCTAATAAAAAGACGTACAGCACCAGATCACAGGTCAAATGGCGTCCACAGTGCCTCCATCTACCTTATTATAGGGAATCTTCCACAGGGAGTTCCATCTGAATCACGTATTTCAGAGATTTACATGAAAATCCCGGTGTAAGAACTCAGCGTAGAGTGCAGGATAAATATGCGCCAATCCTTACTGCGATCTTGTGAGACAGAATGAACTAATCAACAGCAGGTGAAGAATTGATTTTACTTATTTTTTAAGCCATTCCTCGTGTGGTATAAGTGATTAGAAAACTATATCATTCAGGTTGGTGCAATTGCAGAGATACAATATTTATAATGGGTTTTTAAACTTGGCTGCTGTGACACACTAAAGACACTTTAAAAAAAAATGCATGTAGTTTTTGCATCACCATATTTTGAGAGCCATAATATTTCCACATTTTGGCTGACAGAGTCATGTGAGAACTGACATTTTTTGATCGCTTTCTATTCTGATTTTTGGGAGGCAGAATAAACAAAAAAAAATTCAGGAAGTTTAGGCTCTTTTATACACTAAAAACTTTTATAGAAAAATAATTATTTTTGCATCGCTTTATTCTTTATTTTACAGCTGATGGAGCTATATGACTGCTTTTTTTAGTGGAAGAAGAAAATGTTTTTAGTGATACCATTTTTATTTACATCCGTCTTTTTGATTGCATTTTATTCCACTTTTTGTTGGTGGTAGAATGATAAAGCATTGTTTTTACCCTCCTGTTTTATTTTATTTTTTTACTGTGTTCACTAAAGGGATTAACTAGTGGGACGGTTTTATAGGTCAGGTTTTTTTTTCATGATAATATTTATTTCTAGAGACAATATATATTTTTTTATTATTTTATGATTAAAAAATATATATTTTTCCATTTTTTTTGCTTTTTTACTTAGCCCCACTGTGGGCCTTTCACTTTCTGCAGTCTGATCACAATTATAATGTATAGCAATGCAGGAGCATTGTTATTCCTTATAACTGTCAGTACTGCCGACACAAGTTAGTTAGATGATGCACTGCACATGACCTAACTACCTTACTAGTGCCTGGTGACCCAAATCATAGGTCGTCATCATGACTACATAGGGTCACCAAGGCAACAATCGAGCCCCAAGGTCGTTAAGTACCATGCGACCTGGACATATGGATATGTGTAAGATCATAAAGGGGTTAAGGTCCAGAAGAAGACTTCCATTACTTACAGTCAAACCATTACTTCGAACATTGATAACATGTTCCATCAATATTCCATATTATGGAAACACCTTTTCATACATTTCTGGAATAGATGGCCTTAATATTATTCTAATTCATTTTCATAAATGCGTCAATTTCGTGTTGCCTATTTTGTCTCTGGTTTCCCCTATTATTTCAGATACAAACCATATGAGCTCCTGATCTTCCAAATATTTGCCATAATAATTATTATTACCTTGAATACCCAGAACATATTGGCCATTTTGCAATTTTCTAAATACATCACATTTTTAATTCAATATTGTGAACTATTGTATTCATATGTAAAACCCCACTCATTCTATAAGAGAGCCCGCGCTGTCTGACCTCCCACTCGAGTATCAATTCATAGGCCCCTATTTTTTACTGTGCATCTGTATATCATTGAAATATAGACACTCAATCAGACACTAGACCGACTACCTATATTGTAGGTATATGGCATAGTTTCAGTAAGAACATTGCAGGTTAAAGTTGGTATACAGTCGTGTAGACATTGATATTTGTTGAAACCCAGCACATAGGCACAGGGTCATATATACATCATTTTACTGAAGTATTTGACTCTTATTCAGATCTCTTTTCCATACTGTACTAGGTATTATTTTACACTTGGTTTCTAATAGGTAACAAAGTAAGGCACTTTTATTATTTTGATTATATGTTCCATTTTATTCCAAAACATATAGCACAGACCAATTGTGGGGTATCGAAGAATGCTACAATTTGCCACGTAGATTGTCCACATTGGTCCCAGTTATTTGAAAGATGATTGTAGCTTCAGTGTGAGGCTAAATGACTCACTATCTAATTCTTTTTAATGGTATCCTAACAATGATAAGCCATCTGTAGTGTATGATATGCTCACAGCTTCTAATTATTACATTACTCATAAATAATTAACCACTTCACCATTTGCATTTCAGGTTGACGCTTCTTGACCTGTTTGTAAAGGTGGTTAATAGAACCTTTCCTCCAGAGATCAAGGCCCTGCTTGATTCATCAACACATTCGACTTGTCATGACCCCATTCGACACTAACTTTTTCCCGCTTTGTCAGAGCTGGGTGAAAACGTCATGAAAAGACCAAAAATTGCAAAATTTTATTTTGCTCCAGATTTCTGGCCAGCAGCTTTAATGACTTGGGAGCGAAATATACAACTCCATCTATGCATTTATTCTGCATTTATTGAAATGTTGGATACAATACCCCAATGTAGACATGTACAGTCATGGCCAAAAGTTTTGAGAATGACAAAAATATTATATTTTCACATGATCTGCTGCCCTCTGGTTTTTATGTGTGTTTGACAGATGTTTTTATCACAGACAGAAATATAATTGCAAACATATGAGTAACAAAAGCTTATATTGACAGTTAGAATGAGTTAATGCAGCAAGTCAATATTTGCAGTGTTGACCCTTCTTCAGGACCTCTGCAATTCTCCCTGGCATGCTTTCAATCAACTTCTGGACCAAATCCTGACTGATAGCAGTCCATTCTTGCACAATCAATGCTTTCATTTTGTCAGAATTTTTAGGTTTTTGTTTGTCCACCCGTCTCTTGATGATTGACCACAAGTTCTCAATGGGATTAAGATCTGGGGAGTTTCCAGGCCATGGACCCAAAATCTCTATGTTTTGTTCCCTGAGTCATTTAGTTATCACCTTTGCTTTATGGCAAGGTGCTCCATCATGCTGGAAAAGGCATTGTTGATCGCCAAACTGCTCTTGGAGGGTTGGGAGAAGTTGCTCTTGGAGGACATTCTGGTACCATTCTTTATTCATGGCTGTGTTTTTAGGCAAGACTGTGAGAGAGACGATTCCCTTGGCTGAGAAGCAACCCCACACATGAATGGTTTCAGGATGCTTAACAGTTGGCATGAGACAAGACTGGTGGTAGTGCTCACCTTGTCTTCTCCAAATGAGGCGTTTTCCTGATGTCCCAAACAATCGAAAAGGGGATTCATCAGAGAAAATAACTTTACCCCAGTCCTCAGCAGTCCACTGCCTGTACCTTTTGCAGAATATCAGTCTGTCCATGATGTTTTTTCTGGAGAGAAGTGGCTTCTTTGCTGCCCTCCTTGAGACAGGCCTTGCTCCAAGAGTCTCCGCCTCACAGTGCGTGCAGATGCACTCACACCTGCCTGCTGCCATTCCTGAGCAAGCTCTGCACTGCTGGTAGCCCGATCCCGCAGCTGAAACACTTTTAAGAGACGGTCCTGGCGCTTGCTGGTCTTTCTTGGGCGCCCTGGAACCTTTTTGGCTACAATGGAACCTCTCTCCTTGAAGTTCTTGATGATGCGATAGATTGTTGACTGAGGTGCAATCTTTCTAGCTGCGATAGTCTTCCCTGTTAGGCCATTTTTGTGCATTGCAATGATGACTGCACGTGTTTCTTTAGAGATAACCATGGTTAACAGAAGAGAAACAATGACGCCAAGCACCAGCCTCCTTTTAAAGTGTCCAGTGGTGTCATTCTTACTTAATCATGACAGATTAATCTCCAGCCATGTCCTCATCAACACCCACACCTGTGTTAATGGAGCAATCACTGAAAAGAGGTTAGCTGGTCCTTTTAAGGCAGTGCTGCAATGATGTTGAAATGTGTTTTGGGGGATAAAGTTCATTTTCTAGCCAAATATTGACTTTGCAAGTAATTGCTGTTAAGCTGATCACTCTTTATAACATTCTGGAGTATATGCAAATTGCCATTAGAAAAAGTGAAGCAGTAGACTTTGTAAAAATTAATATTTGTGTCATTCTCAAAACTTTTGTCCATGACTGTACAGCTAAGCCAAACAGATATAGTTACGGTAAGATCAGTAGAAATGTGAGGGATCTCGGTGTCACCATGATACAAACCCTAAGACGGTGCCGTATGACACAGCATAAATCATTTGAACCCAGCCTAACGTACACCACTTAATGCACAATACAGAACATATTCCTTCCAAACAAATTATTCAGGCAATAGATTTCCTGACTAAGGAGGAAATATGTTGTGGACAGCTGGGACGGGATTATAAAGCTTTAGGACATTCCCATCTTGAGCCACAGCTCTGGGAAGGTTAGTATGGCTACATGTCCAAGCATCTGCTCACTTATGTTCATCTAAAAGTACACTCACAAAGGTTTGATATGACTGCATGATATTCTATTTTCCATTTTTGTGATTCAGTTTTTTCTCTTCTTCTTCCCAGAGCCATAACTTTTTTATTTTTCTGACCACATAGCCGTATGAGGGCTTGTTTTTCTGCAGACCGAGTTGTAGTTTTAAATGACATAATTCATTTAATCACATAGTGTACTAGAAAATGGGAAAAAAAAATCCCAAGTGGGGAGAAATTGTGAAAAAATGCAATTCTGACATTGTTTTTTGGAATTGTTTTTTACAGTGTACATTTTGTGACAAAAATGACCTTGCAATATCATTCTGCTCATCAATACGATTACGACGATACCCAACATGTCCAGTTTTTTTAAATTATTTTAGTGGTGAAAAAAAATTAGAATTTGCAAGACAAAATTTTTCGGGTTGTGTCACCATTTTCACATACCATTTTCATTTTTCGGGCAGTGTGATGGTTTATTTTTGCGAGACAACCCATTGGCCACCCATGATCACCGAGAATGACAATTACGCATGCCGATGTGTGTTAAATGTCACTGTCACAGATTAACAGTGGAATTTAATAAGTTAACAATAGCGGGCAGATCACTGCTCCATCCAAGATTGTTAGTGACAGGTCCTGGCTGTAATACACAGCCAACACCTGATGGGTATGGGGCAGGATGCTTCCGCCTTGCGCCATACATGTATGGCGCATGTCGTAGAGGGATT
>JARQOD010000001.1:321760016-321823837 GCA_033576555.1 Oophaga sylvatica | reverse complement strand
AAGTTGATGCGGCCGAGTCAATTAAAGCCGCAGCGCTGTCTGAGTCCAATATAGACCGGCAAATGTCAACTGGCAAATCGGGGTGCAAGTGTCTGTCCTGTACCCAGTCTCTCTTATGAGGCACATGCACGGTACTCACGGACATGGAACGCATGGTGCCTTGCGCTCTGGTAGTCACTGGGCACACCTTACCTCTCTTCCTTAAGTCCCTGCTGTTGGCAGCGGGAGTCAACAAACGCTGGTCTGCGCAATGCCGGTGCTCGCGGGACAGAACACTCCTCTCTCTGGTTACTGCAGTCATACGGCACCTCTCAGTGCAGCGGTCCATCTGCAGATGGCGGGGCACAACCGATGCGGCCTGTTGCGGCTGCGGTACTTGGGGGGATGGAGCGCGCCGCTCACCTGACTGCGCACTGCTGCGGGTTGGCGCCAAACTGTCTGCTGCTGCGCGCGCTGTTCCTTTTATATAACCCTCCTACCCAGGTCATGAGGTTGGTCCAGCTTCTCATTTCTTCCCAGGCAACAGGGGATTCAGCCTCAACAGTTCGGGACCCAGCACACAGGTACCCACGGTCCGGTCCTTCCCTTTACAATAACACTACTTCATACTGTGATGAATGATCTGATTGGTCAACTTATTAAGTACTGATTGGTTAATTGCCTGCAGTGATTGAGTCATGCATATGTAAGCTGCATGAATGCTTCAATTTGTGCTGTTGAGAGACTCATCTGTAACAAATAGTCAAAACATTGCCATTTCTCTGTATCTGTTTGCTATTGTGGGAAGCAGGGCCGGCATCATCACCCGGCATACCCGGGCAAGTGCCGGGGCCCTGAGCAGGCGGGGGGGCCCACTCGCCGTCGGGCACCACGGCACCCATTAGCGGATGAGAGCGGTACCAGCGCCGCCACTGGGCCCCCCTCACTTGCTCAGGGCCCTGGCAGCAGCCGGCACAATACTTACCTCTCCCCGTGCTTTCGACCGCAGCTCCGGGCTCCAGGGGGTGCCTGCAGGGCACGCGTGCTTCCTCTCACAGCAGCGCCGCTGAATGAAGTCATCATTCTGCGGCTGGCTGTTGCAGAGAGAGCGCGGACGCCGGACAGGTGAGATGTGAGGTGTATGTGTGTGTCTGTCTGTGTGTATCAGTCTGTGTATGTAGTGCGGTGCTTTGTGTGTGTGTGTGTGTATGTGAGAGAGTGCTGCGGTGCTGTCTGTGTGTGGTGCTGTATGTGTAATGGTGGTGGGGGGAGGCAGTGATGGTGGTGAGGAGCCAGAGGCAATGATGATGATGATGGGGAGGCGATGATGATGGGGAAGCAGTGATGATGATGGGGAGGCAATGATGATGGGGAGGCAATGATGATAATGATGGGGAGGCAATGATGATGAGGCGGCAAAGATGATGATTATGGGGAGCGATAATGATGGGGAGGCAATGATGATGGGGAGCCAATGATGATGATGATGGTGAGGCAATGATGATGATGGGGAGACAATAATGATGATGATGGAGAGTCTTTCCTCAGCGCCCTTTCCTGAGCCGTAACAGCGCAGAACACAGCACAGTGCAGAGGAGAGCTCCATATTCTGTATGGAGCATTATATGGGGACCAGTATCCTGTATGGAGCATTATTTGGGGTCCAATATTCTTTATGGAGCATTATATTTGGCCCATAATACTGTATGGAGGACAATGTGGTGCCCATAATATTGTATGGAGGACTGTACTGTCCAGTCTGTACTGTTCGCTGTGAGGATTTGGCGGTTTCTGAACTATTGTAGAATTTACAATAGATATCACTCATGTAATGGAAGAAGAGAAGTATTTGGCATTGTACTATACCCATATTTCTCTGCCGTATCGGAGCATCATGAATCGTGGTCTGTGTTAAAGGGGCCCACTGAGACTCTTTCGCCCGGGGCCCATAAAAACCTGGAGCCGGCCCTGGTGGGAAGACTAAAGATGGATAAATAAACATTAATGCCATGACTGTGCTTATCTCTTTGGATCTAAGGGTAGCGTTTCTCCTTGTGGAGAGTGACAAGCCACGCCTGGTATGTAAGAGTGAGGGGACTTAAATGCCATGCATACTTCTCTGGGAAATTAAATATGGAAATTGTCTCTCCAAAGAGAAAGAGGACTAGAACTCTAGTCCTTTAGGAACTTTAATATCGCTACTTCCAATAGGTGGTACTACGGTTTTAGACCTCTTCCTCTCTGAAGAGACAGTTTGCATGTCTCTTTGTGAATAAGGACTCTCCCATATAAAGCACAAGTGCATCCTGAATAGTTTTTGGCAGTCTGTTCTGTCCCTCACTGTCATACATGTACAAAGTTATTTTATTTACATTTTTATAATCGTTCTAGGAGTTAACAGCTGGACATGGTTATTAAGGTTTTTTTTAATAGATACAGAATGAATTGCAATAATTTTTAATCTTTTTTAGTTATGCATGGTGCTCTCTTTTTATACTTTTTACATTAATTAATGTTTACATAACTGAAAGACATTTTTAGAGCATTTTCTATTCCAGTTTATTCTTTACATTACTGCTTCCTAAAGAGCTGACAGCTCCACTTACTGCTGGACGTACAGCCTTTCTACCCTCATTATAATCTCCTAAAAATCGTAATATCTCACTACAATAAACGGCATCGCTGCTTTCATCCTCTTTATATATCCATGTATTGTGCATTTTGTAATGAGGGAATAAACAATCTCTTTTTTCTTTTTGGCTAGTAAGATTGCATATGATAGCCTGCTCCCCACCTTCACCTCTTTTATAAGAGTTGTTTCCGTGTCATATATTCACCAGCCTGATATATAAAGACATTGTGAGTCTTCAATGGGTTAATCTGGATTGTATCTTCATTCTCAGTTCAGACAGGTCAGAATTGAAGCAATGTGTGATTTGCTGCCAGCTGACATCAGTATGTAGCCCGGTCTCCTCTCTCCGCCATATACACAATATATACAAACTTGCTGCAGTGTTGTGCCTTGATGCTTTCACCAATGCCATTTCCCCACAGGCCAATAAATATTCATTACTAGCTGTATCTGTATAACCAAGAAAATAAGATTACTGTTGCATGTGCTCTGTCTGTGGGCAAACCGCAGTGATAATATGCATGAGGATAAAACATGCAGAGAGGGTGCCAAATAATAAATGATGTGGGTCTGACAGCGGAGACTTGCTTCAGCACTGGGCACTGAGTGATTAGGACGATGTGTATTTCTGGCTCAGTCATTTATAGTGTGAAATCCAATGCACAGAATTTATTATCATCTTTCTAGAGAATAGAGTTATTTAAAATATTCTGCAAACAGAAGGAAATATTGGCGGTCAAAAGTTTGGACACACCTGTTCGTGCAGTGGTTTTCAGTGTTATTAGAATGTGCATGTTGTAGAATCAGACTGAAGGATTTCATATGGAAATGTGGAGTAAGGATACACATGTGAAACAAACCAGAATATATATTAAACCTCAGGTTCCTCAAAGTACCAACTTTTACTAAGCTTTAAACCCCCTCGGTAATCTCCCAAGCAGCATAATCAGGTAGTCATCTGGAATGGCTTTTTATGTACAGGTATAACAACATTCAGAAAATGTGTACAACCATCAGGTGTGCTTTGCAGAGTCAGTTATTATGCATATTCTGCTCTAAGCAACAATATTATATATGGAAAGGTGGGCACCACATAATATTAAAGATAATTAATCATGTAGCCGAGTGCAACTAATGCGCTAACAAAAATGTGAACAGAAACCAAGAAGAAAGTGTTCTGTCCCCACATGAGGCGAATGGAGGTATGGTTGATTGGGGCTGGGAGAGATTCCTACCTTCCGTTTCCTCAATGCGGAGCAGACAGGACCAATGCTGTTCAGCGTCTGGAGAGATGACACATACCGAAGATTGTGTAGTCCAGAATGTTTATTTTGGAAATCTTGACATACAGCTTATGATAGGTAATACAGGATTTCTCCATTAAATGCGGGTGTAAACAACAAATGTGATAGAGAACACCAAGAGTGTGGTCGAAAACTGATGCCTTTCACAGCTCGGTGCAAGCGTGTCTCTCCCATAGAAAGTGAAATTAGAAGTGACATGGCTGTCAGGAGGAAGAAGAAGCTGTGACGCCTGAACCGGAAGTGGAAGGCATGTTCAAGAATTAACATATTACAGACTGCTATGCAGAAAATGCCATTAGGTGGCAGCAGAGCAGCATGTAAGAACAGGTACTATTCATTAACACGAAAAATACAATACATCAACAGCCAAACGGAACAACACAGAAAGAGCGCAAATGATAGTGCACACACAGCATAAAAATATGGCAAGAACCACTCAACTTAGTAATGAGAAATGACAGTCCATTGTTATTTTAAAGCATAAAGGTTAATTAAAGTGAACCTGTCAGCAGGATTGTGCTCAGTAAACTACAGACACTGTCAGGTTGGCGCCGTAATACTGAATAAAATGATACCTTGGTTGATGAAATCCGTCTTGTGGTTGTTGTTTAATCTTTATTTTCAGTTTTGAGTTAATGATATGCTTGTGCTCCGGAGCGGCCATGTGGTGCTCTGCTTAGGTATTCATCTATATGGCTTCTGACAGGTCACTGATCCCTCAGTGACCTACCTTCTATTTTACGTAATGAATATTATATATAGTGTAAGAATTGTACTCACTCAGCTGCGTTGGAGGAGACAGGAGACACATTCTCTTCAACGTCCATGTGGTTTATTTGCTTCATAAACCGTCACTTCAGCAACAAAAAAAGTAAACAGTCTGCACATTAGGCAGACACAGTATGAATGTCCATAGCACTCAGGCTCTATCTGGAGCCACAGACACAGGGAAGCTTCTTCCTCTCTGAACACAGATCTCTCTGTAGTGTCCAGCCTTGACATATGGAAGTCTGTCCACTCTGGCAGACTCTCAAACACTCCTCTCCATGTGCCAAACACACCTCCGTTACATAACTGTAACCCCACCCACAGATGAGGTATGGATCACATGGTCTGATCACATGGTCATGACCTCATCATAGGTCCTCAAACTCACAACCACTCACTCCCACCAACACAGGGAAAAAGGGGTACAGTGAGCACCCTCACCCAGAGGTGAGGTAGTATGTGTAGCCAGACCCTCCCATCTCTCATAGCTACCCACAACCCGGACCCAGATGCACTAAACAACATTAGTGCTCATGTGCACTAAAGACAAAATACTCCGGGTTGCATCGCAGGGAGCATCCATCCCTGTGACATATACCTCCCATTAACCACGCGACCACCAGTCACACCACAACAATAAAAAAAAATCACCTGACGCAGGCAGGCTGCGCCTGCGCAGCAGCATGATAGCATGTGTAATGTGTGTTAAATTTTATTTGATGATATAAGTAAATTCATTAAAAAAATGCCTCCTTCCTGACCTGGATTAAAGCATCAGTCAACTCCTGGACAGTCTGTGATGCAATGTGGCAGTGGTGGATGGAATGAGGTATGATGTCCCAGATATGATCAACTGAATTCAGGTCTGGGGAACGGGCACACAAGTCCATAGCATCAATGCCTTCATCATGCAGAAACTGCTGACACACTTCAGCCACATGAGACCTAGCATTGTCAAGCATCAGAAGGAACCCTAGCCCACTGCACCTGCATATGGTTTCAGGATCTCATCCTGGTACCAAATGGCAGTCAGGGTACCTCTGGCTAGCACACGGAGGTCTGTGCGGCCTCCAAAGAAATTCCTCTCCACTAGTGATGGGCGAACCCCTGGACGTTCGGTGTTTTTTTGTATTGTCAGGTGAAATAAAGCCCCGTCTATAAGACGCCTCTCCATTACTAATTCTATAGTCATATTGTAAATAAACACACAGCAAGAATAAAGTCCTTTATTTGAAATAAAAAGACACAGTTTTACTTTTTTATTTAAAAATAACAAACACATTTATGCTCACCTTACGCCCACTCTATTGAAACCTTCGTCCACTGTAAAAAAACACAAAATAATAAACAACAATAATACTCACCTAACACCCATTCCATTGAAGCCCTTGTCTCCTGTAAAAAAATGAATAAAAAGCAACAATATCCTTCACCTGGTAATACATATGGAAGACACAAATGACTACCCGCACGTAACATAATCATGCACTGTTATAATGTATTTACGTAGGGCAGTCCAGTATCACTAGACAGTGTAGGACACACTGCATATATATGAAAATCACAGACGAAAAGAGCAGTGTAATTGTCCATATAAATTGCAAAAATACTTTTATTGATTAAAATAGTACCACAAAACATCAAAGACAAAGGTAAAGGGGGACTGGAAAAGTAACATGTACAAATTGCCGCATGACAAAAAACACAGCGGGGGTATGATTAGGTGTCCAAATAGTTAAATATACATATGGCCACATGAATACATAGTAATAGTAAGAATCATGTGCAACAGTATTATATAATACCCCAAACTAATGTGCAAACCATATATATATCTCTCCATATATCCCATGCATCCAGAGCACGATATAAATGATCAATGAATATAATGGATATAGGATGCAGTATACAGGAGAGAGTTATAAATGGCCTAGGGAACACAATGTCTCACATACAATTAAGCATAGTATTGCTGTCCCATACAGGCAAGGCATAGAAGGCACATTAGTAGAGTAGTGGACATACCAGCTGGAAGTAAACAGGACACCGCTTCAACACCCGCTTCAATCCCCTCCCGGAACCTTCCCAGCACACGTCTTGGTTTGCTGGTTCCAAGCAGCCTCCTGGGGGCGACGCAGCGAACAACGTCCAACAATCCTGCAATGCTGAGGCAGGGGAAGACAGAATCTGTGGTTTGCCAACCCTGGTGGGAGTAATAGAATGCCAAGTTGATCTCACAGCTCCGTGCAAAGAAGCGCTCACTGCCTGTCCATACCTCCCCACAGACAATGCTTATGTTTCAACAGCCAGATTTTCCAATACCAGCAACTGAACCCGATATCAATAACCGTCTGGAATCTCTGTGTCTGAGTATGACTGAGCATGCTCTGAGTGATGGTGTAGACAAAACATCGACTTTCTGATGTGAAACGGTACTTTGTGACAGCGCTGGGCGTAGCACACGGAACTACTGGTGCAATGTTGGGTTTTGCTCACTCTTCCCTGGATGCGCCAAGTACAATTTTGTCTCCCCTCCCTCGTTATTGTAGAGAGACAGACAATTGGAAGCATAAGCTGAGCTTGCAAGGGAAAAAAATTGGCTATTTTGTTACTTTGTGAAATGAAAGTATAAACTTTTTCCATTTGATCAGTTTCCTGAATGAAAAGCTTCATGTTATGAGCGGGAAACGCATGAAATGTGATCGGCAAGAAATTTTGCTGGACACACACTGGACAAAACATGTCTGACTCATCACTGGGGACCTGACATGTGACCAAACAATGGAAGACAGAAGGTTTTTGTTCTGTTGCATTTTTTTCCCAATACATTTACAGTATTTTGAATTTGCTTTCCCTCTTAGTTAAAAAAAACAAAAAACAACAAAAACACAAATTACTCATGTTTACAAGTTAAGGGTACATCGGTTCTTCAGGTATGCCTTCTGTATCTAAATATTCATAGATGTTTATTTTTTTTAAAGTATTAATAGCAGCCGGTTTGCGTCATGTAAGAGCCAAAATTTTCATAAGGAAATAGAAAGTGTCTTCAAGGCAGGCGGGTGTTGAAGCGGTGTCCTGTTTACTTCCAGCTGGTATGTCCACTACACTACTAATGTGCCTTCTATGCCTTGCCAGTATGGGACAGCAATACTATGCTTAATTGGATGTGAGACATTGTGTTCCCTGGGCCATTTATAACTCTCTCCTGTATACTGCATCCTATATGCATATTATTCATTGATCATTTATATCGTGCTCTGGATGCATGGGATATACGGAGAGATATATATATGGTTTGCACATTAGTTTGGGGTATTATATAATACTGTTGCACATGATTCTTACTATTACTATGTATTCATGCGGCCATATGTATATTTAACTATTTGGACACCTAATCATACCCCCGCTGTGTTTTTTGTCATGCGGCAATTTGTACATGTTACTTTTCCAGTCCCCCTTTACCTTTGTCTTTGATGTTTTGTGGTACTATTTTAATCAATAAATGTATTTTTGCAATTTATATGGACAATTACACTGCTCTTTCGTCTGTGGTTTTAATATCCTTCACCTGTCAGATGTTATGTCTTACGCTGTAATCCATGTCTGCGATAAATGGTTTTCAACCTGGACGGTGCCAAAATGCGACTGTCGAGGCTGAAAACCACAGGAGAGTGAGCTGACTAGCGGTGACGTCATCGAGGTTACCACAGCCGGACCAATGAATTGCGGTGACCTCTGTGAGATCACCGCTAGCACGGTGAGACATTTTCTTGCAATTCAGCGTGAGAAATGCCAGTCGCCCTGCACAGTGTTCGGCTGTAAGTGCAACACCTACTTGTGGACATCAGGCCCTCATACTGCCCTCATGGAGTCTGTTTTTGACAGATTGAGCAGACACATGGATGTTAGTGGCCTGCTGGAGGTCATTTTGCAGGGCTCTGGCTCCGCTCCTCCTGTTCCTCCTTGCACAAAGGAGAAGGTAGCGGTCCTGCTGCTGGGTTGTTGCCTCCTACAGCCACCTTCTTGTCTCCTGGTGTACTGGCCTGTCTCCAGGAATTCCATAAGTGTCCATAGATACACTCCAAGTAAAAAACAACAACACGAAATACAGTACATTTTGTGATGCCAAAGGTACAATGTGACAGGGGAATTTAGTTACCAGAGTCCTTTATCTTATTTTTTACAGAATGGTTCTGCATTTACTGATCGTTTTTAATTGTTATGAAAAATACATTTGATTTTTTGAACCACAATGCAAGATCAATATGAAATATAAGCCACAGTTTTGTGCCATATGAACTCAGACAAATTAACATGTGATATCACTAAGTTGTTGCTTTATTGCTTGCAATTGAGTATTGAGGTTTTTTCCACTTTCTACTTTCTTTACTAAATGGTCATGCCCGTGTGAAATATAATAAAATTATGTGATACTCACAATGACCATTTTACGGCACAATAATTTAGTATAGAAAGTTGATGTGGAAAATTCCTTTCATTCACATTGATAGTACAAGGCCACACTGCTGTGTGATGCTTCTGAATATTAATGATTGTATAATAATGTAACTGAACCATATCATTCTAAGAATAACATTCAATAGCATAAATATGTATTCTGCAAATTGGACCTAGAAACCTTGTCTTTGACAAGGCGCTTTGACGAACAGAGACAATATCATGCCCAACAGCCAAAAAGCATTGATGTTACCAGCTGTACTTTTCCAAGGCCTCGACGCTCAGGCTAGGCGCCACAAACTTTCTGGGCATATGACACTAGGCTGCAGGCTTTCCTTTATGTCTATTGATATTACAAAAATATTTAGAGTTGAGAGTCCTCAGTGGTTGATACCTTTTAATGGCTAACTGAAAAGATGGTAACAAATTGCAAGCTTTCGAGACTACTCAGGTCTCTTCATCAGGCTGAACTAATACAAAATCTGAAGAATCACATATTTATACACAAAAACACAGAAAAAATGCAATAGGTAAGACAAGTGGCGTGAAGCAGAATAGTCATTATGGCAGAGGGATGAGCATAAATATTGAAACAGTTCATAGATAAGGAGAGAAAGTTTTATTACCCTCTGATTGGGGTCTGGTAATGTTTTGTGATGTTTTCACAGGGTATTTGGAGTAAATTCCTTAATTGATGTAATAGGCCATAAAACCATGTGACAGGTTCATTCCAGCATTAAGAGTGTCAAAGGTCACCATCAATTTGTATTCGCAAATTCTTCTCTGTCTCTGAGATGTGAATCTGCTTCTTAGTACCAGTATTTTCATATCTGACATGCTATGATCAGGGGAGCAAAAATGTTTTGCCACAGGTAGATCCATTCTTTTTTCTCTTATTGTGTGGCGATGAGAATTCATCCTTGTTCTCAGTTTTTGCCCGGTCTCCCCCACATACAGACCCCCAGTTGGACATTTAGTGCATATAATTAAGTACACAACATTAGATGTGATGCAGCTGAAAGTACCTGGTATCTTGTAGTCCTGATGTGAGTTGGGGATCTTTATCTTGTCCGTGGTCATTATAAATGGACAGGTTTTGCATTTCTTCTGATTGCAAGGCAAGGTTCCTGCAGCTGTTGGGGAGGACAGGGAACTTCTGACAATGATGCTTCTTAGATTTGGGGGCTGTCTAAAACACAGTAGTGGGGGGTCTGGAAATATGGATTGTAACCGGGCATCTTTTTGTAGTAAAGGTTGTAGTTTCCGTGCAGCTCCCCTTAGCACCTCCAGATTTGGATTGTAGGTGACCACTAGAGGCACCCGGTTATTTTCTTCTTTAGCTTTGTAATGTAGCAGGTGATTCCTTGATATTCTGGTGGCTCTTGTAATTTGGTTTTCAATTGTTCTTGGATGGTAGCCCTGATTTAAAAAGGTCTTTCTAAGGCGACCAAGGTGTTCATCTCTATCCATGGGGTTGGAACATATACGGTTGTATCTGATGGCTTGGCTGTAGACAATAGAGTTTTTTATGTGTTTTGGATGGAAACTGTCCCATTTAAGGTATGTTGGACGGTCGATTGGCTTCTGATACAGGGATGTCTCTATTTCATTGTCCTTCAGTTTAATGATGGTGTTAACTGAAGGACAATGAAATAGAGACATCCCTGTATCAGAAGCCAATCGACCGAATGAATGGATCTACCTGTGGCAAAACATTTTTGCTCCCTGATCATAGCATGTCAGATATGAAAATACTGGTACTAAGAAGCAGATTCACATCTCAGAGACAGAGAAGAATTTGCGAATACAAATTGATGGTGACCTTTGACACTCTTAATGCTGGAATGAACCTGTCACATGGTTTTATGGCCTATTACATCAATTAAGGAATTTACTCCAAATACCCTGTGAAAACATCACAAAACATTACCAGACCCCAATCAGAGGGTAATAAAACTTTCTCTCCTTATCTATGAACTGTTCCAATATTTATGCTCATCCCTCTGCCATAATGACTATTCTGCTTCACGTCACTTGTCTTACCTATTGCATTTTTTCTGTGTTTTTGTGTATAAATATGTGATTCTTCAGATTTTGTATTAGTTCAGCCTGATGAAGAGACCTGAGTAGTCTCGAAAGCTTGCAATTTGTTACCATCTTTTCAGTTAGCCATTAAAAGGTATCAACCACTGAGGACTCTCAACTCTAAATATTTTTCTATCTACTGGCTAACACGGTACGAAGATATACATCTTTACTGTATTGATATTACATACATTGTACACGTGAGACTGTATGAATATACAAATTAGCTACCATCGTTCATTCTTTGTCTGATGCAGACACATGATAAGAATGAATTTTAAAAAAGTCTGTCTTGACTTACAATTGTTTTATAATGCACATCCATTTAATCTTAAAGACTAAGCTAGTTATTGTTGTATTTTATACGTGGTATCCTTAATGCTAATAGGATAATGACAATGTTCAGATTTGTTAGGCCTATACAAAATCTCAGTAATCAGGCATAACACAGTCAGTTTATCTCTGCATAGACAAGATGAAATATTCCACATTACAATAATACAAAGCATGCTTCGATCAATAGCTACAGTACAAATGACAATATGACAAATTGATGGCCAGGCCCAATACATCAATCTCTGTCCAATGACATAGTGCCTAGATAGCGATATAACACCATGCCAATTTTCAATAGCACTATCAGTCTGTTTGTAATGCAATTTAAAGTAGAAAATGAACAAATAGAGAAAATAGATGTGGCTGCGTTTATTTAGACAGTTTGTCTTATGCACTATTAATTTAAAGGGGATGTCATTATAAAAAATGTTTTTATTATTTGTTTTACTAATATTTCCATTAGTAAAACAAATATATTTAGATGTATTTATATTGCATAGAGAGATAGATATAAGAAAAGCCGGTAATACATCTGCTGGGTTCTGTAAAATCATTGCAGGAGCCGACAGGAGAAAAGAGATGGATTGCATACAGTAAATCCATATAGAATAGGTAGATATATAAATGTCAGTGTCAAATACAATTAGTACAGTGTGTGTGAAAAATACTGGACATGTATTTAATTGATAAAAGGTTATTTATTGGAAAAAAATGGCGTGGTGTCCTCCTATAATTAATAGCCAGCAATGGCTATGCAGACAGCAGCAGGCTGATATTAATAGCCTAGAAAGGGGCCATGGATACTGGCCTCCCTGGCTAAAAACATCAGCCCGCAGCCGCCCTAGAAAAGGCGCATCTATAAGATGCGCCAATTCTGGCACACAGCCTTGCTCCTCCCACTGCCCTATAGCGATGGCAAGTGGGGTAATAGTTGGGGGGGTTGATGTCACCTTTGTGACATCAAGCCCCAAGGTTAGTAATGGAGAGGCGTCAATAAGATACCCCTATTATTAACCCAATAGTCAAATTATAATTAAAACACAGACACCCTGAAAAAATTTTGTTCATTGAAATAAAGACACAGACTCCTTTAATATTCTAAATTAAACCATACTTACGACCTCACCTAATTCCCCGAAGTCCTCAATCTCCTGTAATAAAAGTAAAATAATAAACCAACAATATACCATACCTGTCCGTCGTTGTGTCCCATGCTGTAATCCATATCTGGGGATATACAATTTTCAACCAGGACTGTGCCAAGATGCGACCATCCCAGCTGAAAACCACTGGTGAATGAGGAGATGCTGCCACTGTAATTATTATTATCTCAGACCTCACTTTCATTCCCTAGTAATGCATTGCAGGACCAATAAATTGTACAACGAACTCTTAGATGCTTCATTAGCATTTGGGTAAGGGTAGTTTGCGGACTTCCTGTGTGAGAGTGAAGGTATGTACAGAGATAAGAGATACAAATTTATAGCTTTCCATGCATTATAGTCATCAAATAAAGCCTGTAATTGACTTCTTAATAGGAAATTCCCCTGGAAGTTTGGGTTCTGCTACCAACCTGAACTTTATTCCATAGTTTGGTTAAGGTACCAGAACTGTACCCGAACTTGAACCAGAACCCCATTGAAAACAATGGTGGCCCGAACATTTTAGCTGGAAAATTTTCTCTCTCTCTTTCCTTTCTTCAGAACACTGAACATTGCAACGGACTTCCAGGAGAAGTCCGTGTTTGGAGCTTTGCACCAGACCATAACTGTCCAGTACGAACCCTGAACTTTTAAGTTTAGGTTTGCTCATTTCTACTACTTAAACAAAAAGAAATACTGAACAATACATATGTGCAATATATTTAAATATTATTATGTGCAAAAAATATATATATACAAAACTACTAAAGAAAAAAGTTAAAAACATCCCATAAAACCAATAAAGGAGTAGTATGATAAATGGTAAATCCCACAATGGCCTAATATAATCAATCAAGTCTATAGCAACCAAACAGGCAGTAAAAGAGCAATGCAAAAATATCATACTAAAGGAAAACATAACATGGAAACAAAAAAAAATGATTAAAGATCTGAACGACATAATAACTGCAAGATTAACATGTAGGTGAATATCTTAAATAGAGAACACATCAAGATAGTATAAAGTAATAGCAATAAGCCAAGTTTGGATTGAAATGATCCTGGATTGAGGATAAACCCCCCAATAAGAGCTCTTTAGAGTATCCAGCATAAAAAAAGCAAAAGTACCAAACACACGTCATAATTTGTAGACCACGAAGAAACCACAATGACCAGTACCCCGGGAAGAATCATATTTTTCATTGCGGCTTACAATTTTGCAGGTGTGACGTAGGAAAAACAATAGTTTCAGCCACCTCAACAGACTGTGCTTACAATTATTTTTACATGTCAAAAGCCTCCCAAATGGATTGACATTTGGAAAAACTCAAGGGACTACATACTTGTTGCCAGAAGGAACAAGGTTGTTTGTGCTTGGTCATGTTCAATTCGCATGTTCTCCAAGACTTTCACAACACATTTTTGAATGTTCAAGGCAAATCGTATTAGTGAAGAATGTCGTCAAGGAATTTCCAAACAGGAAAGTGAAAAAAACCTATTTTATATAAACCATTGGCATCTTATGTAGTAGAATCCCAGCTGAGAGAAATGAGTTGCCTTCCTATTCGCGATGAACAATGGTGGATATTTTCAATGATAGTCTAATGTACAGCATTTTTGAAAGGTGGAAGAATCACTGAAGTTCCAGCAACTACCCTTTCTAAATGAAACGTGCATCAGTTCCCATCGCCCCAACCCCATGAAGTGGATGCATGGTTCTGATGGGTTCTGGGGGGCTGCTGAAGACCTCCGTCGCCCATCATGTTGGCTGCGCTTTATAGAAGAATGTCATTTTCTCTATATACTGCAATACCATACTGTCACAGTATATAAAACATCCAAGTCTCCTAAGGGGGCTAAAAAATAAATAAAGAAATATATACTTTATTAAAAATATAAAAAAAGGTACAAATTTATTATCAGCCCCTTTTTCAGTTTTAAAATAAACAAAAAACAATGAACAAAAAAAGTAAAAAATAAGCATAACAGGTATTGCCGAAACTGTAAAATCTTATCTATTAAAACAAAAAATGAATGCCATATGAAGAAAAAAAGCCAGAATTATGGTATTTCAGTCCCCGCAGCTTCCTAAATAATGCAGTAAAATGTTGTGGAAACCGAAAGGCATCAATAAAATTGTCAGTTTGCTATGCAAAAAAAACAAACATTTTTTTTACAAATTTACCATGTTTTAACTACTTAATAACAAAGTTACTTATACAAGTTTGGTTTTCTTGTAATTATAAAGGTGCTTTGTTTTTTATATTTCCTGATATTGGACTTTGACAAAACTTTATTGACATAGTCATGTGCGGATTACTTGTGTTTTATTATGTGTTTCCACAGTGGAACCACACTAAAAACACCTGCGTTTTTTAACTGTGGATTTTCTGCATCTAATGGTTTTTAACTCTTTATTCATCTTCAGCTCATTGATTGGAAAGATAGCCCAATTTTAACAAAAGAAGGTTTTATTTTATTACATTTTTTTTATTTTGTTGGAAATATTTTTTTTCCCATAAGACATTTAGTGATTTGTTGTAAAGTTCACCTCACATCTATACATGGTGCACTGCGCATTATTTAGCAAAGCATAAAATGTATTATTATTATTATACATTTATATAGCGCCATTTATTCCATGGCGCTTTACATATGAAAAGGGAAATACATCCGAGTTCGTGTATGCTTTGTAAGCCTTACAATATTCATCGTTTTTTTTTCACTCCAGACTTATAGAAATGAATATCCGAATGGCAGGTTTACTACACTGCTTGAGCGTTCGGAAGACCAGAGTGTCTGTCAGCCAAAACTTGCAGTATAACTAGCACATAGTCTTGAAGGGTATATTGTCCCTATAGAAAAATGCACTTTTATTGTTCTAATTACTGTTATTCTGCAGAATCAGATGTGCTAAGTAGGGTGTTCTGTGCACTGTTAGCATTTCCAAGAGGCTCAGTGCACCAATCCTCCCACCGGATTGGCATGTCCGGCCTTACTCACTTGTGATTGAATGGGCTAACTTGCCTGTAGTGGGCAGGATCTGCAGAGAAAGCTCAGGCCACCGAGGGAGGCGGAGACATGCAAATCCAGAAGGCGGATTGTTGCACTGAGCTGTTTAGCCGCGCCACCGGTGCATGAAGAACCCTAATTAGCAAATGAAATGAACCTTTAGTATCTGCTGTATGGAGGCAGTCATTCAAACACTAAAGGTGCCATTTTTATGGAGCCAATATTCCCTATAAGGCCATGTGCTTCGTTTCTCCTGTCGGTTTGGGCTGACACACTCCCTTTAATCCAGTGCGTCTATACAGAATAAGGCGTGACACTGCTTCAGTTTAGAAAAAACTGTTATTTATAACTCAATTTGACATGTAAATAATTCACAGGTCAATTCTTGTACTTAATTAAATTGCTTTAACCTTTTAGCAACCTGATATTTTAGATGATATTGGCCTAAAGTTTACAAGTCGTGGCAATAGTGTCTTGAGATGGCTGAAGCATTAATTTTGCAGGAAGCGAAACACAACATGCCTTACACAAGCAGTTAGCAAGACCTTTATGACTCCTTGAAATATGGACATTGTTCTGCTTTTCACTAATTAAAAATCAGCTTAAAAAGCTTCTGATAAGAATCTGTTAGCTAGGAGGAAGCTCTGCAGAAGTCCTGTGATGGGTGTGCATCAGAACGCAGCACAGTAGTATCGCGAAGGCTACTATTAGCAAACAAGTTAAGATAAAACCATTATGGATATTTGAAAGGTGGTTTTGTACACTAGTGTTTTTTTTTATGAAAACTGTCCCGTGGGTCTCGGTCATAAAAGCCCAAAGATTGGATGATCTGTAGCAGCCTCTTCTGGATATACACATAGTATATGTAGAACATTTGCATGAATGGCCAACCTAGACATTACTAGGCCAAGACCACCAGAACCATAGCCAGTATTTCTTATCAGGGTAGTATAGATCATTCAAGTGTCAAGGCAAATCACAATCTAAAAAAGGCAGCTCTTCCCTGTCAGCTATCTTCTGCCATCACCTGGGATTCACATAGTTATGTTCATTCCAGGGGTTGACACTGACAGCTTTGTGCCCCTGTTCAAGAAATGTGTCTGGACCCCCTTCCTTTTATGGCGACAAAGCTACAATTATATATATATATATATAATCACACACACACTTACATAGTCTCCTTTATTATGTATATTGCTATCCCTTTTACAGTGACCTCTCTTGTTATGTACAGTACCGTTCCTTACATATTGGATTATATAGAGCCCTGTTTTTTATTACATACCGTCCTGTCTTGTTAGCTGTATAATGCAATGATGGCTGATGGAGCATGGGAAAGCTTCCTTTCTAATGGAGGAGCTGATGGACTGGTAGTCTGGTCACCGCCTCCTCCATCAGCAGTCATTTTATATCTAAAAAGAGAGGGGACTATGTAATAAAAGAGGGCGCTGTGAATAACAAAATTAACAAGAATACACTATGTAAGAGACAGCACTATACATAACAGCAGAGGAAGCTATATAATAAGAGACGGCATCATACATAACTAGAGAGGATGGTACGTAATAAGGGACGGTGTTATACATAATAAAAGAGGAAACTATGTAACTAAGGATGGTGTTATACAGAATTAGTGAGTACACTATATGCTAAGGGACTATGTTAGACATAATAAGTGAGTACACTATATACTAAGGGACTGTGTTAGACATAATAAGTGATAATGTCTTCCTCCACCTCCCCCTGTTCCTAATGCCATTATAAGTCCCCTTTCTTCCCATCCCAATCCCCCACACCCCTCATTGTCTTCCCCCCACATACCATTATTGTCCTCTCCCCATCCCCTCATTGCCCTCTTCACCACCTCCTTCATTGCCTTCTACCCCACCACTATATTTGCTTTGTCCCCTGCCACCCCATCATGGCCCTTTCCACCAACACCATCATTGCTTTCTCCCCCACCACCCCCATCATTTCTTTTTCCCCCACCACCCTATCATTGCCTTCTCCCCATCACCCCATCATTGCCTTCTCCCCATCACTCCCATCATTGCCTTCTCTCCATCACCGCCTTCTCCATCACCCCATCATTGCCTTCTACCCATCACCCCATCATTGCCTTCTCCTCATCACCCCATCATTGCCTTCTCCCTATCACTCCCAGCATTGCCTTCTCCATCACCCCATCATTGCCTTCTCTCCATCACCCCCATCATTGCCTTCTCCCCATCACTCCCATCATTACCTTCTCCATCACCCCATTATTGCCTTCTCCATCATCCCATCATTGCCTTCTCCCCATAATCCCCATCATTGCCTTTTTCATCACCCCATCATTGCCTTCTCCATCACCCCATCATTGCCTTCTCTCCATCACCCCATCATTGCCTTCTCCATCACCCCATCATTACCCTCTCCCACACATCCCATCATTGCCTTCTCCCCATCACCCCATCATTGCCTTCTCCCCATCACCCCATCATTGCCTTCTCCATCACCCCATCATTGCCCTCTCCCCATCACCCCATCATTGCCTTCTCCATCATTCCATCATTGCCTTCTCTATCACCCCCATCATTGCCTTCTCCCCATCACCCCATCATTGCCTTCTCCCCATCACCCCCATAATTGCCTTCTCTCCATCACCGCCTTCTCCATCACCCCATCATTGCCTTCTACCCATCACCCCATCATTGCCTTCTCCTCATCACCCCATCATTGCCTTCTCCCTATCACTCCCAGCATTGCCTTCTCCATTACCCCATCATTGCCTTCTCTCCATCACCCCCATCATTGCCTTCTCCCCATCACTCCCATCATTACCTTCTCCATCACCCCATTATTGCCTTCTCCATCATCCCATCATTGCCTTCTCCCCATAATCCCCATCCTTGCCTTTTTCATCACCCCGTCATTGCCTTCTCCATCACCCCATCATTGCCTTCTCTCCATCACCCATCATTGCCTTCTCCATCACCCCATCATTACCCTCTCCCACACATCCCATCATTGCCTTCTCCCCATCACCCCATCATTGCCTTCTCCCCATCACCCCATCATTGCCTTCTCCATCACCCCATCATTGCCCTCTCCCCATCACCCCATCATTGCCTTCTTCATCATCCCATCATTGCCTTCTCTATCACCCCCATCATTGCCTTCTCCCCATCATTCCCATCAATTCCTTCTCCATCACCCCCATCATTGCCTTCTCCCATCACTCCCATCATTGCCTTCTCCTCTTCCCCCCATCATTCCCCTCTCCTCCACTTACACACACAGCACCATTGACCTCTCTGCATACTCCCCTGCAGCGCTGCGCATTCAAGCATTCACACACACACCGCCACTCAACTCTACACATACATACATACAAAACACACACACATACATACATACAAAACACACACACACATACATACAAAACACACACACATACACACAAAACACACACACAGCACCTCTCACATGTCCGCAGCCGCAGCATCACTGGTGCCCACGCTTCCTCACTCTGGCACAGCCGACCACTGAATGATGACGTCATCCAGCGGCGCAGCTCTCTGTGTCAGAGACAGGACGTGTGGGCACCGGGCACGAAGCAGGACGGATCCTTGCAGCTCTGCTCCTGCTATTTTCTCTTGCAGGCAGCAGAGCTGCTAGGATCGCTCCTTGCCCGCCGCACATGAGGGCAATCTGGCCAGGGGCCCCCGGATCCTCAGGCCCGGAGAAACCGGCCAGATTGCCCTCATTATTAGCCGAACTGCAGGGGCCCCCTGGAGCCTCTGGGCCCCGATGCAGCAGCATCGGTTGTATCGGCGGTATGTCCGCCCATGGTTTATACTAAATGAAGAGGACCAATCTAATAATGATAATGTCTTCAAAGTGCTAAGGAATTAATGGTGATTAGAGTTGAGCGATACTTTCCGATATCCTAAAGTATCGGAATGGTATCGCCGATATCACTAAAATATCGGCGATACCCGATACCGATACCGGAAGTCCCATGTAAGTCTATGGGAACAAAATATCGCAACTAAAAAAACCCCATTCTTTCCTTGTAAACACTAAATATACACACATAGAATACATATATATATATATATATACATGTCATTGTGACATATATATATACATATATTTATAGTTTATACACTTCTACATAGTAAAATAGACTCTGATTCAATTGCCGGGTAAAGCCGGCTTCAGTGAAAAGACAGAAGCACCCGACATGAAATGACACTTGGTGTACATAGGGTTAACCATGTCTTTTCATGTCGTTTGCTATCTGATTTGCACAAACAATTAAATCAGACTATGTGTGCAAAATTTCACACCTGTAGGGGTTAATTAAAGGTGTAAATTCGTTGTAAAAAAAACGGACTTTTTTGCTACGAATTTACACCTTTAATTAACCCCTACAGGTGTGAAATTTTGCACACAGTCTGATTTAATTGTTTGTGCAAATTAGATAGCAATGGACATGAAAAGACATGGTTAACCCTATGTACACCAAGTGTCATTTCATGTCGGGTCACCCGACATGAAATGACACTTGGTGTACATAGGGTTAACCATGTCTTTTCATGTCCTTTGCTATCTAATTTGCACAAACAATTAAATCAGACTATGTGTGCAAAATTTCACACCTGTAGGGGTTAATTAAAGGTGTAAATTCGTTGTAAAAAAAACGGACTTTTTTGCTACGAATTTACACCTTTAATTAACCCCTAAGGTGTGAAATTTTGCACACATAGTCTGATTTAATTGTTTGTGCAAATTAGATAGCAAAGGACATGAAAAGACATGGTTAACCCTATGTACACCAAGTGTCATTTCATGTCGGGTTCTGCATTTTCACAAAAGCCGGCAATTGAATTAGCGGCTATTATACTATGTAGAAGTGTATGAACTACAAATATAAATATATATATATATGTGTCACAAATTCAATGACATGTATATATATATATGAGGTGTAAAATTGCTGAAAAAAAATGCGTGGGCTCCCGCCCTATTTTCGCAACCAGACAGACAAAGCCAGTGAGTGGGGGCAGATAATAATAGCCCAGAGAGGGACCATTATTTTTGCCCCCCCGGCTACTAACATCTGCCCCCAGACACCCCAGGAAAGACAAATCTATAATTAGATTCGCCCTTTCTGGCACTTTGCCCGTCTATTCCCATTGCCCTGTAGCGGTGGCGAATGGGTTAATATGGGGTTAAAGCCACCTTGCTATTGAAAGGTGACCTTAAGCCAGGTTAATAATTGAGAGCTGTCAATTAGACAACTATCAATTATTAATCCTATTGCATGAAATAAAATAAAACACACACACTTTAATTAAAAATCATTTTAATGAAATAAAGACACATGTTTTTGACCATCTTTTATTTTACTGCAAAAACCATTTCCTGTAATAAAAATAAAATAAAAAAGCAAAATTATTCTTACCTATCCCATGCACAGTCAGGTCCCACGGTGTAATCCTTCAGAAAGGGTTAATGTTTACTGCAGGGACCGCAGCTAATGCTGTAGCCTCACAGTAAACCCCAAATGAATGAGTTCCTCTCCTGCCTGACAGGAGAGTAAAGGCTGGGTGTCACATAACGATACACCAGCGATCCCGACAACGATATGCACTTGTCAGGATCGCTGGTGTATCGCTACATGATCGCTGCTGAGCTGCCAAACAGGCAGCTCAGGCAGCGATCTGGGACAGCGACACTGCGGGTAACATCGCTTAAGGGCCCGTCTCACATAGCAATATCGCTACCGAGATCGCTGCTGAGTCACTAGTTTTGTGACGCAGCAGCGAGCTCACCAGCGATATCGCTGTGTGTGACATTCAGCGACGATCAGCCCCCCTGCCGGGTATCGCTGATCGTCGCAGAAATGTCAGGACCTTTTTTTGATCGCTGGTTTCCCTCTGACAGGCACGCATCGCTGCGTGTGACAGGCGGGAGACCAGCGATCCGCTGGTAACCAAGGTACACAGCGGGTTTCCAGGCACCGCGCAGCGCTTGGAAACCCGCTGTGTACCTTGGATACCAGCTCCCTGCATCAGGGCGCTGGTATCCAAGGTACACAGCGGGTTTCTAGGCACAGCCCCGCGCCTGGAAACCCGCTGTGTACCTTGGTTACCAGCGGATCGCTGGTCTCCCGCCTGTCACACGCAGCGATGTGTGCCTGTCAGCGGGAAACCAGCGATCAAAAAAAGGTCCTGACATTTCAGCGACGATCAGCGATACCCGGCAGGGGGGCTGATCGTCGCTGAATGTCACACACAGCGATATCGCTGGTGAGCTCGCTGCTGCGTCACAAAACTAGTGACTCAGCAGCGATCTCGGTAGCGATATCGCTATGTGAGACGGGCCCTTAAGTGGAAAGCTTAATTGATTGCTTTCCACTTTCACTTCAGGTCAGCCAGGGACACAATCAGTGATGTCAGAGGGAACTGATTAACAAAAATAGGGGTTCCCTTTGAAAAAAAAATGGCGTGGGGTCCCCCCTATTTTTGTTAACCAGCCAGATGAAGCAGACCACTGAGGCCTGGATTTTCAGGCTGTTAAGGAGCCAAGATCCATGGACCTTGCCAGCCTGATAATACTAGGCCACAGCAGTCTGCATATCTTGGCTGATTAACAAAATAGGGGATCCCCTCGAAAAAAATTGGCGTGGGGTCCCCCCTATTTTTGTTAACCAGCCAGATGAAGCAGACCGCTGAGGCCTGGATTTTCAGGCTGTTAAGGAGCCAAGATCCATGGACCTTGCCAGCCTGATAATACCAGGCCACAGCAGTCTGCATATCTTGGCTGATTAACAAAAATAGGGGATCCCCTCGAAAAAAATTGGCGTGGGGTCCCCCCTATTTTTGTTAACCAGCCAGATGAAGCAGACCGCTGAGGCCTGGTTTTTCAGGCTGGTAAGGATCCAATATCCATGGACCTTGCCAGCCTGATAATACCAGGCCACAGCAGTCTGCTTAGCTTGGCTGGTTAACAAAAATAGGGGATCCCCTCGAAAAAAAAAACGGCGTGGGGATCCCCCCTATTTTTGTTAACCAGCCAAGTAAAATGCAGACTGCTGCGGCCTGGTATTAAAAGGCTGTCAAGGCCCATGGATTTTGGCCCTCAACAGCCTGATAATACCAGGCTACAGCAGCCCCACATTTGGCGCATCAAAAGATGTGCCAATTGTGGCACTTTACCCGGCTCTTCCCACTTGCCCTGTAGCGGTGGCAAGCGGGGTAATAAGGGGTTAATGTCACCGTTGATTGCACGGTGACAATAAGCCCGGTTAATAATGGAGAGGTGTCAATAAGACACCGATCCATTATTAATCCCAAAGTTATTAAATGTATAAAAAAAAGACAAAGCAAGAAAAAAGTATTTTAATGAAATAAAAGAGACAACACAGTTTTCATTAATTTTATTGTACTCTCATTCCTGCGACGCCATCGATCTCCTGTAAAAAAAGAAAAAAAACAAACCAACAGTATACCACCTGTCCGACGCAGTCCATAACGACAGTCCCACGACGATCCAACTCTGCTACATCGCAATGACAGGCAGAGCCTGTCATCGCGACGCAGCACAGCTGATTACCTGCTTCCCCGGCGGTGACGTCATCGGACTGACTGCTTTACGGCCGGGATTACCCAGCAGTCACTGCAGTTATCGCGAGAAACTGCATGTGACCGCCGGGGAAAGAAGATTGCGGCCATGAAGCAGTCCAGGACGTGACCGCCGGAGATCTTCTGCCAGGTAAGTGCCGCTGACTCCTGACAGACCCGACCGACGGACACTGACAGTGACAGTGACAATCCCGATTCCGGTTCCGATAAGACGAAAATATCGGAACTCGGAATCGGAATTCCGATACAGCCAATATCGGCCGATACCCGATATTTGCAGTATCGGAATGCTCAACCCTAATGGTGATGCATAAGGCCTCATTCAGACATCCGTGTTGCACATATGTGTTGTATCCATGTTTTTCATGGATAGAACATGTAGCCAATATAATTTATGGTGCTATTCAAATGTTGGTGCTTTTTGACGGTCCGTTTTTCTCTGGTATCACAGATAAAAAATGGCAATATAAATCCATGGGTCCGTGAAAAGCACATACCATAGACTGATGGCATCCATGTGCTGCCTGTATTTTATTATGCAAAGGATAGGAGAACCTATGTAATTTATTTCTTCATCCATCCATGGAAAACACTGATGACACACAGACCAAACACTCATGACACACTGATGGCAAAAAATGGACACACGGCACACTGATCACATACTAAAGGAAAAAACAGACACATGGACCTTATACTTGTGACTCACTGAACCAAAACACTGATGACCCACTGATGGTAAAAATAGACACATGGTCCTTATACTGATATAACACACTGATAGAAAAAATGGACACAATGATGGTAAAAATGGGCACACTGATCCGAAACACTGATGACACTTATGGTAAAAATGGACACACTGACCATACACTGATGACACTGGTGGTAAAAAACAGACACACTGACCATACACTGATGACACACTGATGGTAAAAACAGACACACTGACCATACACTGATGACACTAGCGGTAAAAAATGGACACACTGACCATACATTGATGACATTGATGGTAAAAACAGACACACTGACTATACACTGATGACACTGATGATGAAAATGGACACACTGACCATACACTGATGACACTAATGATGAAAATGGACACACTGACCATACACTGATGACACTGATGGCAAAAATGGACGCACTGACTATACACTGATGACACACTGATCCAAAATACTTATAACACACTGATCCAAAACACTGATGACACATTGATCCAGAACCCTGATGATGCAGTGATGGTAAAAATGGACATATGGACCAAACACTGATAACACTGATGGTAAAAATAAACACACTGATCTAAAACACTGATGACACATTGATCCAGATCCCTGATGATGCAGTGATGGTAAAAATGGACATATGGACCAAACACTGATGACACTGATGGTAAAAATAAACACACTGATCTAAAACACTGATGACACTGGTACCATTTTTTCACATACATGGTTAAACATAGAGTGTGAATGAGGTCTAAGTAATGAAATAAACAAATTATAACTGGCTCATTATTTTCAGTTGGTCATCGGTCCCTCTACCTACCGAATTTGTAGTAAGAGTCTAGTAAATGCCTAAAGAGCATATTTATCCTCTTTCCTGAACCTCTAGTAGGGGACATTGTAATACCTTTATTACTTTCACCTAACATAATGATCCTTTAACACCCCACTCCAAGCTGGTAACAAGCTAGTCTATGACAATCGTATCTTCGTATAACATATAATGGGGTTGTTGTCACAAATGTATGCAATAATTTAACTGTAAAATACCGTTACAACTACACTGGCCTCTCTGACAGCCATCAGCTGTTATCACCAAAGGAACCATGTCTAGCTATGGATTTCCCCTACAGACAGTCATTATTCCTGTAAATGAATGCATGGACAGGCCAATCTACAGTGCAGCTATCTGCTTGGCTCATGTAGCAGGAGATCACCATTCTATGACACCCCTCTTGACTTTAATATTTATAGCATTAATATTGGTTTCATTTTTTAGTATTTGTTTATTGTTCATATAATTTTTGATATTCACATTTATGAATTATGAGAGATTAGGTAAAATAATAAAGTACAATACACGTGTCCAAAGTTGAGAAGAATATTATTTTGTGACCGATAACACCAGCTTGGTCATCTTGGCTCCCATTGGCCTGTCCACATGCCCAAATAATAACAATCGTATTCCTCCCCAATATGTTTGTATATATGGATGTTGGTTATAATCTGATGTTAGAGTATGAAATAATATTTATGAACCTTCTCATTTTGTTCCTTACAGACCCTCAGCTCTCAATTTTACTGTATGGTAAAGGCTTTTTTTACGAACTCTTTTGAAAATTTTGATTGATTGATTTAGCTAAGTTTTTTATATTTTCAGTAAAATTTGTGTCAAAAAATGTTATTGTTTTGTAATGTAGATTCTTTTAAATGCAGAAATTTAAACTGTAATATCGAAACAAGATGATCAAAATCCGTACTGACGTCTTTACTGGTAAATTTTAAAAAAAAGAACCCACAAGTGAATAAATATTTGTAACAATGCTTATTTAATGAGGATACGTTTACATCACTTCCTAATTATGAGTGAAGTTGCCTTTTATGCGTGAGCTCATCCTTTACTCATAAACAACTCTATCCAACTTCTGTGTGCACAGCAAAACGATCACCATCAGCTATGCACACTAATATGACGGCAATATTAGTTTTTTTTATGAAATCAGGTCAAATCACTCGATGCAAGCATATATGTACAATGGATATCCATCCATCTTTTCATGTATGCCACTATATCGCTTGTTAATATCATGTAAAGCTGTAATGTACAGTACAGACCAAAAGTTTGGACACACCTTCTCATTCAAAGATTTTTCTGTATTTTCATGACTATGAAAATTGTAGAATCACACTGAAGACATCAAAACTATGAATTAACACATGTGGAATTATACATTACACTTTACAAAAAAGTGTGAAACAACTGAAAATATGTCTTATATTCTAGGTTCTTCAAAGTAGCCACCTTTTGCTTTGATTACTGCTTTGCACGCAGAAAAGTTGAACGGATGGATCTACATGCCTGGTTCCCACCGTGAAGCATGGAGGAGGAGGTGTGATGGTGTGGGGGTGCTTTGCTGGTGACACTGTTGGGGACACTTAAATGAAATTGTCCCCTCATTTCACCTATCTAAACTATTATTATGGGCATACAGGTTATAGAGTACTGAGGAGCGGTGATACATGTATGTTGTACTATTACAGTTGCTTGAGAAAGGCTGTTCACAGCTGAAACGTCACCACACCAGATTGGCTAATAAAGACCCCTTTTTTCACCTTGATATTTTGGAGGGCTGCCTGCTTTTCTTTTATGACTATTACAATTGCAGACACAATTAGTCTAGGGAGCATTCTGCTTGGTAAAAGAAAGTTCCAGAATACCATGACACTCCTAGCAAGACTTATCCTAAGACTGTGATATAAATGTCACTGACAAATCTTATAAATGTAGGGCAGGAAAAAGGAAGCTCCATAAATTTCCAGCATTTGACAATGAACGCCTCTGCTATTAACCAACTAGTGAGTTTGTTTTTTTATAAGAATTGGACTCCAAAGCATAACAAATAAAGTAGCTAAGATAAATGCAGGCTATAAGTGGACCTGGTTTAAATCTGTCAAGCCTGGCAGACTGCACTATATATTATGAATGGGTAATAGTAATAGGAAAGAAAATTAATTTGAAAATGTACTGGAAGTCCCAATGCCGGAAGGGAAAAACTGAAATAGAAAACTCTCAGGTTGCTCTTGCTGATTCAGTAACTTGAACGTATTGACTTTGCGCAATTCATTTGTACAGGGACTTTGATGCACATATCAGAGTATAAGCATGACTATAGATTTAAGAGAAAATCTTAATTGAAAGTCTTTGTTGTAACAGCTGCTGACATCAGCTGAGAAGGTCAGCTTTTCTCTTTTTGGGCTGTATGTTAAATACAACTTTAAAGTCGGTCATCAAACCCCAGCAGAGGTCTACTGTCCATTATACACTACACAAGAAGGGTATATTGGGGCTGCTTCCTAAACCATATGATACCACCCAATAAATCATGCACACAGGAATGTAAAAAATGTTTTTCTTTTATTCAAATGTTCAACTTGAAGCTTCAGGACCACAATATAAAATATCTGACAGGACCCTCACTTGTAACGTGTCTTATAATACTTGTGGCAGTGGGGTCTTGTACCTCATATAGCTAGTCCTCTGTATCTGTTGACAGTGATCTGAGAAAGTGAAGTCAGATTGTGAGACCATTGGGGATGAGGACAGATGTGATTGTTCATAATATATGTACAAACCTGCAGAATACGATGGCACTACAGAATATAAGGTTCTCCATTTGGATATTTCCCAAGATCAGAAGTTTCTGATACTCAAACTTTTCTCTCTGGCATCGGCAATCATTCCATGGTCAAGGATTCAAATTATATTTTTTCCCATGTTTAGACTGAACCAAGATGGATTGAGCTATTTATTATGCTTATATAGTGCTATTCCACAGCCTTTTACAGACATTATCACTGTCCACATTGGGGCTCACAGTCTAGATTCTCTATCACTATGTCTTTCGAGTGTGGGAGGAAACCGGAGAACCTGAAAGAAACCCACACAAACACGGAAGAAAATACAAATTCCTTTCAAATTTTGTCCTTGGTGGGATTTGAGCCCAGGACACCAACACTGCAAAGCAACAAACCTAACCATTGAGCCAGCGTGCTGCCCCGTAAAGTGTTGACCACATCTGCATTTCTATATTGAATAACACATGACTGCCTAGACTCATGTACAGATAAACAAGACAGTACTTTACTGTACAATTTCTGTTTTCAACTAGTTTCTTGATGCTCGGAATTTTGTAGAAGAAATAAAAGAGTGATGGCAAAAGAAATTGAGGAACGAATGTTGCTTTTGTACAGAAAAAGTTTTTTTTTCTTGGTATTTCTGTTTTCATCTTTCATCAAAAACCAGAAGGGAAAAAAGAAAAGTCTAAATGTTGTTTTTTGGGGATTTTGCTTGTAAATTGTTAACATACGGTTTGTGTTTTGAGATGTTTTGTGTTTTACTTTATATGTAACCGGAAGGTACAATCGTTGGACTTCTTCCTAGGTTCATCATAGCCGTTAGAAAATATAACCTTGCCTGTGACTTTTTTAATGATGCCTGCATTGTATTGGAAAATGTCATAATCTTTTAGAACAAACTAGAGAATAAATCATGTCTAAATCTAGGAAAACAGTTTTTATGACTTGCGTTTTTTGCTAAGACCCGTAAGATTTACACTTGAGCTGTTGCATTGTTTTACTTTTAAATCATCCATTGCAGAAAACTGATTTTAACCTTTAATTTATTTTGCTTTAACTTCAGTAAATTGTGTCAGTCACTGAGTTTCTTAGACATCCTGTTAGAAGTAAAACTTCCAAGTTGCAACTTGCCTGGATGTGCTGATTGAATATTTTTGTTGTAAAGAAAAACATGACCTTTGTGGTTATTAGAGGGAAGATTGTAAACCAGTACTGAGCGTGGTAATGGGGTTAGAAGAATTCCGTGTTTCGACGTCATTATATATACAGTGCTTTACAAAAAAATAGAATATCCAGTGTATTGAGTAGGTATACTTTATAATTGGCTGCCACTCATCTTCTAAATAACAAAACAGATGACAAACATTCTGTAAAATGCTAAAAGCAAAAAAAAAAAATGAGCCAGAGAATGCGCTTTTTTTGGTTTTATTTAATTTTTTGTATTGTGGCGTGGCTCCTCCTTTTTAGCTGTCCATTTTGTTTATATAGCTTTCCAGGAATGGCTAGTTGCACAGTCAGGACCCGATTCTTCTGTCCTTATATATTTGGACATCTGCTGACACATAGTTAGGTACTGTCCCGATTGGGTACACCTTGACGGGGTGTACCAACTATCACATTCATTGTTCCTCCTCCCTTCAAATATGACTCATTTGGAAATCATGTCTGATTTTAACAGACATTAGCAAAGTCTCACACTACTGCTTTCCCTATATTGCCACAGGAGAAAAATGGATGTCTGGTAGGTATGGCAAGGTACATTCTATGGAGAAAAGTATTGTGACATACCCTTTAATTTTTGAATTACAAATATTTGTGAGGTAAGGTTTCTCCTTGTGGAGAGTGACATACCAGCTCTGGCGTGTCGAGGTAAGGAGGCTTATTCGCCGTGCAATGCTCCTCTGGGAAATTTTAATATGCAAATTGCCTCTTCAAACAAAGAGGACTTGTACTCTATAGTGCCACCTATTGGAAGTAGCGATCCTACAAGTCACAATCAACCCTTTAACGAGTCTTGTAATATGACTTAGGATAAAAGCCAAATCAGAATCTCCATTTGCAGACACGGTGTTTCGGACTGTTGGTCCTCGTATTAAAATTTCCCAGAGGAGCATTGCACGGCGAATAAGCCTCCTTACCTCGACACGCCAGAGCTGGTATGTCACTCTCCACAAGGAGAAACCTTACCCCCAGACCCCAGTCCAGAGCCTCTCATCTAGCCAAATCAGATCTCTCCTACTTTGCACTGACGAGGACCAACAGTCCGAAACACCGTGTCTGCAAATGGAGATTCTGATTTGGCTTTTATCCTAAGTCACATTACAAGACTCGTTAAAGGGTTGATTGTGACTTGTAGGATCGCTACTTCCAATAGGTGGCGCTATAGAGTACAAGTCCTCTTTGTTTGAAGAGGCAATTTGCATATTAAATATTTGTGAACAAGTAGGTTATTCTAAAGACCTCACTGAATTTGAGTGTGGTACTTTAATAGGATGCCACCATTGCAACAAGTCATTTTATTAAATTAAATTTCCTCTCTCCAAAATATTCTAAAATCATTTATGAGTGTTATTATTGAAAAGTGGAACTCAACAACTCAGTCACGCAATGGTAGACGATGCAGAGTTAGATAGTAGTCGCTTAGTGCTAAAGTGCATAGTGATTGAAAGTTGCCAATGGTTTGCGGACTCAATAACTGCAGAGTCCAAACCTTCTCTGGGATTAACAGCTGCACAAAAATTGTGCAGGAGCTTCATGTCATTGGTTTCCATGGCTTAACAGCTGCAGGCATGTCTTATATGCCAAGCTACGGATAGAGTGGAATAAAGCACGATTCTATTAGAAGTTCTAATAGACTACAGAACCATGGAAATGTGTTCTGTGGAATGACAAATTTTATTCTGTCTAATGGATGAGTCTAGTTTTGGTGAATGCCAGGAGAATGTTACCTGCCTTACTGTATTGTGCCACCTTGTACAGGTAAGGAAGGATAATGCTAATGATGTTGTTTTTCAGAATTTGTCTTAGGCCTCTTAGCTTCAGCACACCTAGACATTTTGGTCAACTGTCAGCTTCCGACTTTGTGGGAACAGTTTTAAGAGGGCCTTTTTCACTTGTAGCATAACTGTTTCCCAGTGCACAAAGCAAGGTTCATAAAGACATGGTTGGGTGATTTTGTCATGTAAGAACTTCAAAGGCCTTCTCAAAGCCCGGCAATCTTACCATCGATCACCTTTGGGTTGAGCTAAAACGGAGATTGCAAGCCAAACCCTCTTGTCCAACATAAGTGTCTCACATCACAATTTCACACAGATACACTCTAAAATTTTGTAAAGTGCCTTCCCAGAACATTGAAAGCTGCCTAAGGATTTAGATTGTGATGTCATAAAAGCTTTTGTGTGGGTAATGTGAAGGTGTCCCAATATTTTTGTCCATACAGTGTATATTGTTATGACTACTGCTGAGATCTATCTGCCTGCTACATTTACTTACTCATTAGATATGAAGAAGTTGGTGACAGATAAAAGGATGTATTCCAGGATCAGTCTTCTCAGGGTTTGATTATTGTTTGCAACCTTGTAGAAAGATATGTCTGCTTAGAAGCTGTAGACATAAGCATAGATTTGTCCATTTCTTTTAGTTTGGATGTAGTAATGAAATCAGTTACAATAGTGTGAATCTCTTTTACATTTTTAATACTGAAAATAGATATGTGTTAAGTTGACCATACAAATGACATAGATGACTGTCGGCTGAATGATTCTAAGGCTGGTCGTTTGGCCGATACCCATACACAGGAGCACTCAGATGGTCGAGCATTTCTGTGTTCTCTTTGAGAAAGCCATTGACTGACACATTGGCTGGCAGCTTATCTCATGGAGATCAATGTGATTATCAGTCTGAAATTGGTCTTGCGCTATTGACTTCTCTCCTGACCATCAGTTGGCTGGCGCCCCCAAACTAATTACACCGTCGGCCAAAACCGGTGATATCATTAAGTTCAGCTGATATTACTTTAATGTGTATTGGGGCTTTAAGATCCCGTATCCTTTTTTTTACTTCTTGTGCCCTCAGATACCCTTTGTATAACTATTCCAAGCTGGGTCTCATGAATTTGGGTAAAGTTATAATGTAACTTTAACCCCTTACTGCCATCGGACTTACTATCCCGTCCATGGTACCTGGGCCCGTATGACCATGGACGGGATAGTACGTCTCGTGCGATCGGACGCGCTCCCTGGGGGAGTGCAGCGATCGCGCCCGGGTGTCAGCTGATTATCACAGCTGACACCCATGACTGTGTGTCAGGAGCGGTCACGGACCGCTCCCGGCACATTAACCCCTTGCACACCGCGATCAAACATGATCGCGGTGTACTGGGGGCACAGGGGAGGATCGCGCAGGGTGGGGGCTCCCTGCGCGCCCCCCTAAGACCCTCAGAGCAGCGCGATGTGATCGGCTGTTCTGAGGGCTTCCTCCCTCCCAGGACCCGGATCCAAGATGGCGCCGGGGTCCTGGAGGGAGGCGGCTACCTCAGTGCCTGCCGAGAGCAGGCACTGAGAAGCCTGCATCTATGCCTGTGCGATCGCTGGTGTGATAGAGTGCTGTGCACACTGTCACACCAGCGATCTGATAAAATACTGTGATGTCCCACCCTGGGACAAAGTAAAAAAGTTAAAAAAATAAAAATAAACGTGTTATAAATAAAAATCCAAAATAAAAAAAAATATATATATATATTCCCAATAAATTCACTTCTTCCTGTAAATAAAAAAAACAAAGCAATAAAAGTACACATATTTGGTATCGCTGCTCCGTAACGCCCCCCCTATAAAATTGTCCCACTAGTTAACCCCTTTAGTGAACCCCTTAAAAAAAAAAAAAAACGAAGCAAAAAATCAATGCTTTATCATCATACCGCCGAACAAAAAGTGGAATAACACGCGATCAAAAAGACCGATATAAAAAAAATGTACTGCTGAAAACGTCATCTTGTCCCGCAAAAAACGAGCCATCATACAGCATCATCAGCGAAAAAATAAAAAAGTTATAGCTCGCAGAATAAAGCGATGCAAAAATAATTATTTTTTATATAAAATTGTTTTTATTCTATAAAAGCGCCAAAACATGAAAAAATGATATAATGAGGTATCGCCATAATCATACTGACCCGAAGAATAAAACTGCTTTATCAATTTTACCACACACGGAACGGTATAAACGCCTCCCCCAAAAGAAATTCATGAATTGCTGATTTTTGTTCATTCTAACCTCCCAAAAATCGAAATAAAAAGCGATCAAAAAACGTCACGTGCTCAAAAATGGTACCAATAAAAACATCAACTCGTCCCGCAAAAAATAAGACCTCACATGACTCTGTGGGCCAAAATATGCAAAAATTATAGCTCTCAAAATGTGATGATGCAAAAACTATTTTTGCAATAAAAAGCGTCTTTTAGCGTGACAGCTGCCAATCATAAAAACCCGCTATAAATAGTAAATCAAACCCCCCTTTATCACCCCCTTAGTAAGGGAAAAATAATAAAATTAAAAAAAGTATTTATTTCCATTTTCCCATTAGGGTTAGGGTTAGGGTTGTGGCTAAAGTTAGGGTTAGGGTTGGCGCTAAAGTTAGGATTAGGGTTAGGGTTGGGATTAGGGGTGTGTTAGGGTTAGGTTTGTGGTTAGGGTTGGGACTAGGGTTAGGGGTGTGTTGGGGTTAGGGTTGGAGTTAGAATTGGGGGGTTTCCGCTGTTTAGGCACATCAGGGGCTCTCCAAATGTGACATGGCGTCTGATCTCAATTCCAGCCAATTCTGCGTTGAAAAAGTCAAACGGTGCTCCTTCACTTCTCAGCTCTGCCATGCGTCCAAACAGTAGTTTATCCCCACATATGGGGTATCAGCGTACTCTGGACCCCAAGAGTTATTGTGCAATTTGTCCTATTTCTTCTGCTACCCTTGGGAAAATAAAAAACTGGGGGCGAAAATATCATTTTTGTACAAAAAAAATATTTTTTGTTTTTTACGGCTGTACATTATAAACTTCTGTGAAGCACTTGGGGCTTCATAGCGCTCACCACACATCTAGATAAGTTCCTTGTGGGTCTATTTTCCAAAATGGGGTCACTTGTTGGGGATTTCCACTGTTTAGGCGCATCAGGGGCTCTCCAAATGCGACATGACGCCCCCAGACCATTCCATCAAAGTCTGCAATCCAAAACGTCACTACTTCCCTTCCGAGCCCCAACGTGTACCCATACAGTAGTTTTCTTTCCACATATTGGATATCAGCATATTCAGGACAAATTGGACAACAACTTTTGGGGTCCAATTTCTCCTGTTACCCTTGTAAAAATAAAATATTGGGGCAAAAAAATCATTTTTGCAAAAAAAAAAAGGATTTTTTATTTTTACGGCTGTGCGTTATAAACTTCTGTGAAGCACTTCGGGGTTCAAAGTGCTCACCACACATCTAGACAAGTTCCTTGTGGGGTCTATTTTCCAAAATGGGGTCACTTGTGGGGGGTTTCCACTGTTTAGGCACATCAGGGGCTCTCCAAATGCGACATGACGCCCCCAGACCATTCCATCAAAGTCTGCAATCCAAAACGTCACTACTTCCCTTCCGAGCCCTGACGTGCTCCCATACAGTAGATTTCTCCCACATATTGGGTATCAGCGTACTCAGGACAAATTGGACAACAACTTTTGGGGTCCAATTTCTCCTGCTACCCTTGTGAAAAGAAAATATTGGGGGCAAAAAAAATCATTTTTGTAAAAAAAAAAAAGATTTTTTATTTTTACGGCTGTACGTTATAAACTTCTGTGAAGCACTTCGGGGTTCAAAGTGCTCACCACACATCTAGAAAAGTTCCTTGTGGGGTCTATTTGCCAAAATGGGGTCACTTGTTGGGGGTTTCCACTGTATAGGTGCATCAGTGGCTCTCCAAATGTGACATGACGCCCCAGACCATTCCATCAAAGTCTGCAATCCAAAACGTCACTACTTCCCTTCCGAGCCCTGACGTGCGCCCATACAGTAGTTTTCTCCCACATATTGGGTATCAGCGTACTCAGGACAAATTGGACAACAACTTTTGGGTTCCAATTTCTTCTGTTACCCTTGTGAAAATAAAATATTGGGGACGAAAAAATCATTTTTGTAAAAAAAAAAAAGATTTTTTATTTTACGGCTGTACGTTATAAACTTTAGTGAAACACCTGGGGGTTAAAAGTTCTCACCACACATCTAGATAAGTTCCTTGAGGGGTCTAGTTTCCAAAATGGCGTCATTTATGGGGTTTCCACTGTTTAGGCAGATCAGGAGCTCTCCAAACACGACATGGCGTCCAGCCAATTCTGCGTTGAAAAAGTCAGACGGCGCTCCTTCCCTTCCAAACTCTGCCATGCACCCAAACAGTGGTTTACCCCCACATATGGGGTATCAGCGCACTCAGGACAAATTGCACAATAACTTTTGGAGTCTTGTTACCCTTGGAAAAATAAAAATTGGGGTGAAAAGATCATTTTTGTGGAAAAAATATGATTTTTAAATTTTACGGCTCTACGTTATAAACTTGTGTGAAGCACTTGGGGGTTCAAATTGCTCACCAAAGATCTAGAAAAGTTCCTTAGGGGGTCTAGTTTCCAAAATGGGGTCATTTGTGGGGGGTTTCCACTGTTTAGGCACATCAGGGGCTCTCCAAATGCAACATGGCATCCAATCTCAATTCCAGCCAATTTTGGTTGGAAAAAGTCAAATGGTGCTCCTTCCATTCCAGCTCTGCCGTGTGCCCAAACAGTGGTTCCCACCCACATATGGGGTATCAGCGTACTCAGGACAAATTGGACAACAACTTATGTGGTCCAATTTCTCCTGTTACCCTTGAGAAAATAAATTAGTGACTAAAAGATAATTTTTGTGGGAAAAAAAATGGATTTTTTATTTTCATGCCCGGGCATTATAAACTTGTGTGAAGCAGTTGGGGGTTCAAAGTGCTCACCAAAGATCTAGATAAGTTCCTTAGGGGGTATAGTTTCCAAAATGGGGTCACTTGTGGGGGGCTTCCACTGTTTAGGCTCATCTGGGGCACTGCAAACGGAACATGACCCCCATCAACGTCTGCATTCCAAAATGTTACTACTTCCTTTCCAAGCCCTGCCGTGCACCCAAACAGTTTCCCCTTCCCACATATGGGGTATCAGCGTTCTCAGGACAAATTGGACAACAACTTTTGGGGTCCAATTTCCTTGGGAAAATTCAAAAATTTGGAACTAAAAAATCATTTTGTGGAAATATTTTTTTTTTTTTCACACCCAGGCATTATAAGCTTTTGTGAAACACTTGGGGGTTCAAAGTGCTCACAACAGATCTAGATAAGTACCTTAGGGGGTCTAGTTTCCAAAATGGTGTCACTTGTGGGGGTTTCCACTGTTTAGGCGCATCAGGGGCTCTCCAAACACGACATGGCGTCCAATCTCAATTCCAGCCAATTTTAGTTTGAAAAAGTCAAACGGCGCTCCTTCCCTTACGAGCTCTGCCGTGTGCCCAAACAGTGGTTTTCCCCCACATATTGGGTATTGGCGTACTCAGGAGAAATTGCATAACAACCTTATCTGTCCATTTTCTCCTTTTACCCTTGTGAAAATAAAAAAAAGTTTGTAAAAGATCATTTTTGTGGCTAAAAAGTTAAATATTCATTTTTTCCTTCCACGTTGCTTTAGTTCCTGTGAAGCACCTGAAGGGTTAATAATCTTCTTGAATGTGGTTTTGAGTACCTTGAGGGGTGCAGTTTTTAGAATGGTGTCACTTTTGGGTATTTTCTGCCATATAGACCCCTCAAAGTGACTTCAAATGAGAGGTGGTCCCTAAAAAAAATGGCTTTGTAAATTTTGTTGTAAAAATGAGAAATCGCTGGTCAACTTTTAACCCTTATAACTTCCTAACAAAAAAAAATTTTGGTTCCAAAATTGTGCTGATGTAAAGTTGACATGTGGGAAATGTTATTTCTTAACTATTTTGTGTGATATATTTCTCTGTTTTAAGGGAATAAAAATTCAAAGTTTGAAAATTGCAAAATTTTAAAAATTTTCGCCATATTTGCGTTTTTTTCAAAAATAAACGCAAGTTATATCGAAGAAATTTTACTTCTAACGTGAAGTACAATATGTCACGAGAAACAATCTCAGAATCGCGAAGATCCGTTGAAGCGTTCCAGAGTTATAACCTCATAAAGAGACAGTGGTCAGAATTGTAAAAATTGGCCCGGTCATTAACGTGCAAACCACCCTTGGGGGTGAAGGGGTTAAAAGACATGTGATTATGAAAGTCAACTGCTGCAGTGAGATTGAGTGAATGAGATAATACAATATATCGCTAAAGAATAATCTACAAAAAGGGATACCACTGCAGAAACAGTCAAAAAAACACAACAAAAATAATAAATAAATTAGTACACCATTAAAAAAAATACCGTTTAATTTTATGTATTAATTAATACAGAATGAACTTGGTGAAAATAGTTTGTACTTTTTACAGATGTTTGCATTTCTTTTCAATGGAGTACAATTCCAAGTTACAGAACAATAGCGCACTATTTTCTAAACTTTGAAAACATATTTTAACACCTGTACATAGCACAGGAAGTGTTTAAAGGTATCAGTAGCTTTGTCTAACTGCATGGCTTTGTATGTACAAATGGCAAACCAGCTATGACTTGCTGGAATAGAATAGTATTGCAACATATAATTCTGACGTGGGTAAACTTTTCTATTAAATCAGGCACTGATATTTCATTTCTCTTTCAAAGACCTGTTTTTTGGGCTTAAACTTGTTTTAGAATAAGAGGTTGTATTACAAGGGTTGTGTGCTACCTTGATTTGTAGGTGGAATAACAAGTAACTTGATCAGCTACTGACTTCCTTTTTCCATTCATCTTTTATTCCCCAATGTACAATGTCGTGCAGTAATGTGTCTGGTTTTTACAGGATGACATGGAGGTTTCTTATTATTCACTTAGTTTCCTTCTCATGGGGGTGAATCATTAAAATGTCAGTAACGATACTATGCAAATAGTAACGAGACTATGAATGCCTTACGACCAATGTAGAAGTGTGTTTTATTGTCAAGGGCAAAGCGTCACGAGATGCCAATTCAAAAAATAACCCTTAAAAATGATTGATCATTTTTACAACTCATACAAAATGAAGAGTTATGAAAGAAGGAACAATGGATGAATAGAGAATAATGAAGTGCCAAATTACTTTTCAAGGCAATATGTATTTATACTGTAGCATTCTGTTTTTCGTGACAGTTCCAGGCATATGGAGGTATCAGATTCCTTCATATGCTACAGTACACATATATCTATGAAGCTATCGGGACTTCATGTTTCGTCATACAGCCCTATGCAGACAACGCTGCCATGTGGTGACTAAGAGAGATGGTATTAAGGAGCAGGGTCCATACCTGGCTGCAGTTCAGGTACGGACTGGGACTGAAATTCAGCCCTGGCATTTGAAATCACACAGGCCCATGTTGTCCCGTCCCCAAGCACCAGATGGGATATATTGCTAATATTACCCTGGATGGAGAAAAGCAAGATTTACTACAAGACAAATATTGCTAATAATACGCATGCCTGCTGGGGTAAGTGACGGAGCCATCGACTTTGTGCTCCATCACAACTCTTAACAGAATAGGTGTGAGAACACTGATTCTGTTAACAACGTAGCAGACAAGGCAGCCCACGACCAGACAGGCCCTTCTGGCATTGGACCGAATTGCCAGATGGCCAGTCCGGCCCTGCTGCAATTGGCCAGTGTGTTTCATGCTCCTCTTGGTTTGGGCACATGAAACTGAAACCTGCTCCATGATTACAGCCAGGTATGGACCCAGCTCCTTAAAACTATTTGACTTGGTAATGATGCAACCGAATTACTTTTTGTATGGATAACTGAACTGAGCCTCAGAAAGATGCCCCCTGCTTGAAGTTTGTAGTAATCAAAATAAAGAGATGATCGATTTTTAAAAAAATTCAAATTCACAAATTCACGTTCAGATAAATTCAGTGCAAATTGCAGGTGTTTCAATTGCCCTGAAAAGACAGGTGTACCACTTGGGGTACTGTATCCAACCTATCAATCTATTTAACGCAAAAACAGCTTTGTAATGTCAAAGTGACTTCAATATAGAAGCGTTTGGTAATTCGGTAGCAATTAACAGACCATTTAATAACACTGTCTTTTTTGTTTTTTAATTAAAAAAACAATAAAAATAAATAATCCCTTTTAGTCATTAGTGATCAGGGAGACTGATCTCTGCAGAATTCTGACTCAAACTGATGTTGTTGATGTTAGAGGTAGAAATCAACAGCCCATTTAATAACACAGCTCACAAACAGACATTTTTTTTTAAACAATAAAAAAGATCCCTTTTAGTCATTAGTGATCAGGGAGACTGATGTATGCAGAATACTGACTCAACCTGATGGTGTTGCTGTCAGAGGTAACATCACAGATAGAGATATAGCCTTACCAACACCACGTCAGTTTACCAATGCACTAGCAAGATGCATCAGACCCGCATGCTAAGGGCCCCTGTCCCACCAGTCACACAGATACGTGTGGTGCACAGTGTCTGGCTTACATTGCATGCCTTGGTATTGTGACCTGATTTTGTTATGGAAGGCTGCCTTTTTTCAATGATTTTTTGGTGATGTTTTTCATACTTTTTTAGATACATGGAGAGAAGTTGTAGAAGATAACCCTTATTCTATGCAATGTGAGGAACCTCTAAAGATATTGTGTGCTGCTTGGATGAGAAGCCTGATGTAGTTTATCGACTACTATTAGTACAAAGACTATTAGACATAAATTAGCGCATTTTTTGGAGTAAAAATAGATTATCTACCAAGACCTTTGTAATGAGAACTGAGGTTATATATAGCTGTTGCCGCTCACAACTTAATAAACAAACTAAATTTAGATTTCAGATAAACGTTGAAAAAGTTTGCTTGAACTAATTTTGATTAATCTATCTTCCTGTTTATTTATCTGTCCAGAATGGGGTTGAACCTTTGATAGCATAGTGAATCATGGCAAATTGACTGCTTCTATTCTAAGATCTATTGACTTATAGGAATGTTTAAGGCTGAAAGCTGATCAGATAAACGTAAAAGCCATATACCTTGACATCAGTCTATTATTTAGGAAATTTAAGAAACAGGATGAGGAAAATGACCTCATTGTGCTCCATTAGTCTGTTTTCGATCATGGCTTCAGGACTCTTATCAGAACTATTTCCATTGGTTATTTGTGTTTTGTCTTCCAATCCCTCCCTGCTTTGTCTTATGACATTGAACAGGATAATGAAGCCGATACACAGCACTCATGGAAGATGCAGTTTAGGGATGAGCGAGTATTACAATTGTCTTTTTAATCTAGTATACCTTATGACTCACCCTGGAAATGTTCTTCCTCCATTACGTGACTTATCTTGATGAATATTCTAAGAATGTCATTATTTGACTAGTGTTTTATCGAGGTAAATATAATAAAAACTGCAAATAAACTAAAAGATTAGCGTAACATAGTAAAAAGAAAAAAACAAATGTTTTTTGATCTCAAAATGCTGAGTTTTAGTCATGTACAGTAATGAGAAAAATTACATAATTCCTCCCTGAATTCTATGGGTTTACATATCAGAACATAATAAAAAGATTTGGTCCTTAGAAGGTCATAAAATTAGGTAAAAACAACAAGATATGATAATTACACCTTTTAATTATTTATTTAAAGGGTTTGATTGGTCTAAAGCTACAAGTCTGTATTTGCTCTATGTGACTGCAGACTTGTGAATTCTCACAGTGCACAGTGGTGGTGCCGAGAACAATGGTCATGTATGCTCCTGGCCACATTTCGACTAGACTGTTTCCAGCTTCGCTCAACATACTTACATTAAGTAAGAACACGCCAATCTAGTCGTAATGTAACCGAGAGTGTGCATATCGCATACTAGCAATCACATGACCGCCGCTCCTGGCAGTCCACGCGATGTGATGATTCACAATTCTGCAGTCACATAGAGTAGAGTAACTGCAGACTTGTATGGTTAGATATGGACATCCCCTTTAACAAAAACTAGGCCAATATGCAGGATCAGTGTGTGAAAAATTAATACACCCTTATTGCATCCATATAAATTAATTGTTCATAAGCCAATGTGACCACCTTTATAAAAGCAGTCTAGGCAATTTTGCTGGTCTTTAGTATTTAAGCATGTGTTCACACAATGATAAAGAGGAAAGTCGTAAAGAATGAATTGTTGCTGCCCATCTGAGCAGGATTATAAGACTATTTCCAAACAATTTAAACTCATTAAAGCTATGTGATAATCATTCAAGGAGTAGATGTCTTAGTAAATTTTCCTTAAAGTGAAACCATGCTTAGAGAAATTGCCAAAAAAAAACCAAGAGCTACAGCTCAGACTCTAAAGGCATCAGCTAACATACTACATTTTCAAGTTTATGATAGTACAATTCAAAAAAGATTGAACAGTATGGGTTGGTTTGAAGAGTTAAATCTTAAGAACAGTGATTGCCCTAATGTAGTTTCTTATTACTTCTAAGTAGGTACTCTGAACAGCTATTCAGTTCAAAACAGATAAAAAATTAACAGCACGTTGAAAAGTTTAGATTTTAATATTGCTTTATATAAAAAATAAAGATACATTCATATCACATTGTTAACAGTTAAACTTCCACCACTTTCACCTTAGTGTAAAGGGTCCAGCAATAATCTGGTTTGGGTGAGATGGGAAACCCTTTACATTTTAAATCAGGCAGAGATGCTGAAAAAGAGACATAGCCCCCACATCTGTTCAACGCATCGGGGGTCTGTATTACTGCTAAAGATGGTTCTATAAGCTATTGATTCACTGGGTGTGCCAAATGTTTTACACACTGCTTCTTCATTTTTGCCTACTTTTTATTAAAAATAAAATAATGACATGGTGTAATTTGTCAAGGATTGTTTCTCAGAGGTTGTATTTACTAAATTTTAAGACTTTATAAGGACCAGATGTTTATGTCCCGATACATGAAAAATAGAATTCAAATAGGGTTTACTTAGCTTTTCTTAAGATTATATTAATGTTTTTTTATTATTTACTGTCTGTTTTGTATACACATGCTAATATTTTCTTTAATGATTAACAGAACCGCTATTCCAGAAGTTAATGCTGTATTTCAATGAAATCATGGAACAATACCACAAAAGCAGATTATATAGATTTTTTGCACCAGAAGACCCTTGTATAATACAACCAAGGTATTGTTTACATCTGGAATGGATTCTAAGACGCAAACAAATTGCTTACAAGGAGAAGGAGCTGTTGTGAAACCAACTGAGAAACCTCTTTGGAAACAGCACCAAAACAGATATTTCTACTGCAGGGCTTCTTATCAATCTGTTACAAAAAACAACAACTATCAGCAATCATTGTCCATATGAATCTGAGTAATTTGAAATTTTTAAAAATCACTAGTGATTTTTTTTGTCTTTAATACTGTCTGTAATACTCTTTAATATGTGCATAATGGGATTTCTGTCCAAAAAGCTCTAATTTGTGTTTTAATACAGTTTATATTGATATAACCTTTCGATTGGCATGTTCTTGGTTTTTTTTCTAGTCACTCTAGTCAAAGGCCTTAAAGTGAACATGTGAGGAGGGTTTCGAAAAGTAAACTACAGGCATTGTCAGGTTATCAATGTTAAACTGATTAAAATGATACCTGGGGTGAAGAAATCCATTGTGTGGTACTTGTGTAATCAGTGTTAGATATTTTCAATTACTGATATACCCATGATCCAGAGCAGGACTGTATGCAGAATCCTATCTTCCTGCCCTAAAGGTACTGCCACACTTAGCGATCTCGTTAGCGATCTCGATAACGACGCAAGCTAACGAGATCGTTGGTGTGATCGCTTTTAGGTCGCTAGTAGCTGCCAAACAGGAGATCTCATAAACGACACATCAGCGGTCAGCGATCTCTTTCTTTAACGACTTTGGCGGTCGTTAGAATCTGTCATTAACATGTACTGAGCGCTTGATTCATAGGAATTTCCAGCATCGCTCCTGCTCTCTGCGTCCTGCTAGCCTGCTTTGCAACTTCTGCGATCCTCTCTGTGACGCAAAAGAGAACTTACAGATATTGCGATCCACTCCGTGACGCTAAAAACCCATATGCGTCACAAACGAGGTCGCTCGTCGTTCGCAAAGGGTGCCAAACACAGCGATATAGGCTCACCAGTGGGACGCCAACGATCAAAAAACGGTCCAGAACACTAGTGAACGATCAGCAACATCACAGCAGGGGCCACATCGTTGCTACATGCCACACACAACGAGGTCGCTAACGAGATCGCTAAATAGTGATGTTTTTGCGATCTCGTTAGCGATCTCGTTAGCGATCTCGTTTAGTGTGGCATACCCTTAAGACAGAGAAACCAAGGAAAGATCTGCCCACAGGCCGCCCGAAGCACTAACATGTTCGAGACAGAGAAACAGACTGTTTGTGCTTGGGGGTGGGCCTGTGGGCAGAACTTTCCTTGATTTCTCTGGCCTAGAGCAGGAAGATAAGACTCTGCCTACAATCCTGCACTGGAGCACGGGCATCTCATTAACTGAAACCTTCTAACACTGATTACACAAGAACCACAAGACGGATTTCTTTACCCCAGGTATCATTTTAATCAGTTTAACACTGCCAACCTGACAATGCCTGTAGTTTACTCAGCAAAATCCTGCCGATAGGCTTACTTTAAAGTTCTAGTTTTTTTCCTCATTGGGCAGTTGCCTAATGGTTCCATGGGATAGCATCTATAGTATTTATTCTGACATTTTTACTGCTCGGTTCCCAGTTCTATGACTCAAAATATTATAAAATATGAAAGCAATATCAAACTTGTAGAATTATGACAATGTGAAACATTAGAGTCGTACACAGGTTGTAACACAAAATAAGAATGTACTTTATGTGGGTGTTTAAATGCCTTTAGTTGGGGCAATGTATCATTTAACAAGATAAAAATGTGTAAATAATCTGCGAGTCAGAACGACCTGTTACAATCTGATAGTTCTCAGAAAGGCGGCAATAGTTTGCAAGACTTATGTCTGCAAACTACATTCTCACAAAACTTCAGAATTATACATGTTGACATTTCTATTATGTACAAAACAACATGATCCTATACCTGAAAGAACTAGTAAACCTCTGTCTTAATTGCTGCATAAGGAAAAGTTCTGCAATATTCTAATATACCTTGTACATTCATTCTTTACCATTTTCATGACTAATGAATGTTAATATATAGAGTAGGTGTGGCACCAGATTTCCCAATACAAACATACATGTTTAAGTGGATCTCTTAAAGGGAAGGTTCCATAAAAAAAATCAACAATTGAAAAAATATAAAGTATTAATGTTTTGTTTTTTAATATTATCATTTGTTTTGAACCCCTTTCTGACCCCAGACATACTACTCCATCCATGTGACCTGGGACTTAATTCCCATGGATGGAATCGTATGTCATGCGTGATCGGCCACGCTCATGGGGGGAGCGCCGCTGATCACGGCCGGGTGTCAGCTGATTCTCACAGCTGACACCCAGCACTAAGTGCCTGGAATAGTCACAGACTGCTCCCGTAACTTTAACCCCCGGGAACACTGAGATCAAACATGATCGCAGCATTCTGGAGCCGGCACAGGGACTGACAGCCCCTCTGCCTTTGGATCAGAGAATGGTCCTGATCGCTGCTATAGAGACTTGAGGTCTCCAGAGCTGTGAAACTTCCTGTCATGCGCAGTGCATGTCAGGAAGTCTCACAGGTTAGTGTACAGAAGTTGCAGCACTCTGTAGCATGCAGATGCTGCTTTATCTGCATGCTATAGAAGCAATCAGCCTGCTCAAAATCATTGTCCCATAGTGTGACAAAGTGTAAAAGTAAGAATTAAATACAATTTTTTTTTTTAATAATTGTAAAAATATTTAAAAAAAATATGAAAAATCAATATTTATTCTATCACTAAATAAATATTTAAATAAGCAAAATCTAAACAATAAAAGTACACATATTTGGTATCGCCACATCCGTAACGACCCGACCTATAAAACTGTCCCACTAATTAACCCCTTTAGTGAACACCATAAAAAAAACAAGGCACAAAATAATGCTTTATCATCATACCACCGAACAAAAAGTGGAATAACACGCGCTCAAAAAGACGGATATAAATAAACATGATACCACTGAAAACGACATCTTGTCCCACAAAAAGCGAGCCACCATACAGCGTCATCAGCATAAAAATAAAAAAGTTATAGCTCTCAGAATAAAGTGATGCAAAAACAATTATTTTTTTCTATAAAATCGTTTTTATTATATAAAACGCCAAAACATAAAGAAGATATAAATGAGGTATCGCTGTAATCATACTGACCTGAAGAATAAACTGCCTTATCAATTTTACCACACGCGGAACCCCCCAAAAGAAATTAATGAATTGCTGGTTTTTGCTCATTCTGTCTCCCAAAAATCTGAATAGAAAGTAATCAAAAAATGTCATGTCTCGAAAATGGTACCAATAAAAACATCAACTCATCCTGCAAGAAACAAGACCTCATATGACTCTGTGGGCCAAAATATGAAAAAATTATAGCTCTCATAATGTGGTGATGCAAAAACTATTTTTTGCAATAAAAAGCGTCTTTTAGTGTGTACATGAAACCCACTGTAAAAATCTGCTATAAATAGTAAATCAAACCCCCCTTTATCACCCACCTTAGTTAGGTAAAAATAATAAAATAAAAAAATGTATTTATTTCCATTTTCCCATTAGGGTTAGGGTTAGTTCTAAAGTTAGGGTTGGGGCTAAAGATAGTGTTAGGGTTAGGGCTAAAGTTAGGGTTAGGGTTGGGACTAAAGTTAGGGTTAGGGTTGTGGCAAAAGTTAGGGTTGGGACTGAAGTTAGGGTTAGGGTTGGGGATAAAGTTAGGGTTAGGGTTGGGGCTAAAGTTAAGGTTAGGTTTTGGGTTGGGCTAGAGTTGAGGTTAGGGTTTGGATTATGGTTATGGTTGGGATTATGGTTATGGTTGGGATTAGGGTTAGGGGTGTTTTAGACAAATATATATAGCATTGATGAATCCTCTTTTAACTTATTTTACAGCTGTAAAATTAGGGGTGTTTTAGGGTTAGGTTTGTGGTTAGGGTTATGGGTAGGCTTGGGATTAGGGTTAGGGGTGTGTTTGGGTTAGGGTTGGAATTAGAATTTGGGGGGTTTCCACTGTTTAGGCACATCAGGGGCTCTCCAAATGCACCATGGCATCTGATCCTAATTCCAGCTAATTCTGCGTTGAAAAAGTCAAACGGTGCTCCTTCCCTTCCGAGCTCTGCCATGCGCCCAAACAGTGGTTTAGCCCCACTTATGGGGTATCAGCATACTCAGGACAAATTGCACTACAACTTTTCGGGTCCAATTTCTTCTGTTACCCTTGGTAAATAAAAAAATTGGGGATGAAAATATCATTTTTGTGAAAAAATATGATTTTTATTTTTACGGCTCTACGTTATAAACATCTGTGAAGCACTTGGAGGTTCAAAGTGCTCACCACACATCTAGATAAGTTCCTTAGGGGGTCTACTTTCCAAAATGGTGTCACTTAGGGGGTTTCCACATTTTAGGGGCTCTCCAAATGCAACATGGCGTCTGATCTCAATTCCAGTCAGTTTTGCATTGAAAAGTCAAACAGCGCTCCTTCCCTTCTGAGCTCTGCCGTGCGCCCAAACAGTGGTTTACCTGCATATATGGTGTATCAGCGTACTCATGACAATTTTACAACAACTTTTGTGGTCCAATTTCTCCTGTTACCCTTGGTAAAATAAACCAAATTGGATCTGATGTAAATTTTTTGTGAAAAAAGTTAAATGTTCATTTTTTTAAACATTCCAAGAATTCCTGTGAAGCACCTGAAGGGTTAATAAACTTCTTGAATGTGGTTTTGAGCACCTTCAGAGGTGCAGTTTTTAGAATGGTGTCACTTTTGGGTATTTTCTATAATATAGACCAATCAAAGTGACTTCAAATGTGATGTGGTCTCTAAAAAATATGGTGCTGTAAAAATGAGAAATCGCTGGTCAACTTTTAACTCTTATAACTTCCTAAGAAAAAAAAATTTTGTTACAAAATTGTGCTGATGTAAAGTAGACATGTGGATATGTTATTTATTAACTGTTTTGTGCGATATAACTCTTGATTTAAGGGCATAAAAATTGAAAGTTTGAAAATTGCGAAATTTTCACCAAATTTCTGTTTTTTTCATAAATAAACGCAAGTTATATCGAAGAAATTTTACCACTAACGTGAAGTACAATATGTCATGAAAAAACATTCTCAGAATCGCCAAGATCCGTTGAAGCGTTCCAGAGTTATAACCTCATAAAGGGACAGTGGACAGAAATGTATAAATTGGCCTGGCCATTAACATGCAAACCACCCTTGGGGGTTAAGGGTTTAATGAAGTAAAATCTGAAAAATAATTTAGAAATGTTTGGTATTTCCACTTTTAAACACTAGGAGGAGCAGCTGCTGAAATTTGCCATGAAAACCTACTGTACAACTAGCTCACATTACAATTGCAGTAAATGTGGGCGGAGTCTGCTCACATGTGTTTGCAAAGGGATAAGAAAGGATGACATTTAGGATCACAGTACAGAGCCATTTTGTTGGTGACTGCCAGTGATACTGACAAGTAGACTGTTACCGAGGTCGACGCAGCAACGATTCTGTTAGTTGGTGCTACTCACTGTATCATAAGCTGGGGTTAGATACATGGAGTGTATCATGTGCTTGTTTAGATACGCTTAGAGTAACTCATGCTGGAATTAGATATAGGGCTAAGTGTAGTTCATCACATGATGGGATTAGATATTAAGCTCAGTGAAGAGTATCACACAGGGTGAAATTAGATACCCAGTACCTAATGTAGTTAAATGTGGCCCCGCTCCATTCACTTCTATGGGAGCAGTGGTGTAATGCATGATCTGGAATATGTGCTCCATCCTGGTATATGTGCTCCGTCATGGTATATGTGCTCCGTCATGGTATATGTGCTCCATCCTGGTATTTGTACTCCATTCTGGTATATGTGCTCTATCCTGGTATATGTGCTTGGTCATGGTTATGTGCTCCATCCTGATATATGTGCTCCATTCTGGTATATGTGCTCTGTCATGGTATATGTGCTTCATCCTGGTATATGTGCTCGGTCATGGTATATGTGCTCCATCCTGGTATATGTGCTCTGTCATGGTATATGTGCTTCATCCTGGTATATGTGCTCGGTCATGGTATATGTGCTCCATCCTGGTATATGTGCTCCATCCTGGTATATGTGCTCTGTCATGGTATATGTGCTTCATCCTGGTATATGTGCTCGGTCATGGTATATGTGCTCCATCCTGGTATATGTGCTCTGTCATGGTATATGTGCTTCATCCTGGTATATGTGCTCTGTCATGGTATATGTGCTTCATCCTGGTATATGTGCTCTGTCATGGTATATTTGCTTCATCCTGGTATATGTGCTCGGTCATGGTATATGTGCTTCATCCTAGTATATGTGCTCGGTCATGGTATATGTGCTCCATCCTGGTATATGTGCTCCATCCTGGTATATGTGCTCGGTCATGGTATATGTGCTTCATCCTGGTATATGTGCTCAGTCATGGTATATGTGCTCCATCCTGGTATATGTGCTCTGTCATGGTATATGTGCTCCATCCTGGTATATGTGCTCCATCCTGGTATATGTGCTCCATCCTAGTATATGTGCTCTGTCATGGTATATGTGCTCCATCCTGGTATATGTGCTCCATCCTGGTATATGTGCTCCATCCTGGTATATGTCCCCCATCCTATATATTCAATGCATAGAAAACATTAAACACTTGGCCTCACCTTCCCTCCGCTCCCACTTAGTGTAGTGTCCTGTTCAGAGCACAGCAGATGGATGATCTCCCTATTGTGTTCTGAACATGTAAGCGGTGATACCAGTCTATACTGTAATAGTGAAGATAGGCTGTGATCACCGCTCCCCACCATCACTGATACTCACCTGGGACCTCTGCTCTCCGGCACTTACTCTCCTATCATCACACACACTAAGCAGTGTGTGCATCCGTCTGCTGTGGGCTCCACAAAGATGGCCATGATCTCTTCGCACAGCTGTGACCTGGACAGCCCAGGTCACAGCTAGAGGCAGAATAAGCAGTCTCAAGGCAAGAGATGCGATCGGAAAGCGACCAGAGACTCTTCTGCCCAAGGGCTGCCATATTTTAGGTTTGTAAGTGTTGTGCTCAGACACTTACACATCCCCAAATGCAAAAGGCTCATCCCTACTCATAAGGCTTCTTTTTACTTGGTTGTTTTATTACATTGGATTTTAATTCTTGGAAATAAAAGATTCATATTTTTTTTTATCTTTGAAGACGAGTACTGGACCTTCCTTTTCTCCTTGTTGAATAAAAAACATCTGTTCAATTTCTATTCGAATAGATACAAGATTGTGAAATCTATTACGACTCTGAATTCCAATTTGGCAGTAAGCTGTGTCAGATGAACATGATTCTCTGGGTGTAAGCTAAATTGTTTCCATCCCCTATCAGCAAGCTGGTAGTATATTAGAAAGCAACATTATGTTTCATTATTCGCTGAATTACATTGTTAGATGAAATTGGAACTCCCCTGAAATGGTGGTTCCAGAGCACTAGAAAAAAGGTCTACACCTGCAATATCTGAAGATACACCGGGAGAAAAAACGCAGTCAAAGGTCAAATGTAGAAAGAATAGAAAAACTTGATTAATACTAATGGATAAAAGAATTACACAACAGATAAATCAAGCATGTGCCACAATGCATATATACAAAGTAAGGCAGGGGACACCATGTGTGGACAAATGGGTATAGTAATACCTCATGCTATTTGCACAGAATAATATTCTACACATTAGTAATACATAGATGAACATAAAAGGAGTAAATGGTTATGAAATACATACCAATATAATCACAGGTGTAAAACCACACAAGCTGTCCCTGCCACCCCAACGCGCGTTTCGGATGGTTCCTTCCTTCCTTCTTCAGAGACTGATATGTTGATCTATTGCTATTTATGGTTAACCTGCAATATCTGGAACAGTCCATAGACAAGAGTGGTATGGTTTCTTGGTAAAAAAAAAAAAAAAAAGTTAAACAATCCTTTTTTAATTTACTGTCTTTACTTCTCAAAATGTTAAATGCTATTGTAAGAAATGTCATGACAATGGACAATATTGATATCGAGTGACAAGAATAGGGTACAATAATACTAAGAAATGTTATCATTGGCTATATCAAACGTTAAGCATACCACACACTAACAATATTCCTATGTAAATTCTAAGGGACAGTTACACCAACAAAAGTATATAGAATATAATTTGTTTTATACCCAGAATCAAATGAACAGTATAATATTGATAAAACAATAACAAATAACAAAATACATATCAAGAAATAGAGATTGCTTAGCCCCTTGCCAACATCGTGATATTCCATTTTTGCACATTTGTTCTTCCCTCTCTTTTTTTCCAAGAGCCATAGCTTTTTTATGTTTTGTTATCAATATAGCCATATGATGTCTTATTTTTGCAGAATGAATTGTACTTTTGAACACCATCCATTTTGACATGTGATGTATTGGAAGCAGAAAAAAAACTAGTTTGGCGAAATTGCAAAAAAAAGTGCAGTTTTCACAATTATTTTTTGGGTTTTGTTTTTACATTCTGAATTTTGAAATTCGGCAAAAAACGTTTTGCCGTCTCCGAGACTCGTAACATTTACAATTTACAATTGATGGTGCTGTGTAATGGCTTGTTTTTTGTGTCCTAAGATGCAAAGATGCAGACTCAGTTGCTGAACGGTCATGACATATGTTGTGACATCATGATGCTGTGACCTTACATGAGATTGCAGAAAATCGTCCAGGTCTTCATCAGAGCTGGAAATCCCAGCCCAGCGAGTAGGGATGAGCACACCCGTGGAAGTTTGGGTCCTGGTACCTGACTGAACTCTCTCTTCCCTCGAACTCCGGACATTAAAATGGGCTTCTTGGAGAAGTCTGTGTTGGGCGTTTAGCATTAGACACTTTCAACTTCTGGTTCATTCATCTCTAATGAAGAGAATTCAGCACTAGGGATGAGGTGATCCATGGAAGTTCGGGTTCTTTTTTCCAACCCAGACTGTATTCCAAAGTTCGGTTCAGGTACTAAAACTGTAGCTAAACCTCAACTAGAACCCGAATTCTATTGAAAACAATGGGAACCTGGACATTTGAGCTTGAAAATTCTTTCTTTCTCTCTATATCTCTCTCTTTGTCTCTCTCCCCTCCCCGACTTCCCCCGGAACTCCGAACATTAGAGCAGGCTTCCAGGAGAAGTTCGTGTTCAACGTTAAGCACCAGACACTAACTATTAAGTATGAATCCCGAACTTAGTTCGCTCATCTCCATTCAGCATTCACATTGATGAAAAGAAGATTCAATAAGGACCGGACACGAGATTCTTCTACTACTATATGGTTATCATGCAAAGGATTTTTTAGATGTGCAGGTGACCGCTGCAACGTATGTGAATACGCTCAAAATAAGAAAATAATGTTCATTCTCCCCCAGGCCTCTCCACATACTATTAATTCTTTTATGAACTGTGACACGTATCACTTAGTTTATTGCAGGGTCGGACTGGCCCACCGGAGAACCGGAGGATTCTCCGGTGGGCCCTGGCATCTGGGGGGCCCTGGCACCTGCTGGCATACAGGGGCCAGTTGCCTAGGGCCCCCGCTGCTCCAGGGGCCCCCAGCCGGTGGCGTGTTGCTAATAGCGGCACACCACGCAGATGCCATGGGGGCCCCGTGCCAGCGGAGCAGCAGCGGGTGACAGGAGGCAGGAGCCCCTGTCCCCGCTGCTAAAGAGAAATGAATATTCACTGCTTCCCACGTCCACATGGGCGTGGGAAGCAGTGAATATCATTACTTACCTGTCATCCGCTCCAACCGCTGAGCACCGCTGTGTCCTCGGGCCCTCTTGCTGCGATGTTCAGGCAGAGGGCGCGATGACGTCATTAGTGAGCGCCGCGCCCCCTGCCTGAGCATTCACTGCCGGAGGACCGAAGACAGCGGCGCTCAGCAGTGGACCCGGTGACAGGTAAATATCGCAGGTGCCGGGGCCCTGAGCCAGTGGTGACACTGGCACCTGTCACCCATAGCGCGCCGGTGTCCCCGCCTGCTCAGGACCCCAGCACCTGGCCCCCAGCGATGAGAGGTGAGTATGTCTTTTTTTTTTTTTTTTTCTGCAGCATCTATGGGGGCACAGTCTGTGGAGCATCTATGGGGGCATAATCTATGGGGGCATAATCTGTGGAGCATTTATGGGGCATAATCTATGGGGGCATAATCTGTGGAGCATTTATGGGGGCATAATCTATGGGGGCATAATCTGTGGAGCATTTATGGGGGCATAATCTATGGGGGCATAATCTGTGGAGCATTTATGGGGGCATAATCTATGGGGCATAATCTGTGGAGCATTTATGGGGGCATAATGTGTGGAGCATTTATGGGGCATAATCTATGGGGGGCATAATCTGTGGAGCATTTTTGGGGGCATAATCTATGGAGCATCTATGGGGGCATAACTAAGGAGCACTTATGGGGGCACAATCTATGGAGCTTCTATGGGGGCATAATCTAAGGAGCATCTATGGGGGCATAATCTATGGGGACATAATCTATGGAGCATCTATGGGGGCATAATCTATGGAGCATCTATGGGGCATAATCTATGAAGCTTCTATGGGGGCATATTTTAAGGAGCATCTATGGGGGCATAATCTATGGGGGCATAATCTAAGGAGCATTTATGGGGGCATAATCTATGGAGCATCTATAGGGGCATAATCTATGGAGCTTCTATGGGGGGATAATCTAAGGAGCATCTATGGGGGCACAATCTATGGAGCATCTATGGGGGCATAATCTATGGAGCTTCTATGGGGGCATAATCTAAGGAGCATCTATGGGGCATAATCTATGGGGGCACAATCTATGGAGCTTCTATGGGGTCATAATCTAAGGAGCATCTATGGGGGCACAATCTATGGAGCTTCTATGGGGTCATAATCTAAGGAGCATCTATGGGGGCACAATCTATGGAGCTTCTATGGGGGCATAATCTAAGGAGCATCTATGGGGGCACAATCTATGGAGCTTCTATGGGGGCATAATCTATGGGGCATAATCTATGGAGCATCTATGGGGGCATAATCTATGGAGCATCTATGGGGGCATAATCTATTGAGCATCTATGAGGGCACAATCTATGGAGCATCTATGGGGGCATAATACATGGGCAGCATATGGGGCACAATCTATGGAGCATCTTGTGGGGCATAATACATGGGGCAGCATATGGGGCACAATCTCATTTTCCACCCTAGGCTTATACTCGAGTCGATAAGTTTTCCCAGTTTTTTGTTGCAAAATTAGGGGGGTCGGCTTATACTCGAGTATATATGGTATCTATCTATTATCTATCTATATATATAGCATTATACCCTATGAGGGGGCCAGCATTATCCTCTATGAGGGGGGCAGCATTATCCCCTATGAGGGGGCTGCTTTATAATCTATGAGGGAGGCTACCCCAACTCCTGCTACATAATTAAGACATGTACTACCTTATATTATACCCTGATATTAGTGTGTTTTACTGCACAATTTGTGGTCTTGTATTTATTTCTATGTAGCTACATAGTGGGCCCCAAGAATGATTTTCTCTGGTGGGCCCAAGGTTTATTGTTTAGAATGTTGCAAATAGTACATAGGTTTGTACAATAAGAGAATAAAAAAAAGGGTTTCCGAGCACATTACTAATATAAGAACTAGAAATAGTACTTATTCAGGGGCTGTTAAATATTTTACTTTATCCCATCAAGGTGTTCTTTCTAGTTTTTCTTTTTATGGGGTTGAAAGAGTTACTAAATCTAGCGAGGTGGAATTGGCAAAAGGAATTAACCTTGTGGGAATAATTTGGGATCCTCCATTTGGATACTAAGTATCTGATTGGTATGAACTACAAAAACGACCTTTTTATGTTTACTAAGATTGATATCTAATGGCCATGCTTCACATTAAAACTGTTTGATCCACATTATATAAATAAATGTATCTTATTATATCCTGCATTCTGAAAAAAACTCCGTTTTAGGCTGGTAGTATCACATCTATCACGCTTTAGTCCACACGTCTGATCATTTCAATTAATTCCCAACTACCGTCACGTTTGTGTGTTGACCTTCGTATATATTATATATATATATATATATTATACATACGGTATATGCATTGTTATACCTTTATCACTATGTATCCTAAGACTAAGGGCACTGACGTACCAGAAACGTGTCAGCTTTTGTTTTTAAAATTTATGTTTTTCACTGAATACATTTTTGATTTAACTATCTGGATGGCTGTGCTGAAATTCACCCTCCCCTTCATTTTTTTATTATTTATTTATAGCACAGTTGAAGGGTCAGTTGATGCCACTTTTCCTGGTGTCTGCCCCTAATTTGTGCTGTTTTGGCAGCTTTTGTGCCCCCCTTGAGGTGTTTTCTATGCGTTTGGATTTGCCTCCCATTGAATTTAATGTTCGTTTATGTTGGGCAAACTGTTTGTCGAACACCTTTATTGGAGTTCGGGTTGTACTAATTACCAAAAGTCACCAGAAAGTGCAGAGTTAACCCTTTCGACATCGGGCGTACATTTACACCGATGTCGGACACCTCCCTTTGATGTGGGCTCCGGCGCTGAGCCCACATCTTTCTCGGCACATATCAGCTGTTTTGAACAGCTGACATGTGCCCGCAATAGCCACGGGTGGAATTGCGATCCTCCCCCAGCTATTAACCCATTAAATGCCACTTTCAAACGCTGACAACGGCATTTAACAAGTGCTTCTGGCAATCGTGCTGGAAATCCACCCACTGGTGACCCGCGTCACGTAATCGAGGGACACCAGTTCATTGGAATGACAGCGAGACGTCTACTAGAGACCTCTATGGTTATCAGTGCCAACTTGCTGTGAGCGCCACTCGGTGGTCGGCACTCATATAAAGTGAGTAATTCTGCTATATACTTAGAGACGATCTGATCATCGCCTCTATGTAGCAGAGCCGATTGGTTTTGGCAGCTTCTAGTCTCCCATTGAAGCTATTGCAGCATGGCAAAAGTAAAAAAGTAATGTTTTAAAAATAATAAAAAAATATAAACGTTCAAATCACCCCTCTTTCGCTCCATTTAAAATAAAACAATAAAAAAATTCAAACATACACATATTTGGTATCGCCGCGTTCAGAATTGCCTTATCAATATAAAAAAAAGGAATAACCTGATCGCTAAACAGCGTACCAAGAAGATTAATTAAAATGCCAGAATTATGTTTTTTTGTTTGCCACGACATTGCATTAAAATGCAATAACGGGCGATCAAAAGATCATATCTGCAACATAATGGTATCATTAAAAACGTCTGCTCAGCACGCAAAAAATAAGCCCCCACCCAATCCGAGAACCTGTATATTTTAGAAAATATTCATTGTAGCACGAGTTTAAGCTGCCTTTGCGTTTTCCTTTGTGACTCTATAGGTTAAATTATTTACTGTCGTTCTTTCATCTGAATTGCTGTATAGAAGACCCGGAGATTGTTGCCAAAAATTTATCAAATGCAATGTATATTTCTGAATTTGGTTTATTTCAAATGTTTTCTAGCAGAACACCTGCACATGTGATTTGACATTGTGTTCGCTGTAAGTAATAAATGTCTTGGAATGCTCTGAAAAGTCTGCTTTTTCAGGCATATGCCATATATTACAAAGTGTAATGTAAAAATGTGTGCAATCTGGTAAGATTTACAGTAAGAGCATTCAACATCATTTCAGGTGATTTAAATAGTCATGAGGAATAATACTATTGCTGGCATTCACGTGTTTCCTGTATGTTTCACTAGTTTTCCCCTATCTCAAACTGTGTCTGAGCTAGTCGGTAGAGACTAGCTGCCATGATGTCAAGCATACGTTTGCAAATGATATGCTCCTATGAATCCACTGTGTAGTCTGGACAGTACTGGTACAACTCTCCATGAAGTTATCAATTCATAACAGATCCAAAATCCAAGGCACCTGATGTTCTCCTCTACTTAGCATCTAAGGGGTAACATTTCTTGTGGACAATGACATGCCAACGCTGGCATGCAAATAAGCCTCCTTAATAGCATGCTATTTGCACTGTGCTTTTAAGCCTTGCAATGCTTCTCTGGGAAAATAAATATGCAAGCTGCCTCTTCAGAAAGGAAAAGGACTTAAACTCTAATGCCAGCTATTAAAAGTAGCAATCCTAAAAGTTGACCCTTTAACGAGCCTTGCAATATGAATTAGGAGAAAAGCAAATCCAGAATCACAGTTTGCAGACTCACTGTTTCTGGGTATTGTCCTCATCAGTGCAAAGTATGAGATCTGATTTGGCTGGCTGAGAGGCTTCTTAAAGGGAACCTGTCACCCCATTTTTCGACTATAAGCTGCGGCCACCGCCATCAGGGGCTTATCTACAGCATTCGGTAATGCTGCAGACAAGCCCCCGATGTCAGTGAAGAAAAATGAGTTATATTATACTCACCCAGGGGCGGTCCAGGGTCCTGTCCGGTCCGATGGGGGTCGCAGGTCCAGATCCGGTGCCTCCCATCTTCTAGTGATTATGTCCTCTTCTTTGCTTCCCGTCGCGGCTCCTGCGCAGGCGCACTGCTCTGCCCTGGTGGGGGCAGTGTAAAGTACTGCAGGGTGCAGGCGCCGGACCTCTCTGACCTTTCCCGGCACCAGCACACTGCAGTACTCTGCCCTCAACAGGGCAGATAAAGTACTCCTGCGCCGGAGCCGCGACGGGAAGCAAAGAAGAGGACGTCTTCGCTAGAAGATGGGAGTATAATATAACTCGTTTTTCTTTTCTTTCAGGTGACATCGGGGGCTTATCTACAGCATTACAGAATGCTGTAGATAAGCCCCTGATGGCGGTGGCTGCAGCTTATATCCGAAAAATGGGGTGACAGATTCCCTTAAAGGCATCTAAGGGGTAACAATTCTCCTTGTGGAGAGTGACATTCCTAGCCTGGCATGTCGATGTGAGGAGGCTTATAAGCCTCTTTAATAAGATGCCATTTGCTCCATGTATGCTGTAATGCTGTAACCAATAAAGCTAATAATCAGACGAGAAAGTCTGGTGCCTTGATTTGGACCTTTTATGATGTCAACCGTACACATACATGCAGACATGAGGGATTCCTGTTCAACTGTCTATACATAGCACCTGTTCAGAAGCATTAGCATGCAGGACACAATATACAGCAGTACTGAGCAGTGTAGCTGTGAGTCCATTAAAACGTTTACTAGCAATATGTGTATGTGTGTGGAAGCACATGGGCACATATCTCTCCTCTTTCCCCCTTTCTTCTTCACAAATTTCAGAAAGCTTACACCTCAGCTGACAGTCTTTCTGGATTTGATCAAGATGATGTGGATATTTCTCTTTCCCCCATTTGGATTCTTTCTATTATCTAAATTCTCTACCTGACTCCCCTGGACTCATACCTATTTATTGTGTTAATTCACACGTTTATTATTGGCAATGTCCACATACCGTATATACTCGTGTATAAGCCGAGATTTTCAGCACCTTTTTTTGTGCTGAAAATGCCCCCTCGGCTTATACACGAGTCATAGGGCAGAAACCAGCAGGGGAGGGATGCGGCGGCAGGAGCTGGTGGCTGGGACATCATACTCACCCTCCCCGTGCCATCGCTGAACGTCCCTGCAATCCTGCGTTCTCCCCGGCTTCCTGCAGCTCTCCAGCGCTGAGCGGTGACGTAATACCCGCTCATTAAGGTCATGTAATATGGACGCGACGCCACTCCCATAGGTGTGGCCTTCATATTCATGGCCTTAATGAGCGGTATTACGTCACCGCTTTGCGCTGGAGGAAGCCGGGGAGAATGCAGGATTGCCGGCAGGGAAGTTCAGCGATGGCACGGGGAGGGTGAGTATGATGGAGGAGGATGGGGGGAGCAAGGAGGAGGACAAGGAGCACGGAGCAGGACGGGAGGGAGGACGGAGAGCACGGAGCAGAACGGGGGAGGACGGAGAGCACGGAGCAGAACGAGGGAGGACGGAGAGCACGGAGCAGGATGGGGGGGAGGACGGAGAGCACGGAGCAGAACAGGGGGAGGACGGAGAGCACGGAGCAGAACGGGGGGAGGATGGAGAGCACGGAGCAGAACGGGGGAGGACGGAGAGCACGGAGAAGAACGGGGGGAGGACAGAGAGCACGGAGCAGGACGGGGGAAGATGGAGAGCAGGAGAAGAACGGGGGAGGACGGAGAGAACGGAGCAGAACGGGGGAGGACGGAGAGCACGGAGCAGGACGGGGGTGGGCACAGAGGAGAATGGGGGAGTGCAGAGCTGGATGGGGGAGCACGGAGCAGGACAGGGGAGGATGGAAAGCACAGAGCAGGACAAGATAATGGAGCAGGAGGAGGGGAGCACAGAGGAGAATGGGGGCGCACAGAGCTGGATGGGGGAGCACAGAGCAGGATGGCAACTTATACACCCGGCTTATACGCGAGTCAATGAGTTTTCCAAGTTTTTTGTGGCAAAATTAGGGGGGTCGGCTTATACACGGGTCGGCTTATACATGAGTATGTACGGTAATTTTTGATGCCGTGCTATTTTTTTAAAATTTTTGATTATTTTTTGCATGTTTATCACAAGCTTTTTCTACACTCTCCAGTGATATGTTTTTAGATATTTATCGATATTTCATGTGGGGACTGTCTACTGTCTCATTATTTGAGCCTAGACTGTAATCTTTATTGTGACATATTGTTTTGTACAGGCTTTTAATTGTTTTTAACTTGTATGTATTTGGTGTATTTTGCATAATTAAAAAAAAAAAGTTGACTTTATTTTTGGGGATGTGCCTGTTCAAGCATAGTTTCTTTTCTCTTTTATAATTGCATTTACACTACATTACATATACAGTACATTTACACAGGTTTAAGGAACAAAAAAAATCTTGTAATAATGCATCTTTAAATAGCAATTTCTGAATAAACACCTATTGTCAGAAATCCCTGCTTTTGAGGCAGTCTGTTTAGGAGGTTTAGGACAGTCAGTGTCTGAGCCTTTTAATATGCAATATAGGCCGCCACATTCTCCTGGGCATGCCAGGTAATGGCAGAAAACCTGCAGCCCTGCATTATCGGAGCAGTCAAGACAAATCAGATTATTCTAGGAATAAAGGAAGTACATTGATTTATATTAGGATTTGTTTCTTTTTATCAAACTCCGTTCCAGAAATTGAACTCTAAACTGTGAAATACTGTAGAATTTTAAATCTTTGGTAGGAAACAAAAAAGAATAGTCACTGTTACTTTATTGCTATGGTGTTATGTGAGAACATGCAGAATTCACCATCTGTCTTTAGAATAATGCCCATAAAGACCCTTTAAACACAATTTGTATAGTAAAATGTATTTTAAGCTAGCCATTATCTCTGGCATTATAGATTCATCATTGCAGGCACATATGGTTTTCAGTAAACTAGGAAAAAATGTCATTTTGTTATTTGCTCTTCTGACGACATGTTTACATGGAAAGCTAATGTTTATATACAAACATTTCTTATGTGATGTCCGCTAAACCCACGCCGGCATCACAGGAATAAACTGTGGTACAAGGAGCTTCTCTGTTTACAACACTCAGCTTAGCGGTCACATGTCTATCTATCAATTATCTATCTATCTATCTATCAATTATCTATCAATTATCAATTATCAAATTCAGCAGCTGAATGACACAAGCCCCTTCTGTCTTGCATGTGGAAATATATAGCAATGGTAACCAAATCATTCATCCTCTGAATTGATCCTCTCTGCATGTATGCACTCCATTCATTATCAGCAAGCAGCTGAATGACACAAGCCCCTTCTGTCTTGCATGTGGAAATATATAGCAATGGTAACCAAATCATTCATCCTCTGAATTGATCCTCTCTGCATGTATGCACTCCATTCATTATCAGCAAGCAGCTGAATGACACAAGCCCCTTCTGTCTTGCATGTGGAAATATATAGCAATGGTAACCAAATCATTCATCCTCTGAATTGATCCTCTCTGCATGTATGCACTCCATTCATTATCAGCAAGCAGCTGAATGACACATGCCCCTTCTGTCTTGCATGTGGAAATATATAGCAATGGTAACCAAATCATTCATCCTCTGAATTGATCCTCTCTGCATGTATGCACTCCATTCATTATCAGCAAGCAGCTGAATGACACAAGCCCCTTCTGTCTTGCATGTGGAAATATATAGCAATGGTAACCAAATCATTCATCCTCTGAATTGATCCTCTCTGCATGTATGCACTCCATTCATTATCAGCAAGCAGCTGAATGACACAAGCCCCTTCTGTCTTGCATGTGGAAATATATAGCAATGGTAACCAAATCATTCATCCTCTGAATTGATCCTCTCTGCATGTATGCACTCCATTCATTATCAGCAAGCAGCTGAATGACACAAGCCCCTTCTGTCTTGCATGTGGAAATATATAGCAATGGTAACCAAATCATTCATCCTCTGAATTGATCCTCTCTGCATGTATGCACTCCATTCATTGTCAGCAAGCAGCTGAATGACACAAGCCCCTTCTGTCTTGCATGTGGAAATATATAGCAATAGTAGGCACTCCATACTTCTGATTGCTGCCAACCACTGCTGTACCATTTTGCAACATAGTTTAATGTGCCTGGTAAAACTTTAGTATAATTCATTTTTTGCACTGTGCTTAATACTTACTGCTGTGTATTCGTGTGACTGGGGCCTCTGTAGATGCTATCAGGTGGAAAGTGCTATAATATATAGATGTTGCCAGGTCTAGTGCCTTTGATGATCTAACCACCCCCTGGTGTGCTGGCCCCAGCTGGCAAATTATCCCAAAGCATTTCCCACAATCCCACTTTCCTGACCCTGTAGTGTGGACTATATATTTAGGAGTAGTCTAAGGGGCGCATGCATTGTGGGGGTGCATGCATCCCAGAAGTTAAGCATCACAGAAGAAAAGCATCTTGAAAACGGCAGTTATTCATGGCAGTTAATCAGGGCTGGAATCAGGTACCCCACACTTTGCCTTATTTTTCATTATGTACTTTATCTATTTCCTCCTGTGTTCCATTGCCATCCACATTCACCGCCCCATCCCCCCTCCATCACGACTCATACACATCAGCCCCTCTATCCTTCCCTCTCCCATGTATAGCTCCCATGCACTCCTCACCTTCCTGAAAAACCTCAGCCCATCTTGCCCAAACACAAACACATAAAAAACCTACTTACAATTCCAACAACTACCTGCTCTTTATCTTCCTACTCCTACTGATTTCAGGGGACATCTCCCCCAACCCTGGTCCACCATCCCCCAACCTCAATCCCTACCCTACCTCATACCGAAACCATAATAATCTTATTAATATTACTTGCACTCCCTCATCTCCTTCTTTCAATTGTGCCCTCTGGAATCCACGGTCTGCATGCAACAAGCTATCCTTCCTGCACAACTACTTTCTGAACCACTCTCTTAATCTGTTGGCCCTCACTGAAACCTGGATTCAGGATTCTGACACTGTCTCCCCTGCTGCCATTTCCTATGGTGGTTTACAGTTCTCCCATTCCCCGAGACCCACAAACAGACATGGTGGTGGAGTTGGCATACTCCTGTCCCCACAATGCACTTTCCAGGTCATCCCCCAATTCCATCACTCTCATTCCCTTCTTTTGAGGTCCACACCATCAGGCTCTTCCATCCCCTCTCCCTCAGAGTAGCGGTCATATATCGGCCCCCAGGCTCACCCACCCAGTTCCTTGACCACTTCTCAGCCTGGCTGCCGCACTTCATGTCCTCAGAACTACCAACCCTTATCCTTGGAGACTTCAACATCCCCATTAACAGCCCTACTTCCACATCTGCATCTCAGCTTCTATCACTAACCACTTCTCTAGGCCTCTCACAGCTTTCAACCTCTGAGACACACAAGGATGGCAACACCCTTGACCTGGTCTTTGTCCGCCTCTGTTCAATCTCCCACCTAAATAACTCACCGCTTCCACTCTCTGACCACAACATTCTCTCCTTCACGCTCACAAATCCTCCACCATCCCAGCGCACTCCTACCTACCACACATTCAGAAATCTACAAGCCATTAACCCTCAGACACTTTCAGACTCCCTACACTCATCGCTGTCCCCAATCTCCTCTTTTTCCTGTCCTGATCTGGCTGTTCATCACTACAATGACATTCTTAAAAGCACCCTTGACCAAGTAGCACCGCTCACCCTCAGAACCCTCCAAACACACAGTAAAACAGCCCTGGCTCACATTGCAAACTCGACTTCTTCAGCGATGCTCTAGGAGTGCTGAACGCCTCTGGAGAAAAACCCGCACACCAGAAGACTTCATCCACTTTAAATTCATGTTAAGAACTTATAATGCTGCCCTTCACCTCGCCAAACAGACCTACTTCACCACACTGATCTCCTCACTAGCCAACAACCCCAAGAAACTTTTTGACACTTTTCACTCCCTCCTCAGGCCAAAAGCACAAGCCCCTATCACAGACATTTGTGCTGACGACCTGGCCTCCCACTTTATAGAAAAAATAGATACTATCCGTCAGGAAATCTGCTCTCAACCACCAAGTGCTGTGACTCCCATCCCACCCTGCATTTCCCCTGGCTCACTTTCCACATTTGATCCCATCACAGAAGAAGAAGTCTCCAGACTCCTCTCTTCCTCTCGTCCGACTACATGCACTACCGACCCCATCCCCTCACATCTCCTCCAGTCTCTCTCTCCAGTTGTCACAACTCACCTAACTACAATCTTTAATCTCTCACTCTCCTCTGGCATTTTCCCATCCTCCTTCAAACACTCCATCATTACTCCATTACTAAAGAAACCCGCTCTTGACCCTTCCTGCACAAACAACTACAGACCGGTCTCCAATCTCCCCTTCATCTCTAAACTTTTGGAGCGCCTAGTCTACTCCCGCCTCACCCGTTACCTCTCCACTTACTCCCTCCTAGACCCTTCACAGTCCGGCTTCCGCCCCCTACATTCGACTGAAACTGCACTCATCAAAGTGACCAATGACCTTCTTACAGCAAAACGTAACGGTGACCACTCTCTGCTCATTCTTCTCGACCTTTCTGCAGCTTTCGACACGGTTGACCACCGTCTCCTACTCTCTAGGCTCCAGTCACTAGGTATTAAGGACACTGTTCTCTCCTGGTTCTCTCTATCTTTCTGACCGCTCCTTCAGTGTTTCGTTCTCTGGCTTCACGTCATCTCCTCTTCCTCTCACTGTCGGTGTACCCCAGGGCTCAGTCCTTGGCCCCCTTCTCTTCTTCTCTACACGGCCCCAATTGGACAGACCATCAGCAGATTTGGCTTTCAGTACCATCTTTATGCCGATGACACACAACTATACACGTCATCCCCCGACCTTACCCCCGCTGTTCTACAGAACACCACCGACTGTCTGTCCGCAGTCTCCAACATCATGTCCTCTCTCTATCTGAAACTTAACCTCTCCAAGACTGAACTCCTTCTGCTCCTTCTGCTCCCGCCGTCTACTAACCTCCCTAAATCTGACATTTTCCTCTCTGTGGGCGGCACCATAATAACACCCCGGCAGCAGGCTCGCTGTCTGGGTGTTATGTTTGACACCAATCTCTCCTTCACCTCCCATATACAATCTCTTGCCCGCTCTTGCCGTCTACACCTAAAGAACATCTCTAGAATCCGCCCTTTTCTCACCATGGAAACAACAAAATCCC
>JARQOD010000001.1:321682516-321755016 GCA_033576555.1 Oophaga sylvatica | reverse complement strand
CAGTCCTGGCGGCACTCACCTGCGGAGGAAGCAGCCGGCTCTGGAACAGATGACAGTCGGGGCTCCGGTACAGGCAGGTAGTGCTCTGGTGCCTGCACGGCCTCCTCCATGAGAACGGGTGTCGCTTCTTCTGTCTCAGCGACGGGGGCAGACAGCGGGATCTGGGGTGCTGCCGGTGCAGAGTTTTTGGCAGGAACGGGTGCCTCCACTGCGACAACGTCAACCGGATCACATTGCAAGGGCTGGGATGCCCGCACGGACTCCTCTACTAGAACGGGTGCCTCACCTTCTGGTACAGACACTTCAGGTAAGAGGGATTGGCGCCGCTCCAAGTTTAGTTTTAGGGCACGCCAGCTGGCTTCCATCCTGGCGACCTCCTCCCGGTGCCGGGCCAGGCCTCTTAGGGTATCCTCCGCTTCTTGCAGCGTAGGAGGGTTTCCAGGCCGGGTGCCCAACGGTGGTTCCGTGGCGATCGGGTCGCTTCCGTGGGGGGAGAGCTCTGACTGCTCCATCCCTTCACACTTCTGCTCGTGTCCATTAGCCATCTCTGCCAAGTCACATGTGTCATTAGCATCTGGAGAGGGCCCCTCTTTTGTAGTGAGGCGGGACCTTCGTGTTAGTTTCCGCACACTGAGGAGGATGAGGAGGGGGAACTGAAGAGCTGTGGGGCACGATGTTACATTGCAGTACCATTTACAGTGGTCGGCCATCGTTTTCGCGCCACTGAGTGAGTGTACACCCACGAAGAGCACGCCCTTCTTCTTCACCAGTGCCTCGTCGTGACGCAGATATGGCTGAAAAATGGCAAATACATTCTCTGATGATTTTAGCAATTCTCAAGCACAAAACCAGTTCAATTCAGGCACACAGGACTCGCTTATAGCGAGCTACAGAATCCTGTTCGTGACGCCCAAGTTGAGTCGCACAGAGCCAGAGGTTTTGGGGGTACTCGGCACCGAGCCCGTCGACTTCTATGGGGTATGTCACGGCTTTACCCGGCAATTGAATCAGAGTCTATTTTACTATGTAGAAGTGTATAAACTATAAATATATGTATATATATATGTCACAATGACATGTATATATATATATATATATATATTCTATGTGTGTATATTTTGTGTTTACAACGAAAGAAAGGGTTTTTTTTGTTGCGATATTTTGTTCCCATAGACTTACATGGGACTTCCGGTATCAGAATCGGATATCGACGATATTTAGTGATATCGGCGATACCATTTCGATACGATATTTTTAGATATCGAGCAGTATCGCTCAACACTAGTCACTATATGAGTGGTCGAAACCATTGATACCTAAGCTACTGCAATGCCCTACATGGGGTAAGCGACATAGCGAATCAGAAGAACTAGACTACATTTGTAAGTGGTGGTGCTAGCTAATATTAATATTATTATTGCTACTACATATTGGGATATAAGTGCCAGGAGTGACGTTCCCCAACTCCTTTTGAATCGGAGACCCCGTGGCATGATGCGGGGTCCCAATCGTTCCCATTGAGACCCGGATGTCGTTACAACATCCGGGTCACCAGCTCAAAGAGACTTCCTGACATGCGCACTGCATGTCAGGAAGTCTCAGAAGTACGTGCACACAAGCTGCAGTGCTGCAAGCTTCTATAGCATGCAGATGCCATTTCATCTACATGCTATAGAAGCGATCATCCTGCAGAAAATGAGTGCCCCATAGTGGGACAATGTGTAAAAATAAAAATTAAATAAAAATTTTTTTTTAATTAATTGTACAAATATTGAAAAAAATTATAAAAAAATAAAAAAAAATCAATATTTATTATATCAATAAATAAATATTTTTGTGGAAAAAAAATTCTAAACAATAAAAGTACACATATTTGGTATCTCCGCATCCGTAACGACCCGACCTATAAAACTGTCCCACTAGTTAACCCCTTTAGTGAACACCATAAAAAAAGGCAAAAAACAATGCTTTCTCATAATACCGCCGAACAAAAAGTGGAATAACACGCGATCAAAAAGACGGATATAAATAAACATGGTACCGCTGAAAACATCATCTTGTCCCACAAAAAACAAGCCGCCGTACAGCGTCAGTGAGAAAATAAAAAAGTTAATTATTTTTTATATAAAATAGTTTTTATTGTATAAAAGCGCCAAAATATAAAAAAAATATAAATGAGGTATCGCTGTAATCGTACTGACCCAACTAATAAAACCTCCTTATCAATTTTACCACATGTGGAACAATATAAACACCCCCCCAAAAGAAATTCATGAATTGCTGGTTTTTGTTCATTCTGCCTCCCAAAAATCGGAATAAAAAGCGATCAAAAAGTGTTATGTGCCTGAAAATGGTACCAGTAAAAACAGCAACTCGTTCCGCAAAAAAGAAGACCTCACATGACTCTGTGGGCCAAAATATGGAAAAATTATAGCTCTCATAATCTGGTGATGCAAAAACTTTTTTGCAATAAAAAGTGTCTGCCATGCGTCCAAACAGTGGTTCCCTCCCACAGTGTACTCAGGACAAATTACACAACAACTTTTGGGGTCACATTCCTCCTGGTACCCTTGGGAAAATAAAAAATTGGGGGCGAGAAGATAATTTTTGTGGAAAAATTATGATTTTTTATTTTTACAGCTCTACGTTATAAACTTCTGTGGAGCACTTGGGGGTTCGAAGTGCTCACCACACATCTAGATAAGTTCCTTAGGGGGTTTAATTTAAAAAATGGGGTCACTTGTGGGGGGTTTCCACTGTTTAGGCACATCAGGGACTCTCCAAAGGCGACATGGCGTCCGATCTCAATTCCTGCTAATTCTGTGTTGAAAAAGTCAAACGGCGCTCCTCCCCTTCCGAGCTCTGCCATGCGCCCAGACAGTGGTTCCCCCCCACATATGGGGTATCAGCGTACTCAGGACAAATTGATCAACAACTTTTGGGGTCCAATTTATACTGATACCCTTGGTAAAATAAAAAAAATTGGATCTGAAATAAATATTTTGTGAAAAAAAGTTAAATGTTAACAACTATTTTGTGTGACATATCTCTCTGATTTAAGGGCACAAAAATTCAAAGTTTGAAAATTTGAAAATGTTCAAAATTTTCGCCATATTTCCATTTTTTATAAATAAATGCAAGTTATATCGAAGAAATTTTACCACTAACATGAAGTACAATATGTCACAAAAAAACAATGTCAGAATCACCAAGTCTTGTTGAAGCGTTCCAGAGTTATAACCTCATAAAGGGACAGTGGTCAGAATTGTAAAAATTGGTCCGGTCATTAACATGCAAACAACCCTTGAGAGTAAAGGGGTTAACTTACATCATTACTTGTTTATATTTGCAATTAGCTTTCATTGTGAAAACATATACACTTATAGTGTAAGTTGAAGAAATAATGTTGGAAGGACCTGACAACAGTTAGTGGGTATATGACTAAAATATGTTAATGTATGGTCAAATGACTCAGATTTATTGATTATTTTGGTTCATTCATCTAAAAGGGGATTATTAACATCCACCTACATGTTGCAGCAAATAACCTTAGGCTGAAGTCACACTGGCGACTAAATCGGACGACTGCAATGCGATGAAATATCGCATTGCAGTCGGACCTATGTTAATCTATGGAGCAGCTCCCAGTATCAGATTTTTTGTGGTCCGTTTTAAACGTCCGAGTGCAATCGCAGCATGCTGCCACTGTCACCGATTGTGGGTCGACTGTCGCCAATGCAAGTCTATGGGAGCGATGAAAAATCTGATTACAAACGGACTGCATGTGTGACTTGCGATTAAATCGCATCAGTGTCCTTTAGAAAAGCCGGCAATTCATCCCTGCCTATACTGTAAAAGCACACTGACAGGTTTAATAAAGAATCGAATCAATACATATCCACACATAGAATCCACATATATATATATATATATGTCATTGTGACATATATATATATATATTTATAGTTCTTACACTTCTACATACTGTAATAGCCGCTAATTCAATTGCCGGCTTTAGTGAAATCCCAGAAGCCGACATGAAATGATACATTGTTTTGACACAGTTAACCATGTCATTTCAAGTATTTTGATATATGTTTTAAACTTACAATTACATAAGTATATTTGTACAAAATTTCAGACATGTAGGGGTTAATTAAAGGTGTAAATTCGTTGTTAAAAAATGGGTTTTTTTACAACGAATTTACACCTTTAATTAACCCCTACATGTCTGAAATTTTGTACAAATATACTTATGTAATTGTAAGTTTAAAACATATATCAAAATACTTGAAATGACATGGTTAATTGTGTCAAAACAATGTATCATTTCATGTCGGCTTCTGGGATTTCACTAAAGCCGGCAATTGAATTAGCGGCTATTACAGTATGTAGAAGTCTAGGAACTATAAATATATATATATACACATGTCACAATGACATGTGTATATATATATATATATATATATATATGTTTTCTATGTGTATATATCTATTCTTTCTATTGTGATTTAAATACTATTCTTTTGGATCCATTATATGTCATTTTTGCAAGCCTGCGAGAAATTCTCGCAAGTCGGATGTAAATCGGATGTGACAACTACGGTCAGATGCGACTAAATCGCATCAACTACAAAAAATCGGATGCTAGTCGCATCAATGTTCATGAAATTTTAATCCGATTATCGACCGACTAAAACGGTCAGCTTTTTTAGTCGCTGTGTGTGATTCCAGCCTTATTCACAAAAATGGACGGAGTTTCCGAATGTTAAAAGCCATTTAACCCCTTAATGACCAAGCCATTTTGTAGGTTAAAGACCAGGCCAATTTTTACAATTCTGACCACTGTCTCTTTATGAGGTTATAACTCTGGAATGCTTCTACGGATCTTGGCGATTCTGAGATTGTTTTCTCGCGACATATTGTACTTCATGATAGTGGTAAAATTTCTTCAATATAACTTGCGTTTTTTTATGAAAAAAATGGAAATATGGCAAAAATTTTGAAAATTTTGCAATTTTCAAACTTTTAATTTTTATGCCATTAAATCAGAGAGATATGTCACAAAAAATAGTTAATAAATAACATTTCCCACATGTCTACTTTACATCAGCACAATTTTGGAACCAAAATTTTTTTTTGTTACGAAGTTATAAGTGTTAAAAGTTGACCAGCAATTTCTCATTTTTCCAACAAAATTTACAAAACCATTTTTTTAGGGACCACCTCACATTTGAAGTGAATTTGAGGGGTCAATATGACAGAAAATACCCAAAAGTGACACCATTCTAAAAACTGCACCCCTCAACGTGTTCAAAGCCACATTCAAGAAGTTTATTAACCCTTTAGGTACTTCACAAGAATTGAAGCAATGTGGAAGGAAAAAATGAACATTTAACTTTTTTTCCCAAAATTTTTCTTTCGACACAATTTTTTTAAATTTTGTCAAGGGTATCAGGAGAAAATGAACCACAATATTTGTTGTACAATTTCTCCAGAGTACACCGATATACCATCTGTGGGGGTAAACCACTATTTGGGCGCATGGCAGAGCTCGGAATGGAAGCAGCGCCATTTGACTTTTTTGGCTGGAATTGAGATTGGACGCCATGTCGCATTTGGAGAGTCCCTGTGTGCCTAAACAGTGGAAACCCCCCACAAGTGACCCCATTTTGGAAACTGGACCCCTCAAGGAACTCATCTAAATGTGTTGTGAGAGCTTTTAACCCCCAAGGGCTTCACAGAAGGTTATAACGTAGAGCCGTAAAATTAAAAAATCATATTTTTTCCACAAAAATGATCTTTTCATCCCAATTATTATTTTCCAAAGGATAAAAGGACCCCAAAAGTTATTGGGCAATTAGTCCTGAGTACGCTGATACCCCATATGTGGGGGTAAACCACTATTTGGGCGCATGGCAGAGCTCGGAAGGGAAGCAGCGCCATTTGACTTTTTTGGCTGGAATTGAGATTGGACGCCATGTCGCATTTGGAGAGTCCCTGTGTGCCTAAACAGTGGAAACCCCCCACAAGTGACCCCATTTTGGAAACTAGACCCCCCAAGGAACTTATCTAAATGTGTTGTGAGAGCTTTTAACCCCAAGCGCTTCACAGAAGGTTATAACGTAGAGCCGTAAATTAAAAAATCATATTTTTTCCACAAAAATGATCTTTTCATCCCAATTTTTATTTTCCAAAGGATAAAAGGACCCCAAAATTTATTGTGCAATTAGTCCTGAGTACGCTGATACCCCATAGGTGGGGGTAAACCACTATTTGGGCGCATGGCAGAGCTCGGAAGGGAAGCAGCGCCATTTGACTTTTTTGGCTGGAATTGAGATTGGATGCCATGTCGTATTTGGAGAGTCCCTGTGTGCCTAAACAGTGGAAACCCCCCACAAGTGACCCCATTTTTGAAACTAGACCCCCCAAGGAACTTATCTAGATGTGTGGTGAGAGCTTTGAACCCCCAAGGGCTTCACAGAAGGTTATAACGTAGAGCAGTAAAATTAAAAAATCATATCTTTTCCACAAAAATGATCTTTCCACCCCCAATTGTTATTTTCCAAAGGGTAACAGGACCCCAAAAGTTATTGTGCAATTAGTCCTGAGTACGCTGATACCCCATAGGTGGGGGTAAACCACTATTTGGGCGCATGGCAGAGCTCGGAAGGGAAGCAGCGCCATTTGACTTTTTTGGCTGGAATTGAGATTGGATGCCATGTCGTATTTGGAGAGTCCCTGTGTGCCTAAACAGTGGAAACTCCCCACAAGTGACCCCATTTTGGAAACTAGACCCCCAAGGAACTTATCTAGATGTGTGGTGAGAGCTTTGAACCCCCAAGGGCTTCACAGAAGGTTATAACGTAGAGCAGTAAAATTAAAAAATCATATCTTTTCCACAAAAATGATCTTTCCACCCCCAATTGTTATTTTCCAAAGGGTAACAGGACCCCAAAAGTTATTGTGCAATTTGTCCTGAGTACGCTGATACCCCATATGTGGGGGGAAACCACTATTTTGACGCATGGCAGAGCTCGAAAGGGAAGTAGCGCCTTTTTCAAATGCAGACTTTGATGGAATGGTCTGTGGGTGTCATGTCACGTTTGGATAGCCCCTGATGTGCCTAAACAGTAGAAACCCCCCACAAGTGACTCCATTTTGGAAACTAGACCCCCCAAGGAACTTTTCTAGATGTGTGGTGAACACTTTGAACCCCCAAGTGCTTCACAGAAGTTTATAACGTAGAGCCGTGAAAATAAAAAAATCATATTTTTTTCCACAAAAATAATCTTTTTGCCCCAAATTTTTATTTTTATAATGGTAACAGGAGAAATAGGACCCAAAAAGCTATTGTGCAATTTGTCCTGAGTACGCTGATATCCCATATGTGGGGGGGAACCACTATTTTGACGCATGGCAGAGCTCGAAAGGGAAGTAGCGCCGTTTTTAAATGCAGACTTTGATGGAATGGTCTGCGGGTGTCATGTCGCGCTTGGAGAGCCCCTGATGTGCCTAAACAGTAGAAACCCCCCACAAATGACCCCATTTTGCAAACTAGACCCCCAAATGAAATTATCTAGATGTGTGGTCAGCACTTTGAACCCCCAAGGGCTTCACAGAAGTTTATAACGTAGAGCCGTGAAAATAAAAAAAATCATATTTTTTTCCACAAAAATGACCTTTTTGCCCCCAAATTTTTATTTTTATAAGGGTAACAGGTGAAATAGGACCCCAAAAGCTATTGTGCATTTTGTCCTGAGTACGCTGATACCGCATATGTGGAGGGGAACCACTGTGATCGCCTTACTGCGATCTTTGGGAGGCACAATGAACAAATCTACCAAAGGTGAAGAATTGGTTTTCTTTTTTACGCCGTTCCTCGTGCGATATTAGTGATTAGGCGACTTTATTCCTCGGATCGGTTCGATTACAGCGATACCAGATTTACACCCTTTTTTCATGTTTAGCTTCTGTCACACTCTAAAAGATGCTTTTTTTGGAATAATTTTTTGTAAGAATTTTTTGCATCGCCGTATTTTGAGAGCTATACTTTTTCCATATTTCGGCCGACAGAGTTATCTATGGGGTTATTTTTTGCGGGACGAGCTGACGTATTTATTGGTACCATATTCGGGCACATAACGTTTTTTGATCGCTTCCTATTCCGATTTTTGTGGAAGCAGAATGAACAAAAACCAGCAATTCAGGAATTGGGTTTTTTTTAATTTTTTTTCCCCCGTTCCGCGTGTGGTAAAATTGATAAAGCAGCTTTATTCTTCGGGTCACTACGATTACAGCGATACCTCATTTATATATTTTTTTTATGTTTTGGCGTTTTTTACACAATAAAGAATTTTATAGAAAAAATAATTATTTTTGCATCAGTTTATTCCGCGAGCTATAACTTTTTTATTTTTTCGCTGATGATGCTATATAGCAGCTTGTTTTTTGCGGGACAAGATGATGTTTTCAGCGGTACCATGATTATTTATATCTGACTTTTTGATCGCGTGTTATTGCACTTTTTCCAAGCGGTATAATGATACCGCTTGGAAAAAGTATAATTTACTACTTTTTTGTGTTTTTTTTTACGGCTTTCACTGAAGGGGTTAACTAGGGTTATGATTTTATAGATGGGATTTTTACGGACATGGCGAGACCTAACATGTGTATTTTTTTTGTTTTTTATTTTTTTTATTACATAAAAATGTGTATTTTTTAGGGGATTTTTTTTAATTATTTTTTAATATTTTTTTTACAATTTTTTTTTAAAAAATGATTTTTTTCAACTTTTCCCTTTATGGGACTTTCACTTTTTTTACTTTTGATTGCAGTTACAATGCATTGCAATGCTCTGGCATTGCAATGCATTGCAACTATAGTGGAAGCTGCTGTGACATGATCACAGCAGCTTCCCGTAGCTAAATGACCCGGAGATTGTCATGACAACCCCCGGGTCATCAAGGCAGACTTCGGCCCCTGCAAATACAGTGCAGGGTGCCGATCTGAGGCAGAGGGAGCTCCCGACCCTCTGCCTCCCCCCCTGAGCTTTGCGATCGCGCTGGATCGCAGCAGTCAGGGGGTTAACAGCCAGGGGCGGTGGGGGCTCCGCTCCTGGCTGTCAGTGCAGGAAGCCTGGCCACTGCAGCGCCGGCTCCTGCACTGATCGCGCTGGGGAAGCTGAAATTTCAGCTTCTCCTGCACGATCGCTGCTGTGTTTGGTCAGTCAGATTGACTGACCAATCACAGCGCTGTGAGTGCGGGGACCGACGGCAAAGGTCCCCGCACCGCTTACCGTGCCTGTCAGCTGTCTGTGACAGCTGTCGGCACTGATCTACCACTGCGTGTTTACACGCAGTGGTAGATCAAAGGCATGATGTGCAGAGTCCGTCCTGGTGCCGGAACTGGCACCTTGCCATGACGGACTCTGCACGTCAGTGGACATTAAGGGGTTAACCAACATTTCTCCTTCATGTAATCCTAATAATGTGGAGGTGTGAATCTCAAAATCATAAACTCCTCATTGATTCTTTAGCTGCTTTCTGACTCTCCTCTGACTTTTCCCGTGATAATGCAGAGCATCTTTGCGCAAACTTTGAGATCCCAGGCCTCCATCTAGCAATTACCTCCTTATGTGCCACGGTCAATAGTGACTGCAGCATGTAAGGCGTTTGACAGAGAGAGATTTCCTACTAAAAATGGCCTTACAATGGCTTCTGAGACTGGCATAGATCAAAGCCTAACAGATGGTGTCTGAAGCATGGTCCATTAAGCTGTCTGTCAATACAATAATAATAATACTGATAACAATTGACAGGCTGTATAATACACTTATCATTATTATTATGCATTGCTTATATAGTGCCATCATATGCAGAGCTTTTTGCGTGTGTTCAATTTCCTTTGTGGGACTACTAAAGATCAAAAAATAAAATGATTAAAGTGTTTGAAAGCGTTAAAAAAATAAAAATATTACTTTTCCAAATAAAAAGTTGCTAAATCTAATTAAAAAAAAACCTCCAGAAAAGACTTAAGACCCCATACACATTAGACCAATGTTGGCCAAACCCTTCAATATTGATGGATTCGACTGAGAATCTAACATGTATGGAGGCGCCAGTTGACTGATCATCAACGTAGTTATCGATCGGCCATGTCTGATTTTGGACAACCGATTGCATTGTTCTCCCACAGATAAGCCACCACCAGCCATCATGTCAGCCGGTAACTTTTTCATAGAGAATACAGGAGGGCTTGGCCAAACGAGCTCTTCTGTGTATAGGAGAGACTGCTGAGATGGCTGGTGGTCAAATGATCAGTGGAGGCACCATTTCACTGACAGCCATTAAATCGGTATCACTGGCTTTAGATATGTCCTAAACCTGTGTACTGTTAGCGCATGGTAATGGCATAGATGATTATACTAGCGCATTTTAGTGTTAAAAGAAAAAACGAAGGTCATGTTAAAAAATTTTTTTTACAATAAACTTACTTTTGCTACAATGTAATATTAATAATCAGTACATGAATCAAAAATGGCAAATACAAAGATGGCATCTTATCTCACAAGAATCGAAATCTCCTAAATGTTACTGAACGAAAAAAAAAACAGAATTTCGTAAAGCAGCAAAATAAATCTCTCTGTCATTAAGAACTAAAGAAGAAGAACCTTGTGGCCCAATGACTACTTACATGCCAGCATGCCAGTCACTCTTCACATTTGTGTGCAGACGGCCACTGGACCCAGAGAGTTTAATCAAACTATTAACACATGCATATTTTTTTATTACAGATTCATGCGTTTGTTCAGTAAAACTTAGCGCGCGTCCTATTCTCATCCACTTTTGCAGATCGGACTCCATCTAGATGGCACAATTCTGATTCACAAAAATGGACGAAAATACGAGTATACCCAAAGTCTTTGGGGATCTGTAAAGAATTAATGAAAATTTGAAGACATCTGTTTTTAGATAATTTACTCTCTGTACTTTGAGAAAAAAGTATAGTGGATGCCACATATGAAAACAGATGTGTGAATTGTGCCCTAAAGCTCACAAATTTGTCATCAGCTTTTAGCTACTTTAATGCAAATTGAAGAATGATGATTGATCAGAACTTTTTCATTTAAAAGTAAGCTAATACCATAGAAAAATATGCTGATGTGCGTTAGCGAAGATTCTTTTTTGGTCGATAATCTTTACAGTATTTTCACTTTGTTGAAAAATTTACTAATCTAGTTTAAAGAGTAAAAGTATTTCCTAAGAATTATGAGGGTTTAGAACTCGGCATTGTGCCACAGATGCAGCCTTAGCTATGACTTTACATGACTGTACATAATGATCTCATCCTACAATAGTAGGTTTCAAATATTTGATAGATTTATTGAGTAACGTTGGCAGTTTGTATTATTTTAAATTTCATGGTTTTCATTTTTGATTTGCTTTAGCCTTTTTTGTGAAAATAGACTAAAGAGAATATTAATTTGGGGCTAAAATTAAGTTTTTCTTGGCTGCATGTAATTATCAATGGGTTTAATATGTAAATGTATATATATTTGTTTCCTTATATAGCGCCATTAATTACACACATTTTCAGCGCTGTCCCTTTGGGGCTCACAATCTAGATTCCCTATCAGTATGTCTTTGGAGTGTGGGAGGAAACCGGAGAACACGGAGGAAACCCACGCAAACATGGAGAGAACATACAAAATACTTGCAGATGTTGTCCTTGGTGGGATTTGAATCCAGGACTCCAGCGCTGCAAGGCTGTAGTGCTATCCACTGAGCCACTATGTTATATATATCTAAATATAGATATATATCTATAGATAGATAGATATATATACAGTACAGACCAAAAGTTTGGACACACCTTCTCATTCAAAGATTTCTCTGTATTTTCATGACTATGAAAATTGTAGAATCACACTGAAGGCATCAAAATTATGAATTAACACATGTGGAATTATACATTACACTTTACAAAAAAGTGTGAAACAACTGAAAATATGTCTTATATTCTAGGTTCTTCAAAGTAGCCACCTTTTGCTTTGATTACTGCTTTGCACGCAGAAAAGGTGAACGGATGGACTCTACATGCCTGGTTCCCACTGTGAAGCATGAAGGAGGTGGTGTGATGGTGTGGGGGTGCTTTGCTGGTGACACTGTTGAGGATTTATTCAAAATTGAAGGCATACTGAACCAGCATGGCTACCACAGCATCTTGCAGCAGCATGCTATTCCATCCGGTTTGCGTTTAGTTGGACCATCATTTATTTTTCAACAGGACAATGACCCCAAACACACCTCCAGACTGTGTAAGGGCTATTTGACCAAGAAGGAGAGTGATGGGGTGATACGCCAGATGACCTGGCCTCCACAGTCACCAGACCTGAACCCAATCGAGATGGTTTGGGGTGAGCTGGACCGCTCACCGCTTCAATTTTGAATAAATCCCCAACAGTGTCACCAGCAAAGCACCCCCACACCATCACACCACCTCCTCCATGCTTCAGGTGGGAACCAGGCATGTAGAATCCATCCGTTCACCTTTTCTGCGTGCAAAGCAGTAATCAAAGCAAAAGGTGGCTACTTTGAAGAACCTAGAATATAAGACATATTTTCAGTTGTTTCACACTTTTTTGTAAAGTGTAATGTATAATTCCACATGTGTTAATTCATAGTTTTGATGCCTTCAGTGTGATTCTACAATTTTCATAGTCATGAAAATACAGAAAAATCTTTGAATGAGAAGGTGTGTCCAAACTTTTGGTCTGTACTGTACATACATGAACATTGTGCAAAAGTTTAACGCGGGTGTATAAAAGATGTTGCGAAGTAAGAAAGCTTTCAGACATTTTGTTTGTTCTATTTATACCACTTAACAAAATGAAAAGTCAGTGAAAAAAAGAGGAGTCTAAATCAAATCAATATTTGATGTAATCACTAAAGATATTAAATCTTTTGACATTGAAATTCGCTAATTAGGACAAATGTTTATAAATGGGGGTGAAGGTAGGAAAAATATGTATAATTGATGTCTTCGTAATTTTAAACCCTGTGCTGTTGAAACCTAGAAATCCAAGTTACGTCAAAAGATAGTTAAGTAAATGTTCAAAATCTCTGATTGGTCCTTTACTATTGTTTATTAAACAACCCCATTTTTTTAGCCTGTGATAATTTGCAACACGGAACGTTAGAGATTTTTCTTTAGTCTTCTTAAAATGAAAAAGAAAAAGACAATGTCTTCTTAAAAATGTAATACAAAATAGGATATCGTTTATGGCTTTTCTGTCTCACAAGCCAGAGGGATCAAATACTTATTTCTCACTGCAAAATGCAAATTTATATAATTTATACAATGTGATTTTCTGGATTTTATTTTTGATATTCTATCTCTCAATGTTAAAATGAACCTACCCTTAAAATTATAGACTGTTCATGCCTTTGTCAGTGGGAAAACTACAAAATCAGAAAGGGATCAAATAATTTTTTCCCCTACTGTATATATGTTAGGCTCAAAGTTTTTCTTACTTATATTAAACATATTTTACCTTCAGTGCAATAGTGTGGAGTAATCGTAGATGTGACTTTGAAACTTTGCAGCCCCAGTTCAGTGGGTTATGATTAGCATCTGTTATTATTCAGATAAGCGGAGATAAACACATAATAAGATAATTTTACTTATTGAACTATTATGTTCAGGTGCAACTTATTTCCTTAACAGTATGCCTGAAAGGGATACAATATGTGATTTAGACTAATTTCAAATAAAATTGGCCAGTAATTATCCTAATATGGCATGTCAAAGTTCTGGCAGTTTTTAACATTCACATAAAACAAATCGAATAATCTGGGTGTTTTGAACTGCACAGCTATTAGGATGTGAAAGATTACCATAGGCATCTGTTTTCCATAAAATGTTGACATAAATGCATTAATGCTCAATTAAGGGGTCAGAGCTAATGTCAGAAAACCATTTATTTACTGTATCTTCAAAAGTCAATTTTAAATGCAAAATGTATGCGCACATCACACTACCGTTTCGGCGCCCATTGTTGTGAATAATCTAGATGGCGACTTCTGAGCTGGAGCTCCCTCCGGTGGTTGCTGAGGGTAATGAACTAATTGCCGAATGGCCTTCAGCTGGCTCTGAATGGTCTGATATAAGTGACCTGAACTCTCTTCAGCCTTGCCAGTAATCAATTGTTCTTCCTGTCTTCCTGTCTTCTTGGAGCTCATCTTGCATTCCTGCTCTCATTCAGATAAGTGATTTGCTGTTTTTTTTTCCTCTGGTTGGATTTTCCTTGCCTGGTTTGCTGCTTGCAGTGGACTTCAGCCTGGTCCCCTTTTGGGGTCTGGCGCTGCAATTGTGCTCATTTAGTATTTGCACTTTGGCTCTGTTTCTTTGTCACTTTTTTGCTGAATTGCTGTGTGTTACACCAGAGATCTGATTTAGGTGGTAGAGATCATGTGATCTCAGGTTTTTTGTTAATCAGAAGTGTTGATATTTTTGTCAGGGTTTTTTTTGGATTGCAGTCAGAATTCTTTCCTATACTTTTCTATCTAGACAGATTGGGCCCCAGCGTTTGCTCATTCTATTTTCTGTCTGTGTCCGTGTTTTCTTCTTGTCTAGCCGCCATTACATGTTTGGGGGCTTCCTATTTCTTTGGGGGTTCTTCTCCGAGGCAGATAGCTTTCATCTTTCTGCCTTTGGGTGTAGTTATCTCTCCGGCCGTGACGAGGCGTCTGGGATCACCGTAGGTGCGCTCCACGGCTACTTCTAGTGTGGCGGTTAGTTTGGGGTACTGCAATCTAATAGTTTCCAGCCACTCTGGTGTATTACTACTTTTGCTATTTTTGCAATTTCTCCTCAGCTACCGAAACATAACACCCATTCATTGCACTCATAATTCTACCGTACAATGCCAAACATCTAGCAGTGGCCATTCTGTGGTATATTCACATAATACAAGCTGCTGTGAATGATAATCTCCAAGTGACCACAAAATACCTGACTATGGGTAAACAGATGGTAACTGTTGTACCTAGTCGCGTTTAACTACTTCCCAACATGGCGTTTTTCCATTTTTTCATTTTATTTATTCCCACACTTCCAAGAGCCATAACTTTTTATTTTTCCACATAGCTGCATGAAGGCTTGTTTGTTTTTTTTGCTGTATGAGTTGCAGATTTAAGTGACACTATTCATTTTATTATTCAACGTACTGGAAAATGGAAAACAAAAATCCAAGTATGGTGAAATTGCACAAAAATGCAATTCCACAACTGTTTTTTGGGGGTTTATTTTTACAGCACTTTTGAGTGGGAAAAATTGACCTGGCAATATGATTCTCCAGATCGGTACAATCATGGCGATACGAAACATGTATAGTGGTGAAAAAAAATCAGAAATTTGTAAAAATTAAGAAAAAAAATTCCTTGTGTCACCATGTTTCGAGACTGTAAGATTGTTTCACTTTTTAGTCAATGGAGCTGTGTTAGGGCTTGTTTTTTTATGTGGCGATCTGATGTTTGTATTGATATAATTTTGATTTAGATATTACATTTTGATAGATTCTTATTGCATTTTTTGTGTTGTGATGATTAAAAAAATGCAACTTGTGTTATTTCATTTTTTTGTCTTTTCACAGCATTTACCAGTCAGGTTAGAAAATTTTGATAGCTCAAATTTTTATGGATGCAGCAATACTGCATTACCGCATGTTTATTTATTTTTTCTTTTTATTATTTTTTTTATTTGTAATTGGAAAAAGGGATTTGGGTGATTCCATTTTTTTCTAGATTTTAAAAATCATTTATTTTTCACTTGGACATGAACCTGCTTGTACTAGATAGTTCCTTACCACAGTGAAAAAATTCACAGGCTGGTCTTCATAGGAGCACCGAAGTGGCAGGCGCGAGGGTCTTCAACACACCCCCTTCAAAGCAACCCATCACCACTCTAAAACTGAGTAATAGGGAGGTGATGGTCATGTGGAACTGCGTGCCTTTGATCTGAATGCTTTCAATTTAAGAGGTTAACAGTAGTGGGTAGTAGGGATTAATAACACAGAGCACAAACTTTTCGTGCTTTTTAACATAAAAAAACTGTTCAATAATTATCTCTTTTAGTCATTTGTGATGAAGCACATCATTCTATTATGGCCTTTAAATCCTTGACAATCACTGAAATTTCTTGCAAGGAGGCAAAATCAGAATACACCAGCATAGGCCTGTGCTCTATGCCAAAAATAAAATGTATGAATAACTTTTTATTTACTTGTTAAAATTATTTTTTCCCCAATAAAAAGAAGTAACCAAGAATGTTACGTTGGTTGGTAGGTATATGCACGGAAGCTAGCAGTATTTCTTTTGGTTGTACGGTTGCCAAATCAGACTAGTAAAACAAGAATGCAGAACATTAAATTTCTTTTTTATTATTTTATGTCAAATACCTCCTTGATAAAAAATCTCTAACCAAAAAACTATGTTGCCTTAACAGTCCAGAAAGCACACTTTCTCAGAAAGATAAGCATTGGTTTCGGTATTTTTATTCAGTAGGAAAATTAGGACTTAGAGAATTAAACTGCCCTTTATGTTTAATTCACAATTTAGTCCTAACAATAATAAAACCCCTAATTCAATGGGGACAATATCCTTAATAAACTATTATAAATCACAAAAACCTTTACCTAAATATTGGTAAGAAAAATAAGATGACAAAAAATGAAAAAGTAACAAATTTTATTGAAAATTCATAAAATCTCAATAGCATACTGAAACAACAAAAAATCAGGGACATATTACCATAGACATCACTGAGACAAAAAATGCTTAAACTGTCATAGCTCAGATCCCAGGTATAAGGCAGAAATCAATGGGTATAACCCTACAGCAGGTGTCTCACATTATGATCACATAAAAAGCCTTCATGGAAAACTTCTTAGGTGTATCACCGCTGAAAAAAGTGCCTAGTGCATGCAATATAAACAACCAACTCTGAGTCTGAAATACCAGAAATCAGTGTACCCTGAAATATTTGGACTAAAGCCCACAAATAAATCAATAAGGATACCACAATCTTAAGGGCACTGCTGCTGATAAGTAAAAGGTGCCTTAGTGCATGCAATGTAAACAGCCGACTCTGGGTATTAAATGCCAGAAGTCAGTGTGACCTAAAACAATTGGACAAAAGTCCATAAATAAGTCAATAGGGTTACCTAAATGATATTACCTGGGAGCTGCTCGTGAATGTCCTGGCGTCCCTGAAACCCCGACGCGCGTTTCGCAAACCTTCGGGAGGCGTGTGCCCTTTATGTTTGTAGTATGTCAATAATAAAAAAAAGGTGTTCTCCAAGAGTGAGATAAAATGTGTCCCTGATATAATTTAAACTGCGCCTGTGCTAGTCACATGTGAGTACGGACTGTAGACTGAAGACATACATCTCAACTGACAATACTTTATCATACATACCTAAGTCGGATGAGGGCTGTCACACGTGACTAAATATATCTATTCGTCATCGAGCACAACATGGTTTAAAACTTATCGCTCCCGTGCTCCTGGCCACTGACAGGGTATGTGTGATACAGTTCTTGTCAGATGAGGCCAAGGCCATGGTATGTCTTCACTCTACAGCTTGTATTAATATGTCCAAGGATGGGCTGTAATTTGTATTATACTAGGGACTCCGTTTTCTCTTATTCTTGGAGAATCCTTTAGAGGTATTGTACTGCAGTATATCATGGGACAATCAATTCCATAGTTACATAAACTATTCAGGTCCTGTACCTCGCTATCACTTGAATCTGTGTATTATTATTCACAGACTGAGACTACCACTGTCATATACAGTATATGTTCCTCAGTGCTACAGTACTACATCACAATCTGATTTATGTCTTTCTATCTACAATGATGAGCTGTGCACTTTCAGCTTATATCTCTAGGCTGTTAAAAGGAACCTGACAGCTGATACATGCTTCCCAATCCACAGGCAACATGTATCAGGCATTGGTTGTATGATTTCAGCCAGGTATATTTAACCCTGAATTGCTATGGCATTTCAGAAAAAAGTACTTTAAAAGCTGACGGGACTGAGTCACATGGGAGACTGCCCACACTTTGAGATACAGGTCTCTCTCTATACATACAAGCAGGGAGAGACCTGTTAGTCACTGGAAAGAGGCGGGGGAAGCCGCCAGGGATCCGCCTGTCCAACTAGTCTTCTGTACATCTGCAGCATTTCAGAGTTAAACATCACTGCCTTCCCTGTAACTTCTTTTATAGTGGCTGGGATAGACCTTCCTTGACCATATGATGTGATAGCTGCAAGACTTTAAGAGAAGCCCTTGCAACTGTTCCCGATACTCTGTGAGCCCATTCTCTGGCCAATGCAATTTTCAATTTGTGAAATTGCAATAAACATTTTTTTTTCTTTTGCAAATTAAAACCTAAATTGTTGGAATTCATTGGGACTATAGATGAGTGAATCCAAACTTAAAAGTTTGAGTTCTGTACCAGACAGTTAGTGTCTGGTGCGAATTGCTGAACACAGACTTTTCCCAGAAGTTTGTTGCAATTTTCAGAGTTCTGGGGGAAGTCTGTGCAGAGAGAGGGAGAGATATTTTTTTCCAGATCCCAAATTCGGACGTCCATTGTTTTCAATGGGGTTCAGGTTCTGGTTCTGGTACCCGAACCAAACTTTGGGCTAAAGTGTGGGTCGGGTACCAGAACCTGAACTTCCACGGGTCCACTGAATCCTAGTTGGGACCTGTTAATTTCATGAAATTCAACTCTATGGCAATTCACAGCTGATTAATTCAATTATCTCTAGTTACTTGCAGCAGTAGTATAGCAATAGAAATAAGGCAACTTACGGTCGTGTTTCTGTCCCTCTAAATTGGTCCTACTTTCAAAGGAAGCAATTACAGGGGAATTGCTGCTTATGCTAATAGCAAAGATCTTAATAAACCTACTAAACTGATCACAACTTTTATAATCCCTTTTTTAATGGGATAAATCTGTGTAAATGTATACGTAGTTTAGGTATATTAATATCCTTACAAATCCCATTCTGTCCAGCCTCTGTTTGAAGACTTCCATTGAAGGAGAACTTACCACCTCTCGTGGCAGCCTGTTCCACTCCTTGATCACCCTAACTGTCAAAAAGTTTTTTTAATATCTAATCTGTGTCTCCTCCCATTCAGTTTCATCCCATTGCTTCTAGTCTTTCCTTGTGCAAATGAGAATAAAGATGATCCTTCTACAATGTGACAGCCCTTGAGATATTTGTAGACAGCTATTAAGTCTCCTCTCAATCTTCTTTTTTGCAAGCTAAACATTCCCAAACCCTGCAACCGTTCCTCATAGGACTTGGTTTGCAGACCGGTCACCATTCTGGTGGCTCTCCTTTGAACTTGCTCTAGTTTGTTGATGTCTTTTTTAAAATGTGGTGCCCAAAACTGGACACAGTATTCCAGATGAGGTCTGCCAAAGAGGAGTAGAGGGCAATAATGACCTCACGTGATCTAGACTGTATGCTTCTGTTGATACATCCTAGAATTGTATTTGCCTTTTTTGCTGCTGCATCACACTGTTGACTCATGTTCAGTCTGTGATCAATTAGTATACCCAAGTCTTTTTCACATGTGCTGTTACTTAGCCCTATTCCTCCCATTTTGTATATGCTTTTTTCATTTTTATTGCTCAGATGTAGTACTTTGCATTTTTCCCTGTTAAAAACCATTCTGTTAGTTGCTGCCCACTGCTCCAGTTTATTTATATCTTTTTGAATCTTCTCTCTCTCTTCTCTAGTATTAGCTACCCCTCCTAGCTTTGTGTCATCAGCAAATTTGATCAGTTTACCCTCAATTCCTTCATCTAAATCATTGATAAAGATGTTGAACAATACAGGGCCCAAAACAGAGCCTTGTGGTACCCCACTTGAGACATTCTTCCAACTGGATGTGCAGCCATTTACGACCACTCTTTGAGTCCGATCACTAAGCCAGTTATGAATCCACCTAACAGTTGCCTTGTCCATTCCATACTTAGTCATTTTTTCAATAAGGATTGTGTGAGATACTTTGTCAAATGCTTTGCTGAAGTCAAGATATACTATATCTACAGCATTTCCCTGATCCACCCAGTCAGTGATTCTGTCATAGAAGGAAATTAAGTTAGTCTGACATGACTTATTAGTTACAAACCCATGCTGACTCTGTTTAATCACTTCATTCTTATGCAGGTACTTACATACATGTTCTTTAATAATTTGTTCAAAGATTTTTCCTGGTATAGAAGTCAGACTCACCGGCCTGTAGTTCCCTGGGTTCACCTTCTTCCCCTTTTTGAAGATAGGAACAACATTTGCTCTTCTCCAGTCTTCTGGGACTTCTCCTGTTCTCCAAGAATTTTCAAAGATTATGGACAGTGGTTCAAGAATTTCTTCTGCTATCTCCTTCAGTACTCTGGGGTATAATTCATCTGGACCTGGAGACTTGAATTCATTTAGGTTAGCTAAGTGTTTCCTCACTGTCTCTCTTCTTTTGAGTCACATGACTGAAGTTCCAACTATCTGGATGGCACAGGGCTTTATGTGTGAGCCAGAAGTGGCTTTTACAATGTAAGCCTATGAAGCGTCAGAATGAGGTTCCATAGGTTTACACTGTAAAAGTGACTTCTGGTTATGACATAAATCCCAACATGAGTCAGGAAATTGGAAAGGTCATCACATGACCGTAAAGGGGACCAGAGTGGCTCTGGAATTTGGAGAAGATGGTGATCAGTGAATATACTAATACACCTACAATATACTACTTGTACATTCATGCAGGTTTAACCCATAAAATTTTAATGGGATTGCTTTTTTATTAAATTGTGCAGATGTGTAATTTGTGAAATTTATACACCCATTAAATACAATAACTGCTCCGAGCTAAGTTCTTATTTCCTGTTTTTTGTTGTAGCAACATCTACCTGAGTATATCATGACACAAATTACTAATTGTGAGCTGTGGGAAAGAAGTCTTGCTTATTACATCATATTGTGCTATAGTCTTTTTCCTAGGAAGCTACTGTTACTTCCTTGTAAAGTATCTTCTTATATGCCTACCTAGGTACATTAAATAGACCTATGACACATACATGTCTAAATCTCCAATTCTGCATCATTGTCAGCAGTGTGTCACAGCCTGTCTGGAAATTTAGTTCATCAATAACGGGAACATCACTGGTAGTTTTCCAATCAATTACCGTATATACTATATAATGTATTAGGCTGCTATTCATCAAAGCGATTATGCCAGAATTCTGATGTAAATTTCTTTGAAAACTCCCAATTTTTTTTCACAGCACAGAGTTATGCAAAAATATTGTGACTTTTGCCAATTTTAGACCACTTTCGCAAAGCCTATGCCAAAATGGGTGGAACAAAGGCATGAATCCACAGCTCATCTGATCCATGATCCATTCTGTGGCACAGAGGCAGATCCCACATGTCAGACGCTCCTGATTCATTAAGGGTAGTTGTACATGGTCAATAAACCATGCAGGTTGGATTCTGATACTATGGATGCTGTGTACTATGATATTACAGCATAGTAGATGGATTTCAAGAAACCCCATGCCCACTATACGTCCAGAGACACCCGCGGTTTACCCACGGAGACGGACATGCGGCGCGTCTTTGCGAAGGCGTGAGCTTACACAAGATAAATATCACCTGTACAATGTATTGGACGCGGTGAATACGCATGGTTCAGTCAACGCATGCGCATTCACATGCGTTCAAAAGCCAGCAGCGCTTCCCCTGACGAAGGCATGCTGCCTAAACGTGCGTAGGGGTAGTGGCACCATCGCATGGTTCCTGGTAAGAATGCTAACTATATTTGTGATATCTATCTAGAATACTATGGGTCAAATATCCACACTTTAGAGATGTACCTTAGATGCATTGTAGGTGCTTCAGCTGTGTTGAATAATTGGAATATGGTATATACAATTTATGATTAGTGGTTTGGATGCAAACTTACTTTGCTTGGTACATTAGCTGCTCACATTTTAACCCTTTTATCCTCATGGTGTATTAGCATTACATCTTAGTCTTGCCCTCTATCTGGTGATGCCACTTATTTTCTTTGGTTCATCACATGCACTATTGGCTGTTATGATTTGGTAGCTGAGGAGAGCAGGCAAAAACGGCAATACACCAGAGAGGTTGGAATCTACTGGATTTCAGTACCCTGACTAACCACCACAACTAAAGGCAGCCGTGGAGCGTACCTAAGTTGGTCCTAGATGCCTCGTCACAGCCTGAGAGGCTAACTACACCTAAAGATAGAAACAGGAAAGCTATCTGCCCCGGAGCAGATCGCCAAAGAACATAGGAAGCCCCCAAACATGTAATGGCGGTTAGACAAGAGGAAATACAGACACAGACATAAAATAGTATGAGCTAACGTTGGGGCCCAATCTTCCTAGAAAGAAAAGGATAGGAAGGACACTTACTGCAATCCAAAAAACCCTAAAAAAATACCAACTCTACTAATTGCAAAAACACCTGAGATCACACGACCTCTACCACCTAAATTAGTTCTCTGGTCTAACAAAACTAAGCCGCAGCCACTGAAAAAACTGGAAAAGGCAAATGAACAAATAACAGTGGCTCAGAAAAACTGAGAGGAGCACAAGCCCCCGGAGGGGACCTGGCTGACCTCCACAGAAGTGCAGGAAAAAATGTAAAAAGCAAGCACAAAAATAAAAGCAGAAAATATCTTATCTGTTAGCAGAAGATGCAGGCAAGACTCAGCAAGCTTCCAAGTGAACCAGGAACCAAAGTTGAGACAAGAACAATTGATCACCGGCAACCCTGATGGGAGGGAACCTCCCTTATATAGACCAGTCTGTAACTCCTGATTGCCAATCTTCACAATCTTCATTAAATGGTTCAGTACTGTTTGTAACCACCAGAGGGAGCTTCTGCTCAGAATTCATTTCTAACACATTCACAACAGTACCCCCCCCTTGAGGAGGGGTCACCGAACCCTCATTTGGGCAACCAGGTTGGTCAGGATGAGCTCTGTGATACGCACGGATCAGTCTCCTGGCATGGATGTCCGAAGCAAACACCCAAGAATTGTCCTCCTGACCATAACCTCTCCACTTAACCAAATACTGGAGTTTCCGTCTAGAAAAACGAGAATCCAATATTTTCTCAACCACATACTCCAGATTGCCCTCAACCAAAACAGGGTCAGGAGGCGCAGCTATAGGAACCACTGGCTCGACAAACCTCTTCAATAAGGACTTGTGGAACACGTTATGGATCTTAAATGTCCCTGGAAGAAGTAAACGAAAGGAAACAGGATTAAGGATCTCCATGATCTTATAAGGTCCAATGAACCTAGGCTTAAACTTAGGAGATGCAACTCTCATAGGGATATCTCTTGAGGACAACCAGACCAAGTCCCCCACTTCAAACCGAGGACCATCAGTCCAATGCCGGTTGGCAAACCGCTGGGCCCTCTCCTGAGAGAGGGACAACCTCTCCACTACCTGGTCCCAAATCTGCTGCATACGCTCCACAACAGAGTCAACACCTGGACAGACAGAAGCCTCCGTCTGTCCCGAAGAAAATCGAGGGTGAGACCTAAAATTGCAGAAAAATGGAGACATCAAAGTGGCAGAGCTAGCCCTATTATTAAGAGCAAACTCAGCCAAAGGCAAAAAAGAGACCCAGTCATCCCGATCAGCAGACACAAAGCATCTCAGATAAGTCTCCAATGTCTGGTTTGTTCTCTCAGTTTGTCCATTGGTCTGAGGATGAAAAGTCGAGGAGAAAGACAATTGAACACCAAGTTTAGAACAAAAAGTCCTCCAAAATCTGGAAACAAACTGGACTCCTCTGTCAGACACAATGTTCTCAGGAATGCCGTGTAACCGAACCACGTGCTGAAGGAACAAAGGCACCAATTCGGAGGAGGAAGGCAACTTAGGTAATGGCACAAGGTGTATCATTTTGGAAAACCTATCACAAATCACCCAGATAACGGTCATTCTCTGAGAAACAGGGAGGTCGGAAATGAAATCCATAGAGATATGGGTCCATGGTCTCTTGGGCACAGGCAATGGCATCAACAAACCACTAGAGTGAGAGCAAGGCTTGGAGCGAGAGCAAGTCCCGCAGGACTGCACAAATTCCCTGACATCACGAGACAAAGTAGGCCACCAAAAGGACCGACTAACCAAGTCTCTGGTACCAAAAATTCCGGGATGACCGGCCAACGCGGAACAATGAATCTCAGACATCACACTCTTTTTCCACCGGTCTGGGACAAACAATTTCCCAATAGGGCAGCGCTCGGGTTTATCCTCCTGACACCCTTCCAGAGCCAGTCTCAAATTGGGCGAGATGGCGGAAAGAACTATACCCTCTTTCAAAATAACAGCAGGATCAGATAACTCAGGAGAGTCCGCAAGGAAACTCCTCGAGAGGGCATCCGCCTTAACATTCTTAGTGCCAGGAAGAAAGGAAACCACAAAATTAAAACGTGTGAAAAACAAGGCCCACCTGGCCTGTCTAGGATTAAGTCGCTTGGCTGATTCCAGATAAACCAGATTCTTATGGTCCGTGAGGACCACCACCTGATGTTTGGCTCCCTCCAGCCAATGTCTCTACTCTTCAAAAGCCCACTTCATGGCCAATAACTCCCGATTACCCACGTCATAATTACGTTCAGTTGGAGAAAATTTTCGAGAGAAAAAGGCACAAGGGTTACTTTTAGAGGTCTCTGGATCTCTTTGGGACAAAACGGCACCTGCCCCAATTTCAGAGGCATCAACCTCCACCTGAAATGGCAGAGAAACATCAGGCTGCCGTAGAACAGGAGCAGAAGTGAATCTCTGCTTAAGTTCCTGAAACGCAGATACTGCCTCAGGAGGCCAATTCACCACATCAGAACCCTTTTTGGTCAAATCAGTCAATGGTTTAACAATAACAGAGAAATTACCAATAAATTTACGATAAAAATTGGCAAAACCCAAGAATCTCTGAAGAGCCTTTAATGAAGTAGGTTGGACCCAATCACAGATGGCCTGAACCTTGACCGGGTCCATTTCAATAACAGATGGTGACAAAATGAATCCCAGAAATGAGATCCTCTGTACGCCAAAAAGACACTTTGATCCCTTCACATACAGAGCATTCTCTCTCAAAATCTGGAACACAGTCCGAACATGTTTCACATGAGAGTCCCAGTTATTGGAAAAAATCAAGATATCATCCAAATAAACAATCAGAAATTTATCCACAAAATCCCTGAAAATAACATTCATGAAGGACTGGAAGACGGAAGGAGCATTAGTGAGCCGAAAGGGCATCACTAGGTACTCAAAATGCCCCTCTGGGGTATTAAATGCCGTCTTCCATTCATCCCCGTGCTTAATGCGAATAAGGTTATACGCCCCCCTGAGGTCAAGCTTGGTAAACCAGGTAGCACTTTTCACCCTGGAAAACAGGTCAGAAATCAAGGGTAACGGATATTGATATTTCACAGTGATATTGTTCAAGAGACGATAATTAATACACGGCCTTAATGAACCATCCTTTTTGGCCACAAAGAAAAAACCGGCACCCAAGGGTGAAGAGGATGGTCTGATATGACCCTTCTCCAATGACTCCTTGATATAAGACCGCATAGCGTCATGTTCAGGTACAGACAAGTTAAAAAGGCGACCTTTAGGGAATTTACTACCAGGCACTAATTCAATAGCGCAGTCATAGCTCCTATGGGGGGGCAAGGATGCAGATTTACTTTCGCTAAACACATCAGAAATATCAGTCAAAAAGTCAGGAACATCCTGAGCCTTGGGAGAGGCAGAAAAAACAGGAGTGTTGGCATTAACACATTGGCAGCCCCAACTGGTTACAGACACAGATTTCCAATCCAAAACAGGATTATGAGACTGTAACCAAGGGAAACCTAGTACAATAATGTCATGCAGATTATACAGCACCAAAAATTTGCAACTCTCCTGATGATCAGGTTCAACCCTCATTATCACCTGAGTAGAGAACTGGGGTTTATTCTCAGCCAAAGGGGTAGAATCAATCCCCAGTAGGGGAATAGACTTCCGTAGGGGTATCAAGGAAAACCCACAACGTTTAGCAAAATCAAAATCCATCAGGTTAATAGCTGCTCCCGAATCAACAAAAGCCTGAGAAGAAAATGTGGACAGGGAGCAAATCAGGGTAACAGTCAACAGAAATTTAGTCTGAACATTACCCAAGACAACTGAGCGTGCAAAACGTCTTCCCCGCTTAGGGCAGACTGAAATAGCATGAGAGGCATCACCACAGTAGAAACATAACCCATTGCGTTTTCGAAACTCATGACGCTGTGCCCCAGAAGCCACTCTATCACACTGCATGGGTTCAGAAGCTGGTTCACAAGGCAACACTATTCCACGCATACCTCTACGCTCACGCAAACGTCTGTCAATTTGAATCGCTAATGACATAGAATCATTGAGACCAGAGGGAGCAGGGAAACCCACCATAACATCTTTTACATTCTCTGACAGATCCTTCCGAAAAAGGGCTGCCAAAGCATCATCATTCCATTTGGTCAGGACTGCCCACTTTCGGAATTTCTGACAGTACAAACTCAGCGTCCTCAAGCCCCTGATTTAATGCCAACAAGGTTTTTTTCAGCTTGATCAGTGACATTAGGTTCATCGTACAATAACCCCAGAGCCTGAAAAAATGCATCAACATTACTCAAAACAGGATCCCCAGGTGTCAGGGAAAAAGCCCAATCCTGAGGATCGCCGCGCAGGAGAGAGATGACAATTTGAACCTGCTGTGCTGCGTTCCCTGAGGACTTAGGTTTTAAGGCAAAAAACAACTTACAGTTATTTTTGAAATTCAGAAATTTAGCTCGATCCCCTAAAAACAAATCTGGCATGGGGATCCTAGTTCCACAACCGGCAACCCTGCAAGATAGGTAGCAATACTCCGAACTTCAGTGGCAAAAAAAAAATCCTCATCACCCAGAGAAAAAGAGGGAAAAAAAATGCAACAAACAGAAAAAAAAAAAAAAATCTCTGACAACTTTTTTTTTTTTTTTCACACTATTTTTCCCTTCTGTGAGTACCATATAATTTTCAGTTTGGCCGGTGATACTGTTATGATTTGGTAGCTGAGGAGAGCAGGCAAAAACGGCAATACACCAGAGAGGTTGGAATCTACTGGATTGCAGTACCCTGACTAACCACCATAACTAAAGGCAGCCGTGGAGCGTACCTACGTTGGTCCTAGACACCTCGTCACAGCCTGAGAGATTAACTACATCTAAAGATAGAAAGAGGAACGCTATCTGCCCCAGAGCAAATCCCCAAAGAACATAGAAAGCCCCCAAACATGTAATGGCGGTTAGACAAGAGGAAATACAGACACAGACAGAAAATAGTATGAGCAAACGTTGGGGCCCAATCTTCCTAGAAAGAAAAGGATAGGAAGGACACTTACTGCAATCCAAAAAAACCTAAAAAAATACCAACTCTACTAATTGCAAAAACACCTGAGATCACACGACCTCTACCACCTAAATTAGTTCTCTGGTGTAACAAAACTAAGCTGCAGCCACTGATAAAACTGGAAAAGGCAAATGAACAAATAACAGTGGCTCAGAAAAACTGAGAGGAGCACAAGCCCACGGAGGGGACCTGGCTGACCTCCACAGAAGTGCAGGAAAAAATGCAAAAAGCAAGCACAAAAATAAAAGCAGAAAATATCTTATCTGTTAGCAGAAGATGCAGGCAAGACTCAGCAAGCTTCCAAGTGAACCAGGAACCAAAGTTGAGACAAGAACAATTGATCACCGGCAACCCTGATGGGAGGGAACCTCCCTTATATAAGACCAGTCTGTAACTCCTGATTGCCAATCTTCACAATCTTCATTGAATGGTTCAGTACTGTTTGTAACCACCAGAGGGAGCTTCTGCTCAGAATTCATTTCTAACACATTCACAACAATTGACACTGTCTTAGGCCTCTTTCACACTTCAGTCGTGTGACGTCTGCCCAAGTGTGAAAATGGCGGATCCGTCAGAAAAGTGTAAAAACGGATGTAAAACGGATCATTTTTCTGACGGATCCGCCAAGAAGTTTTCACCCGGAAATGATGAAATTTTTGTTCCGGAAATGTAAGTATGGAAGTCCGGACCGAGGAGAGAGAGAGAGAGAGAGAGAGAGACCCCCTTACAGTTTTGGCAGCATTTTCAATGCTTTTCTATGGAGGCGACGGATCCGTGGGCGGATTCCGTCAAAGACGGATACCAGCGGATCCGCCGCCCATAAGCGGCCATTATACAAAATGGCGGATGCAGCGGATCCACCACACTCCGCCATTTTGGCGGACCAAAAAAACGTTGCATTGGACGTTTTTCTGAAATGACGGACGCCAATTTTTTGACGGATCTGTCAAAAAAGGGACCTAACGGACGACCATCCGTCAAAATCCGTCACTAATGCAAGTCAATGGGAAAAAAACGGATCCGCCAAAAAAAGGCTGATCCGTTTTTTTCACATTTTGACGGATTTTGACTGACGTCGCACGACTGAAGTGTGAAAGTGGCCTTAAATGTACTGTTTGTCCCTTTTAGTACTTCTAATAAAATATTGTAATTTTATTGTTCATTATGCGCTTCTTGTTTTATATGCTTTTCATTGTATTGGATGCGGTGAATATGCACGGTTCAATGAAAGCATGCAGATTCACCTGCGTTCAAAAGCCAGCAGCGCTTTGGAAGCAGTGGACATGTGCTGTGTCCGAAGCGTGCCAATTACTGACCCTGTGCACCTACCCTATATGTATGGTTCCACGTTCCGGAACCACAGCGCTTTGGAAAGTCCGCTCTGCCCAAAGCCCCGCCCCTTCTGAACGCGCCGGGATTCCGGATGTGCTCATTGAACACATCCGGAATCGCTGCAGCGCTACATAGGCCTGTGTTATTTACCTTGTGGCGACGGAGTGTCGCCGCATGGTAAAAGGACATGCTGCGATCTGAAAAGACGCGCCGCATGTCCGTTAACACAGGTCTGCTGCCTGCGTGTTTTAACGCATAGTGGAGACGGGAGTTTATGAAATCCCCTCCACTATGCTGTAACATCTGGACACTGCTTGTTTGACGCTGCAGCTGTACACAGCGTCAAACATGCAGCGTTTCCTGACCGTGGAAACATACCCTAAGAGGTGTCTGTCTCTTGAAAAGTCAAGAATGTCAGACTCCAATCCCCCTCCTTCCCTGTAAACAACACCGGCCTTGATGAACCAGAGCAATGATTTTTTTTTTGTGGAATGTAAAATCTGTTTTAGGCCGGATCACACATGCGAGAAACACGGCTGAGTCTCGCATGTGAAATCCCAGCTCTGGCGCCGGCACTCAGGAGTGGAGCGAGCGGCTGCATATAACTACATGCAGCCGCTCGCTCCACTCCCGAGTGCCGGCGCCAGAGCTGGGATTTCACATGCGAGACTCAGCCGTGTTTCTCGCATGTGTGATCCCGGCCTTATACTTATGCTGAGTGCTCTATACACCATATGGACATTAGCATCAGATATGTTGACCAGAGAAGTGTATTATAGCGTTCATCCCTATGCTAAAAGCTCTGGTATTTTTACGTTGTACTCAATAGAGTACTAATTGTAAAAACGCATGCTTAGTAATGCTGTACAGTAAAGTAGATCAAAAACTTTTCCTTTTGTTATTTATAACTCATATACTATATGTATAGTGACATTAATTCCAGTGCACTTTAACCTCTTCACGACATATGACATATATTTACGCCATATGTCGTGTTCCCAACTTTGATGCGGGCTTTGCATATTTCCGCACACATTTAATCAGCTGTTATGTGACTTTAACAGCCACAGAGGGATCAGAGCTCCACTCGTGGCTGTTAACCAGCTCGTGGCCAGCGTTCATAGAAGATCGTTATTTCTGTTATACATAGCAGGGCTGAAGAATTGCTATGTAAAGCACAGATGATCAGATGATCGCAGCTTCAATTCTCCTAAAGGAACTTTTGAAGACAGTAAAAAGTGAAAGAAAAGGTTTTAAAAATCTTCCTTTTGCCCCATTGAAAATAAAACAAAAAAAACAATAGCTGCTTCTAGAATCTATCAAAATATAAAAACAATAAATCTGATCTTTAAATGGAGTAATGGGAAAAATAATCAAAACTCCAGAATTACGTTTTTTTGGCCTCTGCAAAACTGCAATAAAATGTAATGAGTCAATCAAAACATTGTAAATGGTATCAATAAAAAAGTCAACTCAGGGCTCAAAAACTTATCCATCACCCAACCCCAGATCATGAAAAATAAAAACGCTAAGGGTTTTTCACCACTAAAACAAAAAATAAACTATACATGTTTGGTACCTGCGTACCTGCGGAATTATTATGACCTGGGGAATCGTATTGTTAGGTTAATTTTACCATATATTGAACATGGTAAATAAAAAAAATAAAAAAAATTGTTGAATTCTACTATTTTTGCAATATTATTGCACTTGGAATTTTTTTCCTGTTTTCCGGTACATTATATGACAAAATAAATGGTGTCTTTCAAAAGTACAACTCTTCCTGTAAAAAACAAGCTCTCATACAGCTATATTGATGGAAAAATAAAAAAGTTATGGCTCTTGGAGAAAGGGGAAAAAAAAAGGAAAATAGTCATGGCGTGAAGGAGTTAAAGACATCATCATCACTGTCCCCATTGGGGCTCACAATCTAAGTTCCCTATCAGTTTGTTTTTGGAGTGTGGGAGAAACCAGAGAACCTGGAGGAAATCCACGCAAACACGGGGAGAACATACAAACTCCTTGCAGATGTTGTCTATAGTGGGATTTGAACCCAGGACTCCAGCGCTTCAAGGTCACTGTGCTACTGTATGTAAATGACCTTCTTTATAAAAGTTATGATTATATTAGATGTTTTTCCAAAAAGTTTAGTGGGATTGAATGTCTTACTTTACTGCACTCAGTAAATCCTTGTATAATAGAGGTGAAAGAATGAATAATTGGTGCCGGAGTGGAAAATGGCCCTACTATATCCTAATCAAGAGAGTTTCTAATAGCAGCACGCCGATTTAGACAGCTGCCGAGTTCAATCATGCAAATAATGAGAACAGAGTGCAGTGACTGTTGACTTCAGCCGTGTGTAATACAAAATGTTACTTGTCAGCAGAACCTTGGCTTCATGCAATGTTAAATTTAAGCCTCTGTGTTTAGTGTGCTGTTTGACTGTAGCATTAATAGAGCCGCCCATGAAGGACACTCATTTGGAAGACAAGTGGTTGATACAGATCAATATGAGACTGGAAGGTTGCCCAAAACGGTTTATACTGAGGAGAGAAGATAAGCCATTACTTTTGTACACTGGTCATGTCATGGGGGACGTACACAATACAAATTGCAGCAATTAAATAGTCATTGACATATGTTGTTTTCAGAAAGAAGTATAAAGAGCATTTCTGTTGTCACGAGTTCCCCTTTTAAAGGACTGCTTTCATTAATTCAGATTTTGCTTTCATTAAGATGTATTGTATGAGTCTTTGGAAATGATATTTTTCATAATTTAAAGGCTTCATTTCTTGATCCCTTGGGTGCACAAGGCTGGTGCAAAAGAGCTGTCATCCCAAATCTCGGAAATGGAGGGACTGGAGCTTTGTTTCCCCAGTTATTTGAGTTATTTGTTGAAGTACAAGGCAGTGTAACAATCAGGAAGATTTCCTCTTAATAAGTTTGCTGTTGCTACAAAAAAGAAGAGCCTTACAAGTGTTCACAATGCTGATAGCAGAGGGCAATGGCACTAACCATTTAGCTGTATGGGATCCTTGAGGCTAAGTGCACACGATCAGGAATAATTGCGTTTTTTTCGCGGTTTTTTCCGCGGTTTTTCCGCGGTAAAAACGCGATAAAAACGCAAGCATTAAGCATCCTATACATGTTAATTGATTCCGCATGTTTTGGCCACATGTTGCGTTTTTTTCCGCGAAAAAAACGCTTTGCGGAAAAAATAGCAACATGTTCATTAATTTTGCGGAATGTAAGCGGTTCATGTGCGGTGGTACCCAGGGTCTGGAGGAGAGGAGACTCTCCTCCAGGCCCTGGGTACCATATCCCTGGTAAAACAATAATTAAAATAAAAAATAATGATATTCTCACCTTCCGGCGGCCCCCGCAGCCTTCCCGCGGCCCCCGCAGCCTTCCCGCCTTCAGCGACGCTCCCGGCAACTTCCGGTCCCAGGAGTGCTTTGCGAGAATCACCCAGATGGCATAGCGGTCTCGCGAGATGCTACGTCATCGGTGTGATTTGCCGCAAAGCATCCTTGGGACCGGAGTTGCCGGGAGCGTCGCTGAAGGCGGGAAGGCTGCGGGGGCCGCCGGAAGGTGAGAATATCATTATTTATTATTTTTACATTAGATCTTTTTACTATTGATGCGACATAGGCGGCATCAATAGTAAAAAGTTGGTCACACTTGTCAAACACTATGTTTGACTCGTGTGACCAACCTGTCAATCAGTTTTCCAAGCGATGCTACAGATCGCTAGGAAAACGCTAGCATTCTGCAAGCTAATTACGCTTGCAAAACGCTATTATTCTGGCGGGAATCAGCACACAAAAAACGTGCGTATTTCCTGCGGGAGAAGTGCGGGATTGCCGCGGAAATTTCCGCGGCAATTCCGCAACGTGTGAACTTAGCCTAAGGAATAGATAAGAGACAGTCTTTTGAAATTTGAATTCACCGACTGTGCCCCAAATATTTGATTTCAATACTGGAATGCTTGTAATTACTCGTAAAATGCACGTGGGGGGCAGGAGAGAAAACATCGCTGACCATAAGAGCTTACACTCTACAGCATAGAGAGGACCCCTCTGACCATAAGAGCTTACACTCTACAGCAGAGTGAAGACCGCTCTGACCATAAGAGCTTACACTCTACAGCACAGTGAGGACTCAGCTGACCATAAGAGCTTACACTCTACAGCAGAGTGAGGACTCCGCTGACCATAAGAGCTTACACTCTACAGCAGAGAGAGGACTCTGCTGACAATACGAGCTTACACTCTACAGCAGAGAGAGGACTCCGCTGACCATAAGAGCTTACACTCTACAGCAGAGAGAGGACTCCGCTGACAATAAGAGCTTACACTCTACAGCAGAGTGAGGACTCCGCTGACCATAAGAGCTTACACTCTACAGCAGAGAGAGGACTCCGCTGACAATAAGAGCTTACACTCTACAGCAGAGTGAGGACTCCGCTGACCATAAGAGCTTACTCTCTACAGCAGAGAGAGGTCTCCGCTGACAATAAGAGCTTACACTCTAGAGCAGAGTGAGGACTCCGCTGACCTTAAAAGCTTACACTCTACAGCAGATTGAGGACCCTGCTGACCATAAGAGCTTACACTCTACAGCAGAGTGAGGACCCAGCTGACCATAAGTGCTTACACTCTACAGCAGAGTGAGGACCCAGCTGACCATAAGTGCTTACACTCTACAGCAGAGTGAGGACCCTGCTGACCATAAGAGCTTACACTCTACAGCAGAGTGAAGACCCCGCTGACCATAAGAGCTTACACTCTATAGCAGAGTGAGGACCCTGCTGACCATAAGAGCTTACACTCTACAGCAGAGTGAGGACCCCACTAACCATAAGAGCTTACACTCTACAGCAGAGTGAGGACCCTGCTGACCATAAGAGCTTACATTCTACAGCAGAGTGAGGACCCTGCTGACCATAAGAGCTTACACTCTACAGCAGAGTGAGGACCCTGCTGACGATAAGAGCTTACACTCTATAGCAGAGTGAGGACCCCGCTGACCATAAAGCTGACACTCTACAGCAAAGTGAGGACCCCGCTGACCATAAAAGCTTACACTTTACAGCAGAGTGAAGACCCTGCAGACCATAAAAGCTCACACTCTACACAAAGTGAAGGACCCCACAGACCATAAGAGCTTACACACTACAGCAGAGTGAGGACCCCGCTGACCATAAGAGCTCACACTCCACAGCAGAGTGAGGACCTGCTGATCATAAGAGCTCACACTCGACAGCAGAGTGAGGACCCTGCTGACCAAAAGAGTCCACACCCTAAGGCCAGGGTCAAACTAGCGATGAATACGGACGAGTGCTATGCGATAAAACATTGCATAGCACTCGTACCAATATTCATCTATGGGGCAGCTCCCATCAGAGCTTTTTTTTCTCGGCTGATTTCAACGTGCGAGTGAAATTGCAGATTGTCACCGACACTCGGCCGAGTCTCAGCTCACTCGCACCCATATAAGCCTATGGGTGCGAGTGAGACAACGCACAGATATCGTCCGAGTGCTGTGCTATAGACACTGACCCCAGCAATGGAGGAGATGGAGAAAATTGCTTTCTGCGCCTCCTCCGCAGGTGTGCTCCGATCCGCTCTGTGCGAGATGCTCGAAGCACAGTAGCAGGACACTCGGCTCCCGCTCGCAGCAAAGCAGTAGCCGGAGGTCATTAGAATATTGCATCAAATGCTCTCGCATTGGATGCCATACTCTAGTCTGACCCCGGCCTAAAGAAGAGAAAGACTTATCCAGTGACTCTAGGGAAGGAGAACGACCCTGCCGTACAAGCTGTGCTCCACTGGGAATCAATGATCTGTGATGGTCCTGGTATTGACCCCCCTATATGAGATATGCTTATTCGAAAGATGCCATAACTGCAGGGCATTATGGGGCTCAGAAACGTAACATGATGTTTGTCTGCTGTCTGATGCTTCAGCAGTGTGGGAAATGGTGCGAAATGCAAATCGAATTTCAAAATGTTTACAATAATTAATAATAATAATGTAATCATGTGCTGATTGTGTCAGCACATGATTTTTATACTTATCATATTGTGCAACTCATTATTCTATCAAGATCTGTTGGTTAAAATGTACTTTATTGGACAGCCCCTTTAAAGACGAACTCTAAACCTGTGTAAATAAATATGTAATGTATTGTAAGTCTGCTAATACACTTAGGCCTCTTTCACACTTCAGTCGTACGACGTCAGTTAAAATCCGCCAAAGGGTGAAAAAAGCGGATCCGTTGTAAAATGGAAAAAACGGATACAAACTAATCAGTTTTCCGACGGATCCGTCATGAAGTTTTCAACCCGGAAAAATGCATTGTTCGCATGTCTGGCACGGAGGAGAGAGAGAGAGAGAGACTCCAGAATGGATTTTCCCATTTTTAGCAGAAAAGAACAGTTCCGCTGGCGGATTCCGCCAAAAACGGATCAAGACGGATCTGCCATCCATAGGCATCCATTATGCAAATCCGTCATGGTCCGCCTTTTTGACGCACACAAAAAAGTTGCAGTTGACGTTTTCAGAAACCGACGGACGCCAAAATAATGGCGGATCCGTCATTTGACGGATCTAACGGACGACCATCTGTCAAAATCCGTCACTAATGCAAGTCAAGGGGAAAAACCGGATCCGCCGAAAAATGACACATCCGTTTTTTTTACGATTTGACGGATTTTCACTGATGTCGCACGACTGAAGTGTGAAAGAGGCCTTAGTGAATGCCATCTTCTCCGGTATCCAGCACCACTCTGTTCCTCTTCACATGATGCCTCTTCTGGCTTGCTGGCTTGCTGGCTCACTCAGTACTCTATGTGTGAACCAGAAGTTGCTTTTACAATGTAAGTTTACACTTTAAAAGCAACTTCAAGCTCAAACATAGAGCCCTGCATGAGTTGGCAAGTCAGAAGACCTCATTGAACCATGTTTTCTTTGAAACACCATGCTTTCAAGTAAAACATACCTGGATGCAGTCACACAACCAGGTTCTAGTTCATGCTTCCCAAAATTCCCTTTAATGCATTAGAAAATGTATTGGTATAATTTTAATGTGTATCACTTTTGGGTCTCATTGTTTAGTTGTGAATCATCACACGTACAGATGCTCAATGCTTCACAGAGGGGCCAAATATATAATACACCTTCCCACCTGCTTTGTGTCATCTGTCTACACCTTTGTTTGGCCCTATGAAGCCAGAGTTGTCAATCAAAAAAGGGTAGTGGAAACTGAGGAAAAACAAGCAGATGGGAAGGTGCATTTAAAAGATTGGCCTCACCGTGATACACCGAGCGGCGGGAAAGCACCAAGCGGCGGGACGTTCTGTGTCGACAGAGTCCCTTTAAAAGGAATGTGTCAACAGGTTTTTGCTATGCAATAAGAGAGCAGTATGATATCGTGTCCGAGAGCCTGATTCCAGTGGTTTGTCGCTTACTAGGCTGTATGTTCATGTTTTAATAAAATCAGAGTTTTATCAGCAGCAGATTATTACTACAGAACTAGATGTCCCTTGCCTTCTAGTCAGCGGCTCTGTGTAGCCCTGCCCCTTCCTCTGATATATACAGTGTACACAGGAAGCCAATCAGTGGAGGTATACTAGGCTTGGGATTCTGAGTATTGCTAAATCTGCAGCAGAGAAAACAGTGATTATAACAAAATGACAGCAAGCATACTAATAGGTGACACATTGTTAGAATCAGAGTCTCTGTCGCTATATCATGCTGCTTACAGATTACATATTAAAATCCTGGTGACAGATTCCCTTTAAGACTGCCTGGCAAGTGATAGAATTTAATTTTGTATTTTCTTGTAAATGTATGCAAGTCTGGACACAACCTCTGTATTTCCCATTGAAGTCATCAGTCTTTTTTTACTCAATAATTTTTTTTTCATATTTTTCTTGGATTGTAAACATTGAGCTATAATTCTCAATAGTATTAACTAGCTTGGCCCGTGCGAAATTTTTGCATATTGCTCGTCGGGGGCACAGGCAATTTCAGAAAAAGTAAGCTGGTCAAATGTAAATGTATTTAATGAGATGACGAACACAGACAGGTATTTATATATGTAGCTTGGTAATACAATAAATTGGTTTGATAAGTGGAGGCCAAAAAATGTCTTTCGGTTGTGGTGCCACCTGCAGGTCATTGTGTCTTTCTGTAGGTTTATGAAAATAAATGTTTAAACTGTATTTAGTGATAAAATCATGAATGTGTGTTTTTTTTGGCTTTTTTCTTGCTGAAGGGGGCAAGTTTACCTTTCAAATGGTGTATCATTTGTGTGTGTGGGGCGAAGTAATACGCGAAAAAGCAGTGCATGTTTACAAATGTGTTTCCATATGTGACTCAACATTTGTGTGTGTGGGGAGAAGTAATCACCGAAAAAGCAGTGCATGTTTACAAATGTGTTTGCATATGTGACTCACCATTTGTGTGTGTGGGCGAAGTAATCACCGAAAAAGCAGTGCGTGTATACAAATGTGTTTGCATATGTGACTCACCATTTGTGTGTGTGGGTCGAAGTAATCAGCGAAAAAGCAGTGCATGTTTACAAATGTGTTTGTATACAGTACAGACCAAAAGTTTGGACACACCTTCTTATTCAATGATTTTTCTGTGTTTTTATGACTGTGAAAATTGTAGAATCACACTGAAGGCATCAAAACTATGAATTAACACATATGGAATTATACATTACACTTTACAAAAAAGTGCGAAACAACTGAAAATATGTCTTATATTCTAGGTTCTTCAAAGTAGCCACCTTTTGCTTTGATTACTGCTTTGCACGCAGAAAAGGTGAACGGATGGATTCTACATGCCTGGTTCCCACCGTGAAGAATGGAGGAGATGGTGTGATGGTGTGGGGGTGCTTTGATGGTGACACTGTTGGGGATTTATTCAAAATTGAAGGCATACTGAACCAGCATGGCTACCACAGCATCTTGCAGCAGCATGCTATTCCATCCGGTTTGCGTTTAGTTGGACCATCATTTATTTTTCAACAGAGCAATGACCCTAAACACACCTCCAGGCGGTGTAAGGGCTATTTGACCAAGAAGGAGAGTGATGGGGTGCTACGCCAGATGACCTGGCCTCCACAGTCACCAGACCTGAACCCAATCGAGATGGTTTGGGGTGAGCTGGACCGCTCACCGCTTCAATTTTGAATAATCCCCAACAGTGTCACCAGCAAAGCACCCCCACACCATCACACCACCTCCTCCATGCTTCACGGTGGGAACTAGGCATGTAGAGTCCATCGGTTCACCTTTTCTGCATGCAAAGCAGTAATCAAAGCAAATGGTGGCTACTTTGAACAACCTAGAATATAAGACATATTTTCAGTTGTTGCACACTTTTTTGTAAAGTGTAATGTATAATTCCACATGTGTTAATTCATAGTTTTGATGCCTTCAGTGTGATTCCACAATTTTCATAGTCATGAAAATACAGAAGAATCTTTGAATGAGAAGGTGTGTCCAAACTTTTGGTCTGTACTGTATGTGAATCACCATTTGTGTGTCTGGGGCGAAGTAATCACCAAAAAACTGTATTTTGTGATCAAATCGTGGATGTGTGGTTTGTTTGGCTATTTTCTTGCTGAAGGGGCAAGTTTACCTTTCAAATGGTGTATCATTTGTGTGTGTGGGTGCAGTATGAACAGAGATACAAAGTAATCACCTAAAAACAGTGTTTGGAAATAATATAATAGATAATACAATAATAATATTGCTTATTACTGTACCAATCTCCATTAAAGAAGTTCTTCCATATTTGAATATTAGGGCTCATACTCACTTGCTGGAAAAAAAAAGGTCAGTTTTCAGGATGGTCCGATTATGTGCAATTGTTATGCGATTTGCATGCTATTTTTATAGCACCATCTATTGCATTAGCGATTATCATGCCAAAATCGCATCAAATTGCAGTATGTTGCGATTTTTTTCTCACACCGATTTCGGCTGAGAAAAAAAATCGCAATTGAGATGTCACCTATTGAATAACATTGGTCCGATTTGAATCAGATTTTTTATCGGCTGAAAATCATCCGTTTTCGGCTCAAGTGAGTTAGAGCCCTTATGGTTACTTTCTTCCAAAAAACTGTTTCACACCTGTCATTAGCGATTGTGTGGTATGTCTACTCAGCCATATTCACTTCATTGGAGCTGAGATGCACACAGGTTCTGGTGCTGTTTTTGGAAGAAAGCAGACATGTTATTCTATTCCTGGACAACCCCTATAAAACATTCTATAAAACATTGCCCAATCATATGGGTGAGTGACATAAAGAAAAATAACCTTTGGCTGAGTTTTCTATTTCAGCACCTGAATCTTATGGCACACCCTGGTTGTTCTCATTTAAACTCCTAGTTTCTGGGTGTTTCTGCAATCCGGAATTCATCCCCAAATTACAGTTTCTAAAATTCATTTCATTTTCAGTCCCTGCTTGTGACTCACATAATATAATAACATCATCTTCCAAGTACACCTTGTAGATTGTGCCCCCTACACTTTCTGTATCGCTTGTTTCCCTGCCATTTCTCATAATGGATATTTGTTGCATCTTCAAATTAAATACAAGGGTGCCATTCGGAGTACATTTGTGTGAGGACATAATGTTGCACTAATAACTATGAACCTTCCTCTTACCAAATAGACATTCATTTTACAAAGTTTACAAACTAACAGAAACTTAGTGTTCTATATTAAAGCAATCTTAGACAAGTTATATCCCTGTGATACTGCATACATTATATATGTGTTGTTTTATATTATGCCTGTTCATGCACGTATTGAAACGATTACATCATGATTTTTTTTAAACTTTTGATGGTGTTTTGGTTTTAAGAAAGTGTCTATTTATTTTAACCTAATTGTAATTATAGTTACATAGGTTGGAAAAAGACCTAAGTCCATCAAGTTCAACCTTTCTCCACCAATTACGCATTTTTTCCCACTAAATTATCTATTACCCACAATGTTATGCATATCGAGAAAATCATCCAGCCCTTTTTTAAAAGCTGTTATAGTGTCTGCCATTACTACCTCTTGTGGTCGGGCATTCTACAGTCTGACTGCTGTAACTATAAAGAACCCTTTCCTGTTTAGCTGTCGGAATCGCCTTTCTTCCACCTGTAATGAGTGCCCCCTGGTCCTTAGTATGGTCCTTGTAAGGAATAAGTCATGCGCCAGTCCTTTGTAGTGACTACACAAATTTATACATATTCTGTAAGTGAGATCTCCTGAAACATCTTTTTTATTCTCCCGGGGTGTGGACTGGAACGGAGAACTGTTTAAGTGCATCCCGACATGATAAAAGGTGCCATGAGTAGCAGAAACGCGGAGATGTTACAAATATTTTAATATGTTATATGTTTTTTACTCTTATTCTAATAAATGGAGTTTGTTCATTTGTCAAGATGGACCTTTCTTTCCTTCCATGTCTCCCCATATGTGGCCCATACAATATGTACATGTATAGCAAGCTTGAGCCCACCAATGTACCTGATATTAGTAGTGACAACTTGTAAATTGGAGGAGGCAATGAGCAGTGGAAAAATTACAACACCTTTTTGATTGGGGCATATGATCATGCCAGGGGCAAACACATCATTAGTGCAACCTATGCAGCTGCACAGGGGCCCAAGCGGTAAGGGCGCCTACTTCTACCTTCAAAGCAGTATATCATGGAAACTAATGTCCTGTAGTCTGCCTTTGGCAGTAACTCTATGTCAGCCCACAAAGGATTGTCTAAATATCCATGAGCAGAAATATAGAGTCACTTTCAAAGGGAATTTATAAAATTCAAACAATATTTCGAGGTAGGAATAGCTGAAACTGTAGCCATATACCTCGCGAGCTTTTCCCATTTATCTTGTATTATTGCAATGTACATGCACAGTATAATACAAACATCTGCTGGGTGAAAAGAAGGGGCTAGTCCCCTCGGTTGTAATACTTTTTTTGTGCAGAAAGTGACATGAACATGGCAATTCATCATGTGGTCTGTTAGGCTTTCATATCACATTTCCTTTTTTCTACGCCATAGAAAACATACGATCCGTCATTGATAACCTGGCATAAGGTAATATGTGAGATAAGATGTAAAGCTCAGCGTGATGGAGTATTATAGTCTGACTACTGGTAGCAATAATCAAAATGGTTTAGTAGTGCTAAAAGATGTAATGTTTCCTAACAAAGCAGTAGATAAAATGATATGTAGAATTACAGATAATCCCAGTTTAACCAACCATGAACCCACTTCCATGTTGAAAGCTATTATTTTTATTACTTCTCCAGCTGAGGGTGATCACATAGGGAACAGAGCAGAATTATGACTCGATCTGCAAGATAGATATATAAATAATGTTGTATTTCATTTTTATTCTCATGTCAGAATATCCCTCTGTTCCGGTGAAATCCTCAGGCAGCTTAACAAAAGCAATAATGTCATCCCCAGGAGATAACACATCATGATAGTACTTTTAGGTCAATTAGTTTAATCCTTAGCTAGGTTTTTATCAGCTGTGGCTTCTCATAAATTATATGTCAGCATGGGGTCAAACTGAACTGCTTCTGTAAGAGGCATAGGTAGGCTACTTACAATTAGCCGCCGTCTTTGTTGTCATCCATCTTTGCTGGCTACTGCAGATGATATGCTAGTAAGGAGGTCAATAACAGTCTGCCACTGCTTAGATTTCTGGAAAGCTCAATTAAATGCAAGGCGTGAATGGTTAATTCAATTAAAACATAATAATGTTAAGGCAGAAACTAGGAGAAGGGTCAATGAGGTTACAGTACTGGATTTACATGCTAGTGCAAGTCGAAATTGGCTAGTATTCCTCGTACAGGTCTAGTATTCATTCTACATAGATATTAATCTGATTTTCTGAGAAGGAAAATAAAAATACCATGTACTCACCTCCCGCACTGGTGCTGTTCCAACAATGTTGACGCATGGTCTTCTAATGATCACGTGACATTGTTGTGCCACGTGAGTTCTGCTGCCAATCAGTGGATGGGCTGATGCATTCTTACTTCTCTTGGACGAATGCGGAAAGAAGTGATAGTGTTAGCAGCCTAATAGTGGTTGCTGATTGAATGCAGGGCTCATGTAGCTTAAAGGTACTGCCACACTAAACAATCCCGCTAGCGATCACGATAACGACGCATACTAATGCGATCGCTAGCGGGATTGTTTCTATATCGCTAAATGCGGCCACATTTAGCGATATAGTTAACGACGCTATCGCCGTTAGCGATCTTCTTAACGACTTTAGCGGTACAAAAGTACCGCTAAATCGCTAAGAAAAGGTGCCACACAGCGATTAGATACTTACCCAGCGGGAGCGCCGACGAGAAAATAGGGTCCGGAGCGATTCCAGCGACGAGCGAGATCACAGCAGGAAGCTCGTCGCTGGAAGCTGCCGCACTGAACAACATCGCTAACGGGATCGCTAAATAGTGACGTTTTTTAGCGATCCCGTTAGCGATATTGTTTAGTGTGGCATACCCTTAACAATGCCACCGACACCTAGGAGACACGACACTGACCTCAGTGGAAGGGCTCCATCGTGTTAAATGAGTATATGTTATTTTTCAATTGGTAGGAGAATGAAGGCGATAGTGTGTGCTGCTGATGGAGGTACAAGAGATCGGGGAACATCATTGATAAAATCGAGTGGTTTATTCTCTGTGTTTCGAAATTGCACCAACTTCTTCCTCAGGAAAACCACAGTTCTAAATTTATTTACTAATGCAGCAGCTGATTCGTCTTGATTAACACAACTCTGAGAGGTGAGCCGTTTATTAATTTCATCTAATACCTTATTCCTCCCTTGCATAAGACCCTATTCTGCTTGGTGTGCCCCCTCCTTTCTTCTATATGTTATTATTTAATTTAAAAGGGGTTGTCCAGGTAGTGGACAGCCCCTGTCATAAACTAAAGCTGGTCATAGAGTGCTAACTACAAACTCTTGGGCCCCAATCCAACATCAGTAGTAGGACATATGTCCTAAGATATACCAAAATATTTAGAATTGAGAGTCCTCAGTGGTTGATACCTTTTAATGGCTAACTGAAAAGATGGTAACAAACTGCAAGCTTTCGAGACTACTCAGGTCTCTTCATCAGGCAAAGACTAATACAAAATCTGAAGAATCACATATTTGTACACAACACAGCACAGAAAAAAAAAAAAAAAGGCAATAGATGAGACAAGTGACGTGAAGCAGAACTGTCATTATGGGAGAGGGATGAACAGTTGTGGCAATAAATATTGGACTAGTTCATAGATAAGGAGTGTGAAAGTTTTATTGCCCTCTGATTGGGGTCTGGTAATGTTTTGTGATGTTCTCACAGGGTCTTTGAAGCAAATTCCTTAATTGATGTAATAGGCCATAAAACCATGTGATAGGTTCATTCCAGCATTGAGAGTGTCAAAGGTCACCATCAATTTGTATTCACAAACTCTCCTATGTCTCTGAGATGTGAAGTCACCTTTCAGTACAAGTAATTTCATATCCATCATACTATGACCGGGGATGCCAAAGTGTTTGGCCACAGGTAAATCCATTCTTTTTTCTCTTATTGTGTGGCGATGAGAATTCATCCTTGTTCTAAGTTTTTGCCCTGTCTCCCCCACATACAGACCCCAGTTGGACATTTTGTACAAATAATTAGGTACACCACATTAGATGTGATGCAGCTGAAAGTACCTGGTATCTTGTAGTCCCGATGGGAGTTGGGGATCTTTATCTTGTCCGTGGTCATTATAAATGGACAGGTTATGCTACATTATGCTACATTACAAAACTAAAGACGAAAATAACCGGGTGCCTCTAGTGGTCACCTACAATCCAAATCTGGAGATGCTAAGGGGAGCTGCACGGAAACTACAACCTTTACTACAAAAAGATGCCCGATTACAATCCATATTTCCAGACCCCCCACTACTGTGTTTTAGGCAGTCACCAAATCTAAGAAGCATCATTGTCAGAAGTTCCCTGTCCTCTCCAACAGCTGCAGGAACCTTTCCTTGCAACCAGAAGAAATGCAAAACCTGTCCATTTATAATGACCACGGACAAGATAAAGATCCCCAACTCCCATCGGGACTACAAGATACCAGGTACTTTCAGCTGCATCACATCTAATGTGGTGTACCTAATTATTTGTACAAAATGTCCAACTGGGGGTCTGTATGTGGGGGAGACAGGGCAAAAACTTAGAACAAGGATGAATTCTCATTGCCACACAATAAGAGAAAAAAGAATGGATTTACCTGTGGCCAAACACTTTGGCATCCCCGGTCATAGTATGATGGATATGAAATTACTTGTACTGAAAGGTGACTTCACATCTCAGAGACATAGGAGAGTTTGTGAATACAAATTGATGGTGACCTTTGACACTCTCAATGCTGGAATGAACCTATCACATGGTTTTATGGCCTATTACATCAATCAAGGAATTTGCTTCAAAGACCCTGTGAGAACATCACAAAACATTACCAGACCCCAATCAGAGGGCAATAAAACTTTCACACTCCTTATCTATGAACTAGTCCAATATTTATTGCCACAACTGTTCATCCCTCTCCCATAATGACAGTCACTTGTCTCATCTATTGCCTTTTTTTTTTCTGTGCTGTGTTGTGTACAAATATGTGATTCTTCAGATTTTGTATTAGTCTTTGCCTGATGAAGAGACCTGAGTAGTCTCGAGAGCTTGTAGTTTGTTACCATCTTTTCAGTTAGCCATTAAAAGGTATGAACCACTGAGGACTCTCAATTCTAAATATTTTTCTATCTACTGGCTAACACGGTACTATGATATACATCTTTACTGTACTAAGATATACCATACAGTCATGGCTGAAAGTGTTGGCACCTTTAAAATTTCTCCAGAAAATGAAGCATTTCTCCCAAAAACTGATTGCAATTACACATTGTGTACATTTATTTGCATTGGGAAAACACTAGTGTTGAGCGATAGTTCTCGATATCTAAAAATATCGTATCGAAATTATATCGCCGATAGCACTAAATATCGTCGATATCCGATTCCGATTGCGGAAGTCCAATGTAAGTCTATGGGAACAAAATATCGCAACTAAAAAAAACCTTTATTTCCTTGTAAACACTAAATATACACACATAGAATACATATATATATATATACATGTCATTGTGACATATATATATATACATATATGTATAGTTTATACACTTCTACATAGTAAAATATCCTCTGATTCAATTGCCGGGTAAAGCCGGCTTCTGTGAAAAGACAGAAGCACCCGACATGAAATGACACTTGGTGTACATAGGGTTAACCATGTCTTTTCATGTCGTTTGCAATCTGATTTGCACAAACAATTACATCCGTCTATGTGTGCAAAATTTCACACCTGTAGGGGTTAATTAAAGGTGTAAATTCGATGTAAAAAAAACCGGACTTTTTTGCTACGAATTTACACCTTTAATTAACCCTACAGGTGTGAAATTTTGCACACTTACACTCATGTAATTGTTTGTGCAAATCAGATATCAAACTACATGAAAAGACATGGTTAACTCTATGTAAACCAAGTGTAATTTCATGTCGGGTTCTGCATTTTCACAAAAGCTGGCAATTGAATTAGCGGCTATTATACTATGTAGAAGTGTATGAACTATAAATATAAATATATATATATGTGTCACAAATTTATTGACATGTATATATATATATGAGGTGTAAAATTGCTGAAAAAAAAGGCGTGGGCTCCCGCCCTATTTTCGCAACCAGACAGACAAAGCCAGTGAGTGGGGGCAGATAATAATAGCCCAGAGAGGGACCATTATTTTTGGCCCCCCCGGCTACTAACATCTGCCCCCAGACACCCCAGAAAGGGCAAATCTCTAATTAGATTTGCCCTTTCTGGCACTTTGCCCGTCTATTCCCATTGCCCTGTAGCGGTGGCGAGTGGGTTAATAAGGGGTTAAAATGACCTTGCAATTGAAAGGTCACTTTAAGCCAGGTTAATAATTGAGAGCTGTCAATTAGACAACTATCAATTATTAATCCTATTGTATGAAAGAAAAATCAAACACACACACTTTAATAAAAAAGAAGTTTAATGAAATAATCACACAGTTTTTGACCATATTTTATTTTCCTGCTAAAACCATTTCCTGTAATAAAAATAAAATAATAAAGCAAAATTATTCTTACCAATCCGATGTACAGTCAGGTCCCACGGTGTAATCCTTCAGAAAGGGTTAATGTTTACTGCAGGGACCGCAGCTAATGCTGCAGCCTCACAGTAAACCCCCAAAAGAATGAGTTCCTCTCCTGGCTGACAGGAGAGGAAGTGGAAAGCTTAATTGATTGCTTTCCACTTTCACTTCAGGTCAGCCAGGGACTGTCAAGATCCCGTCTGGGTTGGAGCCGATGTTACTGCAAACACTAGGGAAGCAGAGGCAGGTAGCGTAGTCAGATGGCAGCCGGAGGTCGGTACACAGGAGAGCAGTGTTTGTAGCAATGGATCAGGCGGATAACGTAGTCAGGTGGCAGCCGGAGGTCGGTACACAGGAGAGCAGTGTTTGTAGCAATGGATCAGGCGGATAACGTAGTCAGAAGGCAGGCCGAGGTCGGTTCACAGGAGAGCAGTGTTTGTAGCAATGGATCAGGCGGAGAGCGTAGTCAGAAGGCAGGCCGAGGTCGGTTCACAGGAGAGCAGTGTTTGTAGCAATGGATCAGCAGGAAACGCTTGACTAAAGGCTTGGAGCTCAATAATCTCGCAATGACACACCCACAGGGCCAGGTTTATATAGGGTGTGTAATTGGCAATCAGAGGCCCAATCAAGAAAGCACTAGGTGTAGCCAATCAGGAAGAACAGTCAATGGTATCTGGGTTCAGCAAGGAACTTTGCAGCCAGCAGAATAGCTCAGATGGTAGAGCTGCTGGCCAGTGGACAAGAGGTACTGGGTTCGACTCCTGACAGTACTCCCCTCCTTCCAGGATGGCCTCTGGACATCTCAGGAGCTGGCTTATCCGGGTACCTTTGATGAAAGGCTCTTGTTAGTCTAGGAGCATGGACGTTGTCCCTTGGTTCCCATGAATTTTCCTCTGGTCCGTAACCCTTCCACTGCACCAGATACTGCAGTTTACCTCTGAATTTTCGGGAGTCCAGAATCTTATCCACAATGTATTCTTCTTCACCACGGATCCTTTCTGGTGGAGGAGGTGGCTGAATTCTTCCTGGAAACGGGTTTTCACAGAAGGGTTTGAGCAAGGATATGTGAAACACTGGATGAATCTTTAGATTGTTGGGAAGTTTTAAACGAAAAGCAACCTGGTTAATTTTTGCAGAAATTTGAAAAGGTCCAATGAATTTCTGACCCAATTTGGAGGATGGCACATGTGTCTTAAGGTTTTTAGTGGACAGCCAAACTTTGTCTCCAACCTGAAGAGCAGGGGGCACTCTCCGATGTTTATCTGCTGCTTCCTTATATTCTTCCTGGGTCTTGAGCAATATCTCTGATAATTCCTTCTGGGATTCCTGTAATTTTGTAAGCCTGTCATTAACAGCAGGAATGGGAGTGTTCACTGGCAGATTAGGGATAAATACTGGATGTACTCCATAATTAGCAAAAAATGGGGTTTGAGATGTAGCGCTATGTATGGAGTTGTTGTAGGCAAACTCTGCTGTTGGTAAATAGTCCACCCAGTCATCCTGAAGATAGGAAATGAAGCAACGGAGGTATTGCTCCAAAGTCTGGTTCGTTCTCTCCGTCTGGCCATTGGACTGAGGATGGAAAGCGGTAGAAAGATTCACCGTGACTCCCAAGGCTGTACAGAAACTCTTCCAAAATTTTGACGTAAACTGAACGCCTCTGTCAGACACCACGCTGTCAGGAATTCCATGTAACCTGAATACTTCTTTGATCATCAGTTCTGCAGTTTTTTCAGCAGTAGGAATTCCTTCAGTTGGAATAAAGTGGGCCATTTTTGTGAGTCGGTCCACTATGACAAGGATGACGGTCATCTGTTTGGAAGGGGGTAGTTCCACAATAAAATCCATGGAAATAGATCCCCAAGGCCTGGATGGAACTGGGAGTGGTTGCAAGAGTCCTAGAGGAGACGATCGTGGGGTCTTGTTTCGTGCGCATGTTAAACAGGTTGAAACATATTTCCTCACGTCCTTCCTACAATTAGGCCACCAAAAGAAACGAAGTAGTAAGTCTTGTGTTTTTGCAACTCCAGGATGTCCTGCCAGTTTAGAATCATGGACACTTTTGAGGACTTCAAGGCGAGAAGATTCAGGTACATATATTTGGTGTTTCTGCATCCAAAACCCCTCTTTGAATGAAAGATCGACGTCTTCCGAAGGATGGTTAAGGAAAGAGTCCTCTTGATATCCATCTTTAATTCTATTACCTAGTCCTCTAGAGTGCAATATTCCCAAAAAATTTTTAGGGCCTAGAATTGTATCATCATTACTAGACCTCTCCTGAGGTTCCGAAAACATCCTGGACAGGGCGTCAGCCTTGCCATTCCTTGAACCAGGCCGGTAAGAGATTATAAAATTGAATCTTGAGAAAAATAAGGCCCATCGTGCTTGTCTTGCAGACAATCTTTTTGCTGTACGGAGGAATTCAAGATTCTTGTGGTCCGTGAGGACAGTCACAGGGTGATTGGCACCTTCCAGAAGATGTCTCCACTCGGAGAAGGCAACTTTAATGGCTAACAGTTCTTTATTACCAATGTCGTAGTTCTTTTCTGCAGATGACATGGTGTGGGAAAGAAACGCACATGGGTGAAGTTGCATCTTGTCCCCAACTCGCTGAGACAGAATAGCTCCCACTGCAGAGTCCGAGGCGTCCACTTCGACAGTAAATGGCAATTCAGGATTTGGGTGTACTAACAATGGAGCAGACGTAAAAAGAGTTTTCAACTTGTCAAAAGCCTCCTGTGCCTCTGGAGACCAGAAAAATGCTTTTGTCTTTTTTGTTAGTGTAGTAATTGGTAGTATGATCCGTGAAAAGTTCTTTATAAATTTTCGGTAAAAATTTGCAAATCCTATGAAACGCTGGACGTCTTTTAAATTTCTTGGAACAGGCCAGTCCACTACAGCATTGATTTTGCCGGGATCCATGCTCAGACCTTCTGGGGAGATGATATATCCCAGAAATTGGATACTGGTTTGTTCAAACTCACATTTTTCAAGTTTAATGTAGAGATGGTTCTCCTGTAGTCGTTCCAAGACTAACTGGACGTGCCTGCGATGCTCTTCCAAGGTGTCTGAAAATATAAGAATGTCATCGAGATAAGCCACAACGAATTGGTCCAAGAAATCTCGAAATACATCATTAATAAAATGTTGAAAGGTGGCTGGGCATTGCTAAGGCCAAAGGTCATAACAAGAGATTCAAAATGTCCATATCTCGTTCTGAAGGCGGTCTTCCACTCATCTCCTGGGCGAATCCGTATGAGGTTGTAAGCCCCTCTAAGATCCAGCTTCGTAAAGATTTTCGCAGAACGGAGTCTCTCAAATAGTTCAGGAATCAAGGGTAGCGGGTAGCGATTCTTGACAGTGATATTATTCATCTCTCTGTAGTCAATACATGGCCGCAGAGTGGAGTCTTTCTTTTCAACAAAGAACAGGGGTGCCCCAGCTGGAGATGTGGAAGGTCGAATAAAGCCTTTCTCTAAATTTTCATCCAGGAACTTTCTTAATACCTTCAATTCAGGTTCGGAAAGATTGTAAATCCGTCCAAATGGAATGGTTGCTCCTGGCAGCAATTCAATGGGACAGTCATAAGGACGGTGAGGAGGTAATTGATCTGCTTTCTTCTTACTGCAGACATCAGAGAACTGCTGATATTGAGGTGGTAGTTTCTCTTCCTTCTCATGCGAAATCTCAGAGATTTGGACTTGTTGGAGAACAGGGGGTTCCTTATGACAATTATTCTTACAGTAGTCAGATGGAAAGGTGATGGTCCTTGATGCCCAGTTGATAGAAGGGTTATGGACTGAAAACCAGGGGATCCCTAGAATAACCGGAAATTTCGGAGATGAAATAAGATGGAAACTGACAGCTTCATGATGATCCGGGTCGATACAAATCTCCAGTTCGATTGTCTCATGCGTGACAGGTCCAGAAGACAAAGGTGATCCATCCACAGTTTCCATTTCAATTGGTGTGGATTTGGTCCTACTGGAAATATCATTATCACGTGTAAATTTTAAGTCCATAAAATTTCCTCCTGCTCCCGAATCCAACAGGGCAGAGCATTGTATTTTTTGGGTGCCCATTACAACCTGAATGGGGATTACAAAATGAGATGATGTGGTATGTATTTTGTCTATTTCTGGCGTTACTGATGAGATAGTCTGCAAGATGGAATCCGACTGCTGAGAAAGGTCCGTATTGCTGGCAGACCTGTTGTTGGTAAAGGCTATAGTCCTTTTGTTAGGACAGTTGATGGCATAGTGTCCAGGGTCCCCACAATAGAGGCAGAGATGTTCTGCACGTCGCCTCTCCTTCTCCTGTGCAGAGAGTGGTCTTCGGATGACGTCGATCTGCATCGGTTCAGACACAACTTGCGTCTTTTCTTGGTGGTCTGATGCTGAAAATGAGAAGCCAGGGCTATTCCCAAGTGCTCGCAGTCTCTCCTTTCTCCTTTCAGTAAGTCTCTGGTCAATCCGGATACATAGTTGAATAAAGTCCTCCAACTGGTCAGGGGTCTCAACCCTGGCAAGCTCGTCTTTCACTGGTTCTGATAGCCCTCGTCGAAATTGACTTCTCTGGGCCGCTGGATTCCAGGTGGTGTCGGCCACCCAGCGACGGAACTCCGATGTATATTCCCAACAGAGCGACGTCCTTGGCGCAAATTATGTAATTTGGTTTCTGCTGTGGCACAGCGGTTTGGGTCATCAAAAACTTGATTCATAGCTGCGATGAAAGCTTCCAGGTCATTAAGGAGGGCATAGTCCTTTTCTACATAAGGTGAAGCCCAAGCAAGAGCTTCATCCGTCAGGAGATTTATCATGAAAAAAACTTTCTTCCTCTCACTGGTAAAGGGAGCAGGTTGCATCTGGAAGTATATGCGGCATTGATTGAGGAATCCTCGGTACTGCTTGCGATCCCCACTGAACTTTGCAGGCAGCGGCAGCCGCGCATTTGATTCGGACCCTGAATTGCGCACGTCCAGTAGTTGTTTTTGTAGCTCAATTACTTCCTGTTGTATCGCCGTGAAATCAGTTTGTAACTTGGCATATTTTCCTTGAGAGTCCGTACAAAAACTTTGAAGCTCCGTAACTTGCCGTCTCAGGGTGTTCACAGCGGACTCCATTTTGGTGCGAGATTATTCTGTCAAGATCCCGTCTGGGTTGGAGCCGATGTTACTGCAAACACTAGGGGAAGCAGAGGCAGGTAGCGTAGTCAGATGGCAGCCGGAGGTCGGTACACAGGAGAGCAGTGTTTGTAGCAATGGATCAGGCGGATAACGTAGTCAGGTGGCAGCCGGAGGTCGGTACACAGGAGAGCAGTGTTTGTAGCAATGGATCAGGCGGATAACGTAGTCAGAAGGCAGGCCGAGGTCGGTTCACAGGAGAGCAGTGTTTGTAGCAATGGATCAGGCGGAGAGCGTAGTCAGAAGGCAGGCCGAGGTCGGTTCACAGGAGAGCAGTGTTTGTAGCAATGGATCAGCAGGAAACGCTTGACTAAAGGCTTGGAGCTCAATAATCTCGCAATGACACACCCACAGGGCCAGGTTTATATAGGGTGTGTAATTGGCAATCAGAGGCCCAATCAAGAGAGCACTAGGTGTAGCCAATCAGGAAGAACAGTCAATGGTATCTGGGTTCAGCAAGGAACTTTGCAGCCAGCAGAATAGCTCAGATGGTAGAGCTGCTGGCCAGTGGACAAGAGGTACTGGGTTCGACTCCTGACAGGGACACAATCAGTGACGTCAGAGGGAACTGGTTAACAAAAATAGGGGATCCCCTCGAAAAAAATTGGCGTGGGGTCCCCCCTATTTTTGTTAACCAGCCAGATGAAGCAGACCGCTGAGGCCTGGTTTTTCAGGCTGTTAAGGAGCCAAGATCCATGGACCTTGCCAGCCTGATAATACCAGGCCACAGCAGTCTGCATATCTTGGCTGATTAACAAAAATAGGGGATCCCCTCGAAAAAAATTGGCGTGGGGTCCACCCTATTTTTGTTAACCAGCCAGATGAAGCAGACTGCTGAGGCCTGGTTTTTCAGGCTGGTAAGGATCCAATATCCATGGACCTTGCAAGCCTGATAATACCAGGCCACAGCAGTCTGCTTAGCTTGGCTGGTTAACAAAAATAGGGGATCCCCTCGAAAAAAAAACGGCGTAGGGGTCCCCCTATTTTTGTTAACCAGCCAAGTAAAATGCAGACTGCTGCGGCCTGGTATTAAAAGACTGTCAAGGCCCATGGATTTTGGCCCTCAACAGCCTGATAATACCAGGCTACAGCAGCCCCACATTTGGCGCATCAAAAGATGTGCCAATTGTGGCACTTTACCCGGCTCTTCCCACTTGCCCTGTAGCGGTGGCAAACGGGGTAATAAGGGGTTAATGTCACCGTTGATTGCACGGTGACAATAAGCCCGGTTAATAATGGAGAGGTGTCAATAAGACACCGATCCATTATTAATCCCAAAGTTATTAAATGCATAAAAAAAGACAAAGCAAGAAAAAAGTATTTTAATGAAATAAAAGAGACAACACAGTTTTCAATTTCTTTTATTGTACTCTCATTCCTGCGACGCCATCGATCTCCTGTAAAAAAAGAAAAAAAACAAACCAACAGTATACCACCTGTCCGACGCAGTCCATAACGACAGTCCCACGACGATCCAGCTCTGCTACATCGCAATGACAGGCAGAGCCTGTCATCGCGACGCAGCACAGCTGATTACCTGCTTCCCCGGCGGTGACGTCATCGGACTGACTGCTTTACGGCCGGGATTACCCAGCAGTCACTGCAGTTATCGCGAGAAACTGCATGTGACCGCCGGGGAGAAGAGGATGGCGGCCATGAAGCAGTCCAGGACGTGACCGCCGGAGATCTTCTGCCAGGTAAGTGCCGCTGACTCCTGACAGACCCGACCGACGGACACTGACAGTGACAGACCCGACCGACGGACACAGACAGTGACAGTGACAAATCCGATTCCGGTATTCGATAAGACGAAAATATCGAAACGAATTATCGAAAGGCCGATAGAGCTAATATCGGCCGATAGCCGATATTTGCATTATCGTATCGCTCAACACTAGAAAACACACAAAAAAAAACAGAAAAAATGGCACACAACATAATTTCACACAAAACCTTAAAAATGGGCTGGACAAAATTGTTGCTCATACAAACTCACTTGTGGCAAATAATAGGCCTGGGCAATATGAAAATCACTCCTAAAACCAGATAAAAAGGGGAGACGTTGACTCAATCTTTGCATTGTGTATCTGTGTGCCACACTAAGCATGGAGAACAGAAAGAGGAGAAGAGAACTGTCTGAGGACACCTCTGTTTTTCTCTGTGGTTCCAATACCCACAAAGGAAATAAACGTATATAACAGAACATGTGTAATTGCAATAATTTTCTGGGAGAAATAATTTATTTTCTGGAACAATTTCAAGTGTGCCAACACTTTTGGCCATGACTATACCAGGAATACAATTGGGTTCTCCATACAGAAGTCTACTGAAATAGTTTGCATGAAATTCCAAAACAATACTGTTTACCCCATTTGTCATACTTTCCCATTAGTCACATCTGATATTGCAGCTCTGTACAGTGCAAGTAAATGGTTTTATGATCTCAACCCTTTTCAGAGAACATGCACATGATAGTCTCAGTTTGCGTACTCCAGTAAGAGGTGGAAACTTTAGGACCATAGAGCATTTATCTGAATGTGTCGGAGAGATCTGGCACATAGTATATTGTACTATTTGCTATAAGTAAAGGAATAAATTGTGCCAGTTATCTGCTCCTATTGAGGCCAACAACCTTCAAAAAAATTGTGTTTCTGTCATGATGGTTATCTTTCCTTCAATATTTAAGAGCTGACAACTAGTGCTAGTGTACATATAGTCCTCAGTACAACTTTGAGCTATTTTCCATGCTGGCATTGTACCATCGAAAATGGAATGCCAATGATTCACTTTTAATGTCCACTTAGCAACTTTGTATGATTCACCAATATTCCAACACTTTACTGCATTGATTCAACTGAGTGCTGTCTTCAGGGGCGTAACTAGGAACGGCAGGGCCCCACAGCAAACTTCACAATGGGCCCCCCCCCTCGCCGCGTTGCCAATCCCGGTCTACCCAAGTTGTGTTAAGAAAGATACCTTTATTATCCAAAATTAGAGGTTTTTGGAGTAATGATAGTGAAATAACAGAAAAGAACCAACTCCCAGGAAGCAACTGAGGTAGTGAGGAAGGTAGGCTTTCTCTAGAGTAAATGTGTGAAGAAACTTGTAATCCAGCCTGCAAATTGCTTTCAAAACGGATGATTTATTCAGTAGAACAACAGTCCGGTATACAGAATAATCTAAGATTGTTCTGTATACCGTACTTCTGCACCACGCCCTCACCAATTACACATGTGAGGAGTGACAGCCTCAGCTCTGCTACATGTGAGGAGTGACAGCCTCAGCTCTGCTACATGTGAGGAGTGACAGACTCAGTTCTGCTACATGTGAGGAGTGACAGACTCAGCTCTGCTACATGTGAGGAGGAACAGCCTCAGCTCTGCTACATGTGAGTAGGGACAGCCTCAGCTCTGCTACATTCGAGGAGTGACAGCCTCAGCTCTGCTACATGTAAGGAGTGACAGCCTCATCTCTGCAACATGTGAGGAGTGACAGCCTCAGCTCTGCTACTTGTATAGCAAAGCTGAGACTGTCACTCCGCGCATGTAGCAGAGATGAGGCTGTCACTCCTCGCATGTAGCAGAGCTGAGGTTGCTACTTGTCACATGAAGCAGAGCTGAGGTTGTTACTTGTCACATGTAGCAGAGCTGAGGTTGTTACTTGTCACATGTAGCAGAGCTGAGGTTGTTACTTGTCACATGAGCAGAGCTGAGGTTGCTACTTGTCACATGAGCAGAGCTGAGGTTGTTACTTGTCACATGAGCAGAGCTGAGGTTGTTACTTGTCACATGTAGCAGAGATCAGGGTGTCACTCGTCACTTGTAGCAACCATGAGGCTGTTACTGGGCCAGGGGGATGCTACTGGTGACTGAGGTCCCGTGCCCAACAGGGCCCAGGGGGAGGTTAGTGGTGACTTGAGGCTTGCGTCAAACAGGGCCCAGGAGCCCGAGGCCCTGTTGGAATGCTGGGCCCCTTGCTACCGGGGCCCTGTGTTGAATGTGGGCCCCCTGCACTGCAGCCTGGGGCCTGTTGAATGTGGGCCCTGTTAGATCCTGCCTGCACCTGCCCTCCCAGTCACCATTGAGCAGCCAAGCCTCTTCTCACTGTTGAGAGACTCACGGTACTCACCCTGCTCGCCCGGGCTTCCACCTGCTTGTCCAGTCAGCCTGCTGCTTCATGTGGTCTGCCTGGCCGTCTGCTGTCCGCCCCCACATGCACACACGCTGTGACAGACGGACCATAATGCACTGGGCCGCAGCTTAAAGCTACAGTGCTCATTTCTGTTCGCTGTCTGCATTTACAACACTGTAGTGTCTCTTTAAAACAACACAGTGTTGTTATGCATCAGCGTTCAGAGTCAGAAGCCTGAACAAAATGTTGGGAGGGGGCCCGAGCGCGGATCCATTTGCCAGCGTGCTCGGGCCCCCCTTTTTGCTCCTAAATCACAGGGCAGCTGCAGCAGGGACGGGCCCCCTTCTAGCCCGGGCCCTGTGGCAGCTGCTTCCCCTGCTTCCACTATAGTTCCGCCCCTGGCTGTCTTCCTATAGGATTGTGATGCATAAGTGAAGGTCTCTTGGCAATGAATTACGGAAAAAATGGATCATCCATCAATATGACTCATGCAGCTAGCAGTAAATTAAATGACTGTCTAAAATGGGTTCTCTGAATGCAAAATATATACATAGATCATATCTGTGTGCATTTTAAACTGCATGATCAATCACCTGCCATCCTATATGCACTGGATGATCAATTGCTGCCATCCTATATGCACTGGATGATCAATCCCTGCCATCCAATATGCAATCCCCTGCCATCCTATATGCACTGGATGATCAATCCCCTGCCAACCTATATGCACTGGATGATCAATCCCCTGCCAACCTATATGCACTAGATGATCAATCGCCAGCCGTCCTATATGTACTGGATGATCAATCCCCTGCCAACCTATATGCATTGGATGAGCAATACCCTGCAATTCTATATGCACTGGATGATCCTATCTAAACAATAAAAGTACACATATTTGATATCTCCGCATCTGTAACTACCCGACCTATTAAACTGTCCCACTAGTTAACCCCTTTAGTAAACACCATAAAAAACAAGGCAAAAAAACAATGCTTTATCATCATACCGCCAAACAAAAAGTGTAATAATACGCGATCAAAAAGACGGATATAAATAAACATGGTACTACTGAAAACATCATCTTGCCCCACAAAAAACGAGCTTCCATACTGCTTCATCTGCGAAAAAGTAAAAAAGTTACAGCTCTCAGAATAAAGCGATGCAAAAATAATTATTTTTTCTATAAAATAGTTTGTATTATATAAAAGCGCCAAAACATAAAAAAAATATAAATGAGGTATTGCTGTAATCATACTAACCCGAAGAATAAAACTGCCTTATCAATTTTTCCACATGCGGAACTGTGTAAACGCCCCCCCCCCAAAAGAAATTTATGAACTGCTGATTTTTGCCAAAAATCAGAATAGAGAGTGATCAAAAAATGACATGTGCCCGAAAATGGTAACAATAAAAACGTCAACTCGTTCCACAAAAAACAAGATCTGACATGACTCTGTGGGTCCAAATATGGAAAAATTATAGCTTTCAAAATGTGGTGATGCAAAAATCTTTTTTTTTTGCAATAAAAAGCATCTTTTAGTGTGTGACAGCAGCCAAACATTAAAACCCACTTTAAATAGTAAATCAAACCCCCCTTTATCACCCCCTTAGTTAGGGTAAAATAATAAAATAAAAGTATTTATTTCCATTTTCCCATTAGGGTTAGGGTTAGGGTTGGGGCTAGGGTTAGGGTTGGGGCTATGGTTAGAATTAGAGTTGTGGCTAAAGTTAGGGTTAGAGTTGGCTAAAGTTAGGGTTGGGGCTAAAGTTAGGGTTAGGGTTGGGGCTAGGGTTAGGGTTAGGGTTCAGGCTAAAGTTAGGGTTAGAGTTGGGGCTAAACTTAAGGTTAGGGTTGGGGCTAAAGTTAGGCTTAGAGTTGGTGTTAGGGTTTGATTACGGTTACAGTTGGGATTAGGGTTAGGGTTGGTATTAGGGTTAGGGTTGGGATTAGGGTTAGGGTTGTGTTAGGGTTAGGTTTGTGGTTTGGGTTATGGTTAGGGTTGGGATTAGTGTTAGGTGTGTGTTGGGGTTAGGGTTGGAGTTAGAATTGGGGAGTTTCCACTGTTTAGACACATCAGCGGCTCTCAAAACGCGACATGGCATCTGATGTCAATTCCAGCGAATTCTGCGTTGAAAAAGTCAAACGTTGCTCCTTCCCTTCCGAGCTCTGGTGGTGAAAAAATCATTTTTGTGGAAAAAATATGATTTTTTATTTTTAAGGCTCTACGTAATAAACTTCTGTGAAGCATTTGGGGGTTCAAAATGCTCACCACTAGTGTTGAGCGATACGATAATGCAAATATCGGCTATCGGCCGATATTAGCTCTATCGGCCTTTCGATAATTCGTTTCGATATTTTCGTCTTATCGAATACCGGAATCGGATTTGTCACTGTCACTGTGAGTGTCCGTCGGTCGGGTCTGTCAGGAGTCAGCGGCACTTACCTGGCAGAAGATCTCCGGCGGTCACGTCCTGGACTGCTTGATGGCCGCCATTATCTTCTCCCTGGCGGTCACATGCAGTTTTTCGCGATAACTGCAGTGACTGCAGGGTAATCCCGGCCGTAAAGCAGTCAGTCCGATGACGTCACCGCCGGGGAAGCAGGTAATCAAATGTGCTGCGCCGGGATGACAGGCTCTGCCTGTCATTCTGATGTAGCAGAGCTGGATCGTCGTGGGACACTCGTTACTATGGACTGCGTCGGTTAGGTGGTATACTTTTTTTTTTTTTTTTTTCATTTTTTTACAGGAGATCGATGGCGTCGCAGGATGAGACTGTAATAAAAGTAATGAAAACTGTGTTTTTTTTTTTTATTAAATTAAAAAACTTTTTTAAGAACATTCACCCGTCCGGGTACATAAACAATTTAACTATTTACATACAGGGACCCTGTCCGGGTTATTTAGACTTCTTTGGCTGGCCTTTTCCAGGTACCACCTGGTACTCTTCTTGAGATTGCCAAACATCCGAGGCACCAAGGACCACCAGGACCTGATGACGTCGTGTGGCCTGTACAGTGACGTCGTGACCCGCTATCTGGGTCTGTGTGGCCACCTCTTTCATCTCCCTCCGGGTCTGGAACCCTATGTCCCGGACTGTACGAACCCCAGGGTGCCTAACAGGCGCCGGCTACGGGCCAGCTATACTTATCATGTCCATAGCTGGGGCTGCTGAGGAGACCACTGAGGGAGGCTGGGGAGATTTACGGCGTGGGGTGGGCACTTTTGCAGAGGCCAGGATGTGGGAGGCTGAAGGCTCCGAGGGTCTCACAGGTTCCTGACACACTGGGGAGTAGGGGTCGCACCTGGTAACATTTAGGGCGTACCACCCATTGTAACCCCAGTGTCGGGTGTAAGTCACCAAGTCTCCTGGCAACAGGTCCCTCCCCGGGTGTCCTTCTGGGAGGTGAGCCTCCACGTCCCGCCGGGTCACAAAGACTTCTAAATAAAGTCCAGGCTCCTTGATGAAGCCCCAACCACCTTTCAATTTAAAGCTCCGTACTGCACCCTTACGCTGCGGCTCACACAGGGTTCCTTTATCCTTTCTCATCCGGTCCTTATCTGCCCGGTCCTTCTCCAGGTGACGTTGGTGAAGTTTTAGGGATTCTCGCTGCTCCCTTTGTCGCTCTGCTTCCCGCTCCCAACGTCTCCACTCTTCCTCCTGACGCCGGTTGAAATTCTCCTCCACCAGCTGCTCCATGTCTCCACCACTCCACTGCAGCTTACAGTGTCCGGTTTGCGGCAGCTCTCCTGTCGCCCCCCAGTCCTGGCGGCGCTCCCCTGCGGAGGAAGCAGACGGCTCTAAATCAGGGGCTCCGGTACAGGCAGGTAGTGCTCTGGTGCCTGCGCGGCCTCCTCCATGAGGACGGGTGTCGCTTCTTCTGTCTCAGCGACGGGGGCAGACAGCGGGATCTGGGGTGCTGCTGACGGTGCTGCGGTTTTTGCAGGAACGGGTGCCTCCACTGCGACAACGTCAACCGGATCACATTGCAAGGACTCCTCTACTAGAACGGGTGCCTCACCTTCCGGTACAGACACTTCAGGTAAGAGGGATTGGCGCCGCTCCAAGTTTATTTTTAGGGCACGCCAGCTGGCTTCCATCCTGGCGACCTCCTCCCGGTGCCGGGCCAGGCCTCTTAGGGTATCCTCCGCTTCTTGCAGCGTAGGAGGGTTTCCAGGCCGGGTGCCCAACGGTGGTTCCGTGGCGATCGGGTCGCTTCCGTGGGGGGAGAGCTCTGACTGCGCCATCCCTTCCCACTTCTGCTCGTCGTGTCCATTAGCCATCTCTGCCAAGTCACATGTGTCATTAGCATCTGGAGAGGGCCCCTCTTTTGTAGGGAGGCGGGACCTTCGTGTTAGTTTCCGCACACTGAGGAGGATGAGGAGGCGGAACTCCAGAGCTGTGGGGCACGATCTTACATTGCAGTACCATTTACAGTGGGCGGCCATCGTTTTCACGCCACTGAGTGACACCCACGAAGAGCACGCCCTTCTTCTTCACCAGTGCCTCGTCGTGACGCAGATATGGCGGAAAAATGGCAAATACATTCTCTGATGATTTTAGCAATTCTCAAGCACAAAACCAGTGCAATTCAGGCACACAGGACTCGCTTATAGCGAGCTACAGAATCCTGTTCGTGACGCCCAAGTTGAGTCGCACAGAGCCAGAGGTTTTCGGGGTACTCGGCACCGAGCCCGTCGACTTCTATGGGGTATGTCACGTCTTTACCCGGCAATTGAATTAGAGTCGATTTTACTATGTAGAAGTGTATAAACTATAAATATATGTATATATATATGTCACAATGACATGTATATATATATATATATTGTATTCTATGTGTGTATATTTTGTGTTTACAACGAAAGAAAGGGTTTTTTTTGTTGCGATATTTTGCTCCCATAGACTTACATGGGACTTCCGGTATCGAAATCGGATATCGACGATATTTAGTGCTATCGGCGATACAATTTCGATACAATATTTTTAGATATCGAGCAATATCGCTCATCACTACTCACCACACATCTAGATAAGTTCCATAGGGGGTCTACTTTCAAAAATGGTGTCACTTGTGGGGGGTTTCCACTGTTTAGGCACATCATTGGCTCTCCAAATGCGACATGGCGTCCGATCTCAATTTCCAGCCAATTTTGCATTGAAAAGTCAAACGGCGCTCCTTCCCTTCCGAGCTCTGCCATGCGCCCAGACAGTGATCCCCACCACATATGGGGATATGGGGTATCAGCGAACTCAGGACAAATTGCACAACAACTTTTGGGTCCAATTTGTCCTGTTACCCTTGGTAAAATAAAAAAAATGGAGCTGAATAAATTTTTTGTGAAAAAAAGTTAAATGTTCATTTTTTTTAAACATTCCAAAACATTTCCGTGAAGCACCTGAAGGGTTAATAAACTTTTTGAATGTGGTTTTGAGCACCTTCAGGGGTGCAGTTTTTAGAATGGTGTCACTTTTGGATATTTTCTATCATATAGACCCCTCAAAGTGACTTCAAATGTGATGTGGTCCCTAAAAAAAAAATGTGTTGTAAAAATGAGAAATTGCTGGTCAACTTTTAACCCTTATAACTTCCTAACAAAAAAAAATTTGGTTCCAAAATTGTGCTGATGTAAAGTAGACATGTGGGAAATGTTATTTATTAGCTATTTTGTGCGATATAACTCTGATTTAAGGGCATAAAAATTCAAAGTTTGAAAATTGTGACATTTTCGCCAAATTTCTGTTTTTTTCACAAATAAACACAAGTTTTATCAAAGAACTTTTACCACTAACGTGAAGCACAATATGTCATGAAAAAATTTTTTCAGAATCGCCAAGATCCATTGAAGCGTTCCAGAGTTATAACCTCATAAAGGGACAGAATTGTAAAAATTGTCCTGGTCATTAACGTGCAAACCACCCTCAGGGGTAAAGGGTTTAATCTAGCACTGTTTATTTTTTGCTCCTGAGAAGGGTTGAGGACCACGCCCAGAGTTTCCACCATTTTTTTCTCTCCACAGCTTATAAAAAAAAATTACAGACATGCAATATTTTTTTATAGGCACATTGGAAAACCATTAAAAAAATCATTATAATTATAAGTAAGAAATGTCTATAGACATAGTTCTGATAAGACATTGGCTGCAATCGCTGGGAAATGTAAAATGATGATAATTACAGTTGAAATAATTGGTGTACATTTCTTCAGCTTCAAAACAAAATTACGGACCCTTAAATTTTTTTTAACTACAAGGCAAATTTTTACGAACCGTCCTAGAATTTCTTCTGACCACACCCAATTAGCTAAAAAAATAGATAGATTTACATACAGTGAAGAGTGGGCATATCTCAGCTTTGGACAGCTACAGGAACAAAAGAAAAATGATGTCAGATTGAAAAGAACAGTCACATTTCCACCAGATAATAAATGACATATTTATGGAAACGTGCAGGTAACGGATTTGGGTATTACAATGCTACATTGCCAAAGTTAGATCTGCTTGATCTGCACAATGTTTCAGTTTTTTGTTTATCTGTAAATACGCCAATCATGAAATCATTCATTTAAAGAGGAACGCTTTCATCTATATACTCTGTACATACTGTACACACTGCAGAGCTTTAACCTTTTGTTCCACCTCCCTGTTTTTCCTCATTCAGATTGGGCCAATAACTCAATCTACGCAGGTCAGCGAAAAAGCTAATAATCTGCCAAGTGTGCTTCACTGTAGAGAATGGAATCTATCTACAGAAACAAACAGAGCAAGGAGGGGCCCCGGCTTCTTGTTCCAATAAATCTGAATAACTGCTACTAGGTAAATGGTGTTGAAACCACAGAAGAATTTGGTCTACTGTGTGGGAGGAAAGTGAGAAAACTCCTATCCATCAAGTTTAACTTCACTTTCCTCTCTCTTTCGGAAGGGGATAATAAAAGTACTTACCTATGTGTTTCCGCTTTTGTCCTATTTTATGAGCAAAGTATATATGATACATGATAATACGACTTTCTATTTCTAACTTGTGTGTGAAATATAAGACATTAACATGTAATATCTGATTATCACAAAATGCCAATGTCACGATCATTTTTGGATTTGTGGCAGCTCTGGTTCCACTCAATTAAAACTATTTTCCTTTCAGGAAAATATCAGTTTTTCCCTGCTGGCAAGCTGGTGTAATTGCAGTGCTGCTGGGTCAGCTGATGCAGGTGGTGACCACTCCCACCATCCTTTAAAAGGTCACCTGATGCATCAGCTAACTGTTGATACAGGTCCTTTCTGGAAACCAGCCTAGCAGGAGCAGCTCTCTGGTGTCAGCCACGTCTGGTGTTTGGAGTCCAGTTGCTATTGTTTTCTGCTTTGTGGAGCTTAGCAGCGGTGTTCATAAGCTAAGTGTTATGCTCTTTTGTTACCTTGTCCCGTTTGTGTTTGTCACTTCCCCCTGAGTTTATTATCTGCAGTACACTAGCAAGGGCAGTAAAAGGTGACAACTAGGGACAAGGTATCCTGACGGCGGCGGGGGGGGAAGGATCCGCATAGGGCATTAGGGGAGTGCAGGTACAGGCTCAGGTTTGAGCTCCGGTGTTGACCATCCCTCATTCCCTATTGTTAGGGCCTTCCTCTCACCTTTTCTATCCCTTTGTGTGTGAGTTGTGCCGTCCGTTAACCAACCACCCGTTGGGTTGTGTCACACACCGTGACAGCCAATTATTAAGTAATGATTTTCAGGTATTTTTCATCCTAAGATTAAATTCCATAAATGTAATTTCTACCATTGCAGCAGCTATGATCACAAATTGAAAATTGACAAATTACAAGAAAATGTAATGCAACATGATAAACCTAGCACAAAATATAATGCAATGTGATAAATGAAAATATAATGCAAAGTAATAAATAAAACACAAAAATATATTTAAAAAAATTCTGTGATATTAATTAATATCTGCACGTTCCTATTTCTGAAAGAAGAAATCCAACCGCCCAAAAAAAGATCCGCTCACATGTCATAAGTACGTGATAAACTATCAATTTGGTGCTAACAGTGATTTCTACAGCAGGGATTGCAGTTTTCTGCAGAGCGCCAGAAACCATTTTGGTCCTCTGAGATTTCCGTTACTGGAAGTGACATACAAGTTTCTATCTCCAGTTATGAAACTCTCCAAAAGTGCTGCAGATTTGGCCTACTATGGATCTGAAAATCTGAAAAAAATCACAGTCTACTCTTTACCTATATCTGTCATGTCATGTAAACACTATTGGTTTTATATCTCTTTATAGGAAAGCTATCATCAGAAAACCTATTGTTTAAATCAAGTTTTTTCGTTAAAAAAAACATTACCAAAATATTTAAAAATAATTGTTTCATTTATTTTGCATAATACAATCTGTAGTAAAACAAATAATAATCTTGCAACTTTCACATTGGCCACTAGGGCTTTTTTACACTCTAACTTCCTGTTGTTACAGGAAACAACACATGTACATGGCCACAATGAACAGACCCAATAGGCTTATCTTTTGTATTGAAGCATCTAATGAGCATGTGTAAAGGTCATTGTGAAAATGGGGAAAAGGGTCAGGTGTGACTTCACCTATTGTGATTTGTGGATTTTTTGTTGTCAGCAGTATATTGAGGTATTAAGGTACTGCCACACTAAACAATCCCGCTAGCGATCACGATAACGACGCATACTAATGCGATCACTAGCGGGATTGTTTCTATATCGCTAAGTGCGGCCACATTTAGCGATATAGTTAACGACGCTATCGCCGTTAGCGATCTTCTTAACGACTTTAGCGGTACAAAAGTACCGCTAAATCGCTAAGAAAAGGTGCCACACTAGCGATATATACTTACCCAGCGGGAGCGCCGACGAGAAAATAGGGTCCGGAACGATTCCAGCGACGAGCGAGATCACAGCAGGAAGCTCGTCGCTGGCAGCTGCCGCACTGAACAACATCGCTAACGGGATCGCTAAATAGTGACGTTTTTTAGCGATCCGTTAGCGATATTGTTCAGTGTGGCATACCCTTTAGTACGATTCTAAAAATGCCCCGGAGGCCAGTGTGAAAATTGCCAGATTATTTTTTTTAACCAAGATTGTGATATGAAAGAAAATTCCAATTTTAAAATAAAAAATGCATGTACATAAAACCTTGATTTAAACAATGAAGACATTTCTGGCCCTAGCTTCCTTTATCTTTACTTTTTACTCCTTAGTTGCCCTTTTTTTCGGAAATACTGTTATCTGTAAAAATCTATCTTTTTCTTAATTCAATGGGTGCTAGATCTATAAAGGGGGAGATTAACAGTTGTGCTGATGGAGACTGAAGGCAGGTTACCCTACAATTTATGTTATTAGTAGAGATGAACGAACCCAATTAGTAAAGTTTGGAGTTTGTACCAGGTGTCTGGAACTGAACCACAAATACTGACTTCTACTGGAAGTCCATTTTACAGGGAGAAGAGAGAGAGACTTTCCAGCTCCAAAATTTGGGTCTCCATTGATTTTATGGTATCTGGGTCCAGGTTCAAGTTCAAGTACAGTTTTGGTACCCAAACTGAACTTAGGACTAGAGTTGAGCGAAACAGGTCGGTCAGATTCATAAGTCGCCGACTTTCACCAAAGTCGGGTTTCGCCGAGCGAAATCCGCCCATAGCGTGAAGTCGGTGTCACGCTGTATAGCAGATATATATATGTGATGACAGTAATCTATATCAAAAGGGCAACATACTATATAACATGCGCATAGATATATGATAACATAGAATTACCTGACAGAATGTCCAGTGGGTCAATACGGAATCCGTTATACGCTGTCTCCTGCTAGAGGGTGACCGGGGTCTATGCTGACCCTAAACTGGGGTCCTAACTAATCCCTCTACCTGGAGGTACTGTTAAAGGTACAGAGGTCCAGGCCACCAGCGTAAACCCTGTCTCCTATCAATCCCTGCCAACTGTAATCTAGTCCTAAGAAGGACCCTGATTACCACCAAAGGGAATGAACAGGTAACGGTTAATGAACAGAAAGACATACAAGAAAGACAAGAAATAAAGTAAATAAAGTCTTACATACAACACTCACACACAGTAGGAACACCTAAGGTCTCAGAGATAAACTATAAGCTATAAGAGTAAAAACAACTAAGGAGCTCTTAGCTTAAGTATTCTCAGAACCGATCCAGTCTGCTAGACTACATGAATGCTTTCACCGGCATCTAACAAGCAGACTGGCAGGTATATGAAGGAATCTAATTAGAACATAATCAAAAGCAGCCGGGCGAGGCTGGACCCAGTCTTAGCAAAGAGCTAGGTAAAATTAACTCCCTCATTACCAAACACAAAGAAACAGCAACTCAGCTGTGAGAAGTCAGAGTGTGCAATTGCGACGATCCTCGTGGCGATACACCCATGACAGTACCCCCCCCTCTACGAGGGGACTCCGGACCCTCAGGGCCAGGTCTGCCCGGGTGAGTTGTGTGAAAGGTCCGAACCAATCGATCTGCGTTAACATCAGACGCAGGGACCCACGTCCTCTCCACAGGACCATACCCCCTCCAATGAACCAAGTACTGAAGGGATCGGCGACTGAGACGTGAGTCAATGATTTTCGACCCATGAAATTCCACGTTATCATTGACCACCACTGAAGGAGGAGGTAGAGGTGACGGTATGACTGGTGCCACATACTTTTTAAGTAATGACTTGTGAAACACATTATGAATTTTAAACATAGGAGGGAGGTCCAGACGAAATGCCACAGGATTAATTATGGAACTGATCCTGTACGGCCCGATGAATCTAGGACCCAACCTCCAGGAGGAAACTTTAAGTTTTATATTCCTGGTAGACAACCAAACCAGATCGTTCACCTTCAGATCTAGACCAGAAACTCTCCCCCTATCAGCCATCCGTTTGTAACGGTTCCCCGTAACCTTCAGTCTTAACCGATCTGGAACTATCAGTCTCCCTGGAAGTCCCACAGGGGCGTCCCCCTGAGCCCCCAATACCTCCCCCTCAAGCTCAGAGCATACAGCTGACACTACAACTCCCTCCTGAGGAATAGGAACCGGATCATCCGTCCTCCCGGCCCCTGGTAAAGTACGAGATAAGGCATCAGGAAGCAACTTTATTGAGCAGTCATATGCGCGATGAGGAGGTAACTCTTTACACCCCTCCTCTGAGAACATCTCCCCAAAGTCCTTCAGAAAAGGAGACAAAGTCCTAGGCACAACCGCACCGATGACCGTGCTCATGCAGTTATTCCTGCAAAATTCACCCCACTGGCTAATCTTTCCGGATTGCCAATCAATCACTGGGTTATGTTTATCCAACCAAGGAAGTCCCAACACAATAGGAGTAGGTAGACCCTCCAACACATAACAAGACAATTGCTCTTTATGTATTGCCCCTACTCGAAGATCTATGTTATGAACAGCTAGTACCAAGCTACCTTGACCGAGAGGTCTAGAATCAATAGAGATCATAGGGACCGGTTTGGCCAATACACTCAGTTGCATACCATGCACCTGGGCAAACCGAGCGTCCACCAGATTAGCCCCGGACCCACTATCCAGAAAAACAGAAATCCTCTCAGTTCTAGTACCAATCACCACCTCCGCAGGCACGAGAAACTGAGAGGGATTTGGGGACGAAATACACACTCCCAGGTTAACTCCTTTGCTCAAAGAGGCCCGGGATGGACACCCCCCAACAAAATGTCCCTCTCTCCCGCAAAAGAAACACCTTCTAGTCTTGCGGTGCACCGCCGATTTCCTCCTACAAAAAGATGTCCCTCCCAACTGCATGGGTTCCTCAGAACAGACCAGGGGAACCTCAGTATAAGGGACTTTAGTAGTAGGTGGAGTCATCACGGGAGGCGGAGTTACCTCGCGTCTTCCCCGAATTCGTCTATCAATGCGAATAGCGAGAGCCATAGCAGCCTCCAGTGATGGAGGAGAATCATACTGAGCCAACACATCTTTTAATTTGTCAGACAACCCTTGACAAAACTGGCTCCTAAGAGCTGGGTCATTCCACTGAGTATCTGTTGCCCATCTACGGAACTCAGAAGAATATTCCTCCGCTGGACGATTTCCTTGCCGTATTTTACGGAACTTTGTTTCAGCAAGGGAAACACGATCCGGATCATCATATACCAGACCCAGGGCAGTAAAAAATCGATCCACTGACTGGAGATCTGGTGAGCCTGGAGGAATAGAGGTCGCCCAAGATTGAGGGTCCCCTTGTAAGAGCGAGATAACAATTCCCACCCTCTGCTCTTCACTCCCAGATGACCGAGGCCGCAGCCGAAAGTACAATTTACATGCCTCCCGAAAAGTAAAAAATTTGTCCCGCCCACCAGTGAACCTGTCCGGGAGAGCAACCTTAGGTTCAGATCTGGTTTGCTCCGGGGGGGACAAAACCTTGGACTTAATGTCTGCAAACTCCATGGACAACCCCTGCAACTGCCGGGCCAGCTGGGCTACTGGATCCATGACAGCTGGGGAGAATCTTTAGTAAGGCCGGTGAAAATGTCACGCTGTATAGCAGATATATATATGTGATGACAGTAATCTATATCAAAAGGGCAACATACTATATAACATGCGCATAGATATATGATAACATAGAATTACCTGACAGAATGTCCAGTGGGTCAATACGGAATCCGTTATACGCTGTCTCCTGCTAGAGGGTGACCGGGGTCTATGCTGACCCTAAACTGGGGTCCTAACTAATCCCTCTACCTGGAGGTACTGTTAAAGGTACAGAGGTCCAGGCCACCAGCGTAAACCCTGTCTCCTATCAATCCCTGCCAACTGTAATCTAGTCCTAAGAAGGACCCTGATTACCACCAAAGGGAATGAACAGGTAACGTTAATGAGCAGAAAGACATACAAGAAAGACAAGAAATAAAGTAAATAAAGTCTTACATACAACACTCACACACAGTAGGAACACCTAAGGTCTCAGAGATAAACTATAAGCTATAAGAGTAAAAACAACTAAGGAGCTCTTAGCTTAAGTATTCTCAGAACCGATCCAGTCTGCTAGACTACATGAATGCTTTCACCGGCATCTAACAAGCAGACTGGCAGGTATATGAAGGAATCTAATTAGAACATAATCAAAAGCAGCCGGGCGAGGCTGGACCCAGTCTTAGCAAAGAGCTAGGTAAAATTAACTCCCTCATTACCAAACACAAAGAAACAGCAACTCAGCTGTGAGAAGTCAGAGTGTGCAATCGCGACGATCCTCGTGGCGATACACCCATGACAGTCGGCCATGCGGTCATCAACCCGAGAGCCAAAGTCGGTTTTCCCATAATGCTTGCAGGCGCCTTTTTTCAGCCAATGAGCAAGGACATACACTGTGGGCAACGAGGTGACATGGGCAGCGTCCACTAGTATCTTAGAGAAGGGCATTGCAGTGGTTGGCTTGCTTTGGGGGTTGTCATAGTGTCTATAAAAGCCATGACCGCCATTTTGCTGACGCTGTTTATCAGTAGGGAGAGAGTTAGGGCTGGAAACAGAAGTTCTTATGTGCTTGTGCTGATTGCTGTACAGTTAGTGTGCAGTGACAGGGGAGGATTTTCTTGTGTGCAGCAGCGCTGGTTATTAGGCTGCCTGCCAGTGACAGGGGAGGATTTTCTTGTGTGCAGCAGCGCTGGTTAATAGGCTGCCTGCTAGCTGTATTGCTGTGTGTACACTGCTGTGCAGACTGCTTTTTACACAGCACTAATACTTTTATTCTTTTTTTCTGCACAGTTACCGAGCGTTCATTTTTTCCCACACCGTATAGAGCTGTACGCTCCTCAAACACTACCGTGTACCAGCTGGTATCACGACAAATACATGCTATCTGTGTGTGACTCCGGAAATATATACGGAGACTGAAATTTTCCCTACACTATATACACCTGGTATCTTCTGCCTTTTGTATTCTGGTCTATTCCATACTGAGAGAGTGCCTGTGTGTGACTCCGGAAATATATACGGAGATTTACAATTACCCCTACACTGTATACAGCTGTACGCTTCTGATACAGTACCCTTTTTCGGCTTTATATATTCTGGTCATCTGCTAGTAGTGCCAAAAGCACAATAGCACCTAAGGCAGGAGGTCTTGAGCCTGCGTCATCGTCTGGCTCCAGAAGGCCTGGAAGGCTCCCTTTTCTGGGAGTAGGTAAACCGCTTTTAAAGCCGGCGCATCAGGAACAGGTTTTGGCTTACATTGCCGAAACAGCCTCCAGCTCTATCACCTCCTCTTCTGAAGTTTCAAAAAATGCAAGCACTGAGTCGTCAGTGCAGACTCCTGGTCAGGAACAACACCTTTCTTTTCTTCACCCCCACCAAAAGTGAAGGATGCGGCAGGCCACACTTCAGATTACTCCATGGAGCTCTTTTCACATACCATGCCTGGAGAATCAAGTCAAATCCTGAATTCCCCAGTCCAAGATGAATATGACATGGAGTGCACTGATGCACAGCCACTTCTGTATGATTCTGCTGGTACATTCACCCAGAGCACTACATTGCCCTCGCAGAACGTTATCTGTAAGAAGTGCGGAAGGATCTTTAGCCGAGGGAAAAATCTCCGAAATTTGAACACCAGTTGCACGCTTAGACATTTAAGCACCATACACTTGCAAGCGTAGACGGACTACATTTCATTTCGTATTTAATTTTTTTTAATGTTCGGAGCAATATATGGGGAGCATTATACACTGGAGAATTATATATGAGGCGCATCATACACTTGAGCATCATAGATAGGGCCCATTACACACTGGAGCATCATATGGGGCCCCTTATATATGGAGCATTATATAGGCCCATCATACACTGGAGCATCATCCATGGGGCCCATCATACACTGGAGCATTATAAATGGGGCCCATCATACACTGAAGCATCATATATGGGGCCCATTATACACTGGAGCATTATAAATGGGGCCCATTATATATGGAGCATTATATAGGCCCATCATACACTGGAGCATCATCCATGGGGCCCATCATATACTGGAGCATCATATGTGGACCATTATATATGGAGCATTATATAGGCCCATCATACACTGGAGCATCATCCATGGGGCCCATCATACACTGGAGCATTATAAATGGGGCCCATCTTACACTGAAGCATCATATATGGGGCCCATTATACACTGGAGCATCATATGGGGCCCATTATATATGGAGCATTATATAGGCCCATCATAAACTGGAGTATCATCCATGGGGCCCATCATACACTGGAGCATTATAAATGGGGCCCATAATACATTGGAGCATCATATACGGGGCCCATTATATACTGGAGCATTATAAATGGGGCTCATTATATATGGAGCATTATATAGGCCCATCATACATTGGAGCATCATCCATGGGGCCCTTCATACACTGGAGCATTATAAATGGGGCCCATTATACCCTGGAGCATCGTATACGGGGCCCTTTATACACTGGAGCATCATGGGGCCCATTATATATGGAGCATTATATAGGCCCATCATACACTGGAGCATCATCCATGGGGCCCATCATACACTGGAGCATTATAAATGGGGCCCATTATACCCTGGAGCATCATATACGGGGCCCTTTATACACTGGAGCATCATGGGGCCCATTATATATAGAGCATTATATAGGCCCATCATACACTGGAGCATCATCCATGGGGCACATCATATACTGGAGCATCATATGGGGCCCATTATATATGGAGCATTGTATAGGCCCATCATATACTGGAGCATCATCCATGGGGCCCATCATATACTGGAGCATCATATGGGGCCCATTATATATGGAGCATTATATAGGCCCATCATACACTGGAGCATCATCCATGGGGCCCATCATATACTAGAGCATCATATGGGGTTCATTATTTATGGGGCATCATATAGAGTATGGAGCATCATATGGAGCACATATGGGGCCTATTCTCTATGGAGCATTATATGGAGCCTATTCTGTATGGAGCAATATATGGGGCCCATCATATACTGTATGGAGCTTTATATGCGACTCATTATACTGTACTATGGAGCAATATGTGGGGCTCATTATACTCTATGGTGACTGTCCTATACTGTATGGCACATTATATGGGGACCATTATATACTGTAGCATTATGTGGAGCTCATCATATACTGTATGGAACATTATTTATGGAGCAATATATGGGGCTCATTATTCTGTATGGCGCACTATGTGGTGGCCATAATACTGTATGGAGGAATAATTATCCGGTTTTTGAGCTATTGTAGAATTTAAAAATGATATCACTCATGTAATGTAAGAAGTGAAGTATTTGTCATTGTACTATACCTATATTTCTGTGCCATATCGGAGCATCATGAATTGTGGTATGTGTTAAAGGGGCCCACTGAGACTCTTTGGGCCGGTGCCCACGAAAACCTGGAGCCAGCCCTGCCCCCCCCACAACTTTAGCCAAATAGCCCCCAGTTTTCAATGTGTAACTATTATTGTAAAGTAAATTAAGGTTGACAAGCTTAAGTAATAAGAATTGATGTCATTGGCATTGAAATGGGCACTGTAGGTGTGTTTACTGTCCTCCACTCCCTGCCAACTTTTCTTCCCCATTGACTTGCATTGGGGTCGGTTCGAGTTTCAGTCGGACCTTCGACTTTTTCCGATAGTCGGCCTATTTCGTTCGACTCGATTTTTGAGAAAGTCGGATGGTCTGAAACCCGACTCTACCCTCCCGGAGGCAAAGTCGCTCATCTCTACTTAGGACTAAAGATCGGTCGAGCCCAACGATCCCAAACTTCCACGAGTCTGCTTATCACTGTTATTAGCATTTAGCAACTGATTAATGGAGGCCAGCATACCAAATTATAGTATATTCTCAATTACAAAAAACTGTCTGTACTTATAGCCACGATCTAAATGCCATACATTTTTTTCAGTACAGTAACGTAGCTTACAATGTTTGGAACAATGTACTGGAGATAAAAATGGGAAAGGAACAAACCAGCACTCTTAGTTTAGTGAAGTCTCT
>JARQOD010000001.1:321639655-321682416 GCA_033576555.1 Oophaga sylvatica | reverse complement strand
CACACGTTCAGGATTATATGCGTTTTTTTCGCGGGAAAAAAACGCGTCAAAAACGCATGAATGAAGCATCCTATCATTTAGAATGAATTCTGCAGTTTTTGAGCACATGATGCGTTTTTTTTCCGCAAAAAAACGCATCGCGGAAAAAGAAGCAACATGTTCATTAATTTCGCGGAATTCTAGCATTTTTCCCGCTATATTATTGACCTAGAAAATTCAGGGAAAAATCGTGGTAAAAACGCGTCAAATCTGCACAAAAAAACGCACCAAAAATGCGCAAAAAACGCACAAAATCTGCGCAAAGAAACGCGCGTTTTTGCCGCAAAAAAAGTCCGGTTTTGCTCAGGAATATTCTGCAAACATTCCTGAACGTGTGCACTTAGCCTAAGACTAGATTATTACATCGTGATTTTTATCATCTGAGAAAGACGGCTCCATTTTTTCCTCAGGTGTCATTCTAGTTGTGTCCTAGTTCTATTGTTTTACATTAGTTTTTTTTTCCAATAAAGCAGGTAGACCGTCTGAAATTTGTTTGACTCTTACATTTTTTTGCCTTGAAAAAGGCACCAATCCAGAGCTGAAACGTGTTGGTGTAATAAAAACCTTCATTTTATACCATCGAGGATTCTTCATTTCTGCAATCATAGTCCAGGTACCATGATCTCTCCACTAATTTTACTATTAACCCTCCGTCAGATGCAGCTCAATTTCTTTTGTTTCTCTCTCCTCTCCAAATTATCAGAAAATCTCCCCCTTCCCAGTCATTTCCTGTCTTTACCTGCTGTTTGAAGCCTGATCTCACAGAGTTCCAGTAGATCTTCTGGATAGCAGACCTTTGTGGCTTCTCAGGCTCACTGCGTCTGAACTCGTCTCACATTTGAAGGTTAGTATTTTCTCTTTTTATTCATCACAATTGTTTATTTAGCTTGTTTTATGAATGAATAATGCAAAGTTTGTGGAAATAAGTAGGTTTTTTTTTTTAAGAAAAAAGGGTGGCCTCTAAGGCACATTGCCCCCTAACACGCACTCTATCTCTCTCTCTCGCCTCAGATTCTCTGCTGAAATGGCCAGTAAAATGTATGGTTTATCTAACCCCCTTCATGTTGAAGAAATGAAGAATCTGTTGTTAAATGATGATGAGGGAGACTCCACAAAGTGAAGATTTAGGGGAGGAGAGTTATATTTCATCTCAAGATGAGGTGGAAGAATGTAAAAGTGATTCAGGAACAGAGCAAGATGGTGAAGAGACTGATACACATGAACAACATACAGATAACACACTTGTATGGAGTGAGGCCGCTCCCGTCTAGTAACACAGCCATCCAGTGGGTGTGGTCAACTAAAGGGCACGGCCTTTCTCCACACAAGTGTATGGAAGTGAGGCCACGCCCACTGTCCTGGAGAATGTATAACTCATATATACCCTCCGGTCCCGACTTATAAAGCAGTGAAACAATGCGTGCGCTGGGGGGATTCATAAGTCTACAGTTACACAGTGTGACTGCAGACTTATCGATTTGGACCGGACAACCCCTTTAACAACGGATCAGTTAAAAATGGATGAAATTCAGATGGAACTCTGAAGCACAAAGCCTGTCTTTATAGTTTCATTTATTTCTTAAGGATCTCCATAGACTTTAATGGCAGAGTCTGATTCACAAAATGGATAACAGGACATAGATTGAGTTTCACGAAAAGGAAGACATGAACCCATTTATAGGTAATTCTGTATTTTCTTCATTTTACCATATCCAGATCCCAGAGCATAATTTAGGTGTTATGATAGTGTAGCAACTAACTTGGAAAAATAGGTAATACACTAAAAAACTGCAACTGACCCTGCTGTTTCCTGTCCTCACAGTCTCTAGTGGTTTCTGACTGAGGTAAGGAGAGTTAGCAAGTCGGACATATGCTGCCTGAAAGGCTATCTAGAGTATTACTTTCTTCCTAAAGAACTGAAGGGCAGAGCAGAGTGCAAATTACCTACAGAAGGGAAAGTGTGCTGAAATATAAAGAGATCTCAGAGTGAGTAAAAAAAACATAAAATACAAAATAAAAGTTTAATTACTTACTGTTAGAGAATATGATGCCTACTTCAGAAAAGAAACAGAAGATAGGTGCAGGGTAAAGAACAAACAGCAGACAGATAAATCCTTGCTGGTCTTTCACTGACTGGCTTAAGCTACAACAGTATGGCTGTCCATCCAAATGAGACTATCACCGGTAGGAAATACCAGCAGGGGGAAAATATATAAAGCCACACCTGAAAGGTGATAGGGCAGACAAATGAGTAAATGAAAACATCTATTACTCTAAAAAGGCTGAAACAAAGATAACAGAAACTAAATACCCGAGAAAAAGTGTATCTACTGTGGCTTGGCAGACAGTCAAGAAGCCAACAACAAAGCACAAGCTCAAGTGTTCAAACCTAGATGCTTGACAATAGGACATTCAATTTTCATTTAATAACAGCTACAAATAAAATTACCTGAAAAAGATCTCTGCAATTTGTCAAATTCAAATTTTGTCAGATACGCTCATTTCTGGACATGATGATAGAGACAGCATTGAAACTATCACTTATATTTTGTAGCACTATGAGGGTGATAGTGATATCAGGATGATATGTATATATTGTAATTGGTCATCATCTTTGTAGAGATATACCAGTAGGTTGTCCAATCGAATCTGTAGAGAGAGAGAAAAGAAGATAGAATGTGAGGCCAAATCCTGGGGAACCGCAACAGTCATGGAAATAGGAAAGGAAGAAGAGTCAGAAAATGAAACACAGTGAGGTAGGAAAAAAACAACAGATATACCCCTAGCGATCTGTCAAAACAGAAATATAGAAGGTGCATTCCCTGTATAAGCTGCATTCACACAGCAGTCTACAGGCTCAATAGGAAATCTATGAGTCTATACATTCACTCTCACAAAGCAAAGAACCGATCCAAAGACTTAGGCACAATTTAGAGCTGGGTTTTGACTGATCAGTAGTGTTGAGCGATACTGCCCGATATCCCGAAATATCGGATCGGATTAGATCGGCCCGATACTCAAAAAGTATTGGGTATCGCCGATCCGATACCGGAAACCCAATGCAAGTCAATGGGACAGAAATATCGTAATTAAAAAAAACTCTTTCATTGTAAACACTAGATATACACACATAGAATACATATATATATATATATATATATATATATATATATATATATATACATGTCATTGTGACATACAGTTCAGACCAAAAGTTTGGACACACCTTCTCATTCAATGATTTTTCTGTATTTTCATGACTGTGAAAATTGTAGAATCACACTGAAGGCATCAAAACTATGAATTAACACATGTGGAATTATACATTACACTTTACAAAAAAGTGTGAAACAACTGAAAATATGTCTTATATTCTAGGTTCTTCAAAGTAGCCACCTTTTGCTTTGATTACTGCTTTGCACGCAGAAAAGGTGAACGGATGGACTCTACATGCCTGGTTCCCACCGTGAAGCATGGAGGAGGTGGTGTGATGATGTGGGGGTGCTTTGCTGGTGACACTGTTGGGGATTTATTCAAAATTGAAGGCATACTGAACCAGCATGGCTACTACAGCATCTTGCAGCGGCATGCTATTCCATCCGGTTTGCATTTAGTTGGACCTTCATTTATTTTTCAACAGGGCAATGACCCAAAACACACCTCCAGGCTGTGTAAGGACTATATGACCAAGAAGGAGAGTGTTGGGGTGCTATGCCAGATGACCTGGCCTCCACAGTCACCAGACCTGAACCCAATCAAAATGGTTTGGGGTGAGCTGGATCGCTCACCGCTTCAATTTTGAATAATCCCCAACAGTGTCACCAGCAAAGCATCACCACACCATCACACCACCTCCTCCATGCTTCACGGTGAGAACTAGGCATGTAGAGTCCATCCGTTCACCTTTTCTGCGTGCAAAGCAGTAATCAAAGCAAAAGGTGGTTTGTTGTGAATGGGTTTGAGATGAGTTCTGAGCAGAGGCTCCCTCTGGTGGTTACAAGCGGTACTAGTGAGGACTGGGAATCAGGTGTTACTGATTGGTCTTATTTAAGGGAATCATTTTCCCATCAGGGTTGCCGGTGATCAATTGTTCTGGTCTGAATCCTTCTTTCCAGTTTCCCTTGTAGCCTGCTGTGTCGTGTCTGCATCTCCTGCTATCAGATAAGACAATTTCTTATTTTGTGTTTTTGCTATATTTTTGCATTTTGTCCTGCACTTCTGTGGGGGCCTTCTGGGTCCCCTCCGGGGGTTTTTGCCCTCTCAGTTTGGTTCAGCCACTGTGTTTTGTACTTTTGCTTTTTCCAGTTTTTTCAGTGGCTGCTGTTTTTGTTACACCAGAGAGCTAATTTAGGTGGTAGAGGTCATGTGATCTCAGGTGATTTTGAAATTAGTAGTGTTGGTGTTTTTCAGGGTTTTCTGGGATTGCAGTAAGTACCCTTCCTGTCCTTTTCTATTTAGATAGTTTGGGCCCCAGCGTTTGCTCATACTATTTTCTTTCTGTGTCAGTATTTCCTCTTGTCTAACCGCCATTACATGTTTGGGGGCTTTCTATTATCTTTGGGTTCTGCTACGGGCAGATAGCTTTCCTATTTCTATCTTTAGGTGTAGTTAGTTTCTCAGGCTGTGACGAGGCGTCTAGGACCAACGTAGGAACGCTCCACGGCTGCCTCTAGTTGTGGTGTTAGTCAGGGTACTGCAATCTCATAGATTCCAACTGCTCTGGTGTATTTCCTTTTTTACCTGCACTCCTCAGCTACCGTAACATAACAGTATCACCGGCCTAAAAAAAATTGTATGGTACTCACAGAAGGGAAAAAATATTTTGAAGGAAGAAAAGTTGTCAGAGATATTTTTCTGTTCGTTGCATTTTTTTTTTTTTTTTTTTTTTTTTTTTCCCTCTGTATCTCTGGGTGCTGGGGAGGATCTTTTCTCCCAATGGAGTTTGCACAGTTGTCTGGCCGTGTGGATCAGCTTGCCACTGAGGTTCGGAGTATTGCTATCTATCTTGCTGGGTTGCCTGTTGTGGAACCTAGGATCCCCATGCCAGATTTGTTTTTAGGGGATCGTGCTAAGTTTCTGAATTTCAAAAATAATTGTAAATTGTTTTTTGCCTTAAAATCTAAGTCCTCAGGAAACGCAGCGCAGCAGGTTCAAATTATCATCTCTCTCCTGCGCGGCGATCCTCAGGATTGGGCTTTTTCCCTGATACCTGGGGATCCTGTTTTGAGTGATGTTGATGCATTTTTTCAGGCTTTGGGGTTATTGTACGATGAGCCTAATGTCACTGATCAAGCTGAAAAAGCCTTGTTGGCATTAAATCAGGGGCTTGATGACGCTGAGTTATACTGTCAGAGATTCCGTAGGTGGGCAGTCCTGACCAAATGGAATGACGACGCCTTGGCGGCCCTTTTCCGGAAGGGTCTGTCGGATAATGTAAAGGATGTTATGGTGGGATTCCCTGTCCCCTCTGGTCTCAATGATTCTATGTCATTGGCGATTCAAATTGACAGACGTTTGCGTGAGCGGAGAAGTATGCGTGGAGTGGTGTTGCCTTGTGAGCCAGCTGCTGAGTCCATGCAGTGTGATGGAGTGGTGTCTGGGGCACAGCGTTATGAGTTTCGAAAGCGCAATGGGTTATGTTTCTACTGTGGTGATGCCTCTCATGCTATTTCAGTCTGCCCTAAGCGGGGAAGACATTTTGCACGCTCAGTTGTCTTGGGTATGTTCAGACTAAGTTTTTATTAACTGTCACTCTGATATGCTCTCTGTCCTCATTTTCTGCTCAGGCTTTCGTTGATTCTGGAGCAGCTATTAACCTGATGGATTATGATTTTGCTAAACGTTGTGGATTTCCCTTGATACCCCTACAGAAGTCTATTCCCCTACTGGGGATCGATTCTACCCCTTTGGCTGAGAATAAACCCCAGTTTTCTACTCAGGTGATAATGAGGGTTGAACCTGATCACCAGGAGTGCTGCAAATTTTTGGTTCTATATAATCTGCATGACATTATAGTGCTGGGTTTCCCTTGGTTACAGTCTCATAATCCTGTTTTGGATTGGAAATCTGTGTCTGTAACCAGTTGGGGCTGCCAATGTGTTAATACCAACACTCCTGTTTTTTCTGCCTCCCCCCAGGCTGAGGATGTTCCTGACTTTTTGTTTGATTTTTCTGATGTGTTTAGCGAAAGTAAATCTGCATCCTTACCTCCCCATAGGAGCTATGACTGCGCTATTGAATTAGTGCCAGGTAGTAAATTCCCTAAGGGTCGCCTTTTTAACTTGTCTGTACCTGAACATGACGCTATGCGGTCTTATATCAAGGAATCATTGGAGAAGGGTCATATCAGACCATCCTCTTCACCCTTAGGTGCCGGTTTTTTCTTTGTGGCCAAAAAAGATGGTTCATTAAGGCCGTGTATTGATTATCGTCTCTTGAACAATATTACTGTGAAATATCAATACCCGTTACCCTTGATTTCTGACCTGTTTTCCAGGGTGAAAAACGCTACTTGGTTTACCAAGCTTGACCTCAGGGGGGCGTATAACCTTATTCGCATTAAGCACGGGGATGAATGGAAGACGGCATTTAACACCCCTGAAGGGCATTTTGAGTACCTTGTGATGCCCTTTGGGCTCACTAATGCTCCTTCCGTCTTCCAGTCCTTCATGAATGACATTTTCAGGGATTTTGTGGACAAGTTTCTGATTGTTTATTTGGATGATATCTTGATTTTTTCTAATGACTGGGACTCTCATGTGAAACATGTTCGAACTGTATTCCAGATTTTGAGAGAGAATGCTCTGTATGTGAAGGGATCAAAGTGTCTTTTTGGCGTACAGAAGATCTCATTTCTGGGATTCATTTTGTCCCCATCTGTTATTGAAATGGACCCGGTCAAGGTTCAGGCCATCTGTGATTGGGTCCAACCTACTTCATTAAAGGCTCTTCAGAGATTTTTGGGTTTTGCCAATTTTTATCGTAAATTTATTGGTAATTTCTCTGTTATTGTTAAACCATTAACTGATTTGACCAGAAAGGGTTCTGATGTGGTGAATTGGCCTCCTGAGGCAGTCTCTGCGTTTCAGGAACTTAAGCAGAGATTCACTTCTGCTCCTGTTCTACGGCAGCCTGATGTTTCTCTGCCATTTCAGGTGGAGGTTGATGCCTCTGAAATTGGGGCAGGTGCCGTTTTGTCCCAAAAAGATCCAGAGACCTCTAAAAGTAACCCTTGTGCCTTTTTCTCTCGAAAATTTTCTCCTACTGAACGTAATTATGACGTGGGTAATCGGGAGTTATTGGCCATGAAGTGGGCTTTTGAAGAGTGGAGACATTGGCTGGAGGGAGCCAAACATCAGGTGGTGGTCCTTACGGACCATAAGAATCTGGTCTATCTGGAATCTGCCAAGCGACTCAATCCTAGACAGGCCAGGTGGGCCTTGTTTTTCACACGTTTTAATTTTGTGGTTTCCTTTCTCCCTGGCACTAAGAATGTTAAGGCGGATGCCCTCTCGAGGAGTTTCCTTGCGGACTCTCCTGAGCTGTCTGATCCCTCTGTTATTTTGAAGGAGGGTGTAGTTCTTTCCGCCATCTCGCCCAATTTGAGACTTGCTCTGGAGGGGTGTCAGGAGGATAGGCCCGAGCGCTGCCCTGTTGGAAAATTGTTTGTCCCGGACCAATGGAAAAAGAGTGTGATGTCTGAGATTCATTGTTCCGCATTGGCTGGGCATCCCGGAATTTTTGGTACCAGAGACTTGGTTAGTCGGTCCTTTTGGTGGCCTACCTTGTCTCGCGATGTCAGGGAATTTGTGCAGTCCTGTGGGACTTGCTCTCGCTCCAAGCCTTGCTCTCGCTCTAGTGGTTTGTTGATGCCATTGCCTGTGCCCAAGAGACCATGGACCCATATCTCTATGGATTTCATTTCCGATCTTCCTGTTTCTCAGAGAATGACCACCATCTGGGTAATTTGTGATAGGTTTTCCAAAATGATACATCTTGTGCCATTACCTAAGTTGCCTTCCTCCTCTGAATTGGTGCCGTTGTTCCTTCAGCACGTGATTCGTTTACACGGCATTCCTGAGAACATTGTGTCTGACAGAGGAGTCCAGTTTGTTTCCAGATTTTGGAGGACTTTTTGTTCTAAACTGGGTGTTCAATTGTCTTTCTCCTCGGCGTTTCATCCTCAGACCAATGGTCAAACTGAGAGAACAAACCAGACATTGGAGACTTATCTAAGATGCTTTGTGTCTGCTGATCAGGATGACTGGGTCTCTTTTTTGCCTTTGGCTGAGTTTGCTCTTAATAATAGGGCTAGCTCTGCCACTTTGATGTCTCCGTTTTTCTGTAATTCTGGGTTTCACCCTCGATTTTCTTCAGGACAGACGGAGGCTTCTGTCTGTCCAGGTGTTGACTCTGTTGTTGAGCGTATGCAGCAGATTTGGGACCAGGTAGTGGAGAGGTTGTCCCTCTCTCAGGAGAAGGCCCAGCGGTTTGCTAACCGGCATAGGACTGATGGTCCTCGGTTTAAAGTGGGGGACTTGGTCTGGTTGTCCTCAAAGAATATTCCTATGAGAGTAGCATCTCCTAAATTTAAGCCTAGGTTCATTGGACCTTATAAGATCATGGAGATTATTAATCCTGTTTCTTTTCGTTTGCTTCTTCCAGGGACATTTAAGATCCATAACGTGTTCCACAAGTCCTTGTTGAAGAGGTTTGTTGAGCCAGTGGTTCCTGCTGCTGTGCCTCCTGACCCTGTTTTGGTTGAGGGCAATCTGGAGTATGTGGTTGAGAAAATATTGGATTCTCGTTTTTCTAGACGAAGACTCCAGTATTTGGTTAAATGGAGAGGTTATGGTCAGGAAGATAATTCTTGGGTGTTTGCTTCGGACATCCATGCTAGGAGACTTATCCGTGCTTATCATAGAACTCATCCTGACCGACCTGGTTGCTCAAATGAGGGTTCGGTGACCCCTCCTCAAGGGGGGGGTACTGTTGTGAATGGGTTTGAGATGAGTTCTGAGCAGAGGCTCCCTCTGGTGGTTACAAGCGGTACTAGTGAGGACTGGGAATCAGGTGTTACTGATTGGTCTTATTTAAGGGAATCATTTTCCCATCAGGGTTGCCGGTGATCAATTGTTCTGGTCTGAATCCTTCTTTCCAGTTTCCCTTGTAGCCTGCTGTGTCGTGTCTGCATCTCCTGCTATCAGATAAGACAATTTCTTATTTTGTGTTTTTGCTATATTTTTGCATTTTGTCCTGCACTTCTGTGGGGGCCTTCTGGGTCCCCTCCGGGGGTTTTTGCCCTCTCAGTTTGGTTCAGCCACTGTGTTTTGTACTTTTGCTTTTTCCAGTTTTTTCAGTGGCTGCTGTTTTTGTTACACCAGAGAGCTAATTTAGGTGGTAGAGGTCGTGTGATCTCAGGTGATTTTGAAATTAGTAGTGTTGGTGTTTTTCAGGGTTTTCTGGGATTGCAGTAAGTACCCTTCCTGTCCTTTTCTATTTAGATAGTTTGGGCCCCAGCGTTTGCTCATACTATTTTCTTTCTGTGTCAGTATTTCCTCTTGTCTAACCGCCATTACATGTTTGGGGGCTTTCTATTATCTTTGGGGTTCTGCTACGGGGCAGATAGCTTTCCTATTTCTATCTTTAGGTGTAGTTAGTTTCTCAGGCTGTGACGAGGCGTCTAGGACCAACGTAGGAACGCTCCACGGCTGCCTCTAGTTGTGGTGTTAGTCAGGGTACTGCAATCTCATAGATTCCAACTGCTCTGGTGTATTTCCTTTTTTACCTGCACTCCTCAGCTACCGTAACATAACAGTGGTTACTTTGAAGAACCTAGAATATAAGACATATTTTCAGTTGTTTCACACTTTTTTGTAAAGTGTAATGTATAAATCCACATGTGTTAATTCATAGTTTTGATACCTTCAGTGTGATTGTACAATTTTCATAGTCATGAAAATACAGAAGAATCTTTGAATGAGAAGGTGTGTCTAAACTTTTGGTCTGTACTGTATATATATACATATATTTATAGTTCATACACTTCTACATAGTAAAATAGCCTCTGATTCAATTGCCGGGCAAAGCCGGATTTTGTGAAAATACAGAGCCACCCGACATGAAATGACACATGGTTTACATAGAGTTAACCATGTCATTTCATGTAGTTTGATATATGGTTTTCACTAACAATTACATGAGTGTATGTGTGCAAAATTTGACACATGTAGGGGTTAATTAAAGGTGTAAATTCGTTGTAAAAAACGCATTTTTTTGCTACGAATTTACACCTTTAATTAACCCCTACATGTGTCAAATTTTGCACACATACACTCATGTAATTGTTAGTGAATACCAAATATCAAATTACATAAAATGACATGGTTAACTCTATGTAAACCATGTGTCATTTCATGTCGGGTGGTTCTGTATTTTCACAAAAGCCGGCAATTGAATTAGCGGCTATTATATGTAGAAATGTATGTACTATAAATATATATATATGTATATAAATATATATATATATATATATATATATGTGTCAAAAATTCAATGAAATGTATATTTATATATATATATGAGGTGTAAAATTGTTGAAAAAAATGCGTGGGCTCCCGCCCTATTTTCTCAACCAGACAGACAAAGCCAGCGAGTGGGGGCAGATAATAATAGCCCAGAGAGGGAACAATATTTTTGCCCCCCCGGCTACTAACATCTGCCCCCAGACACCCCAGAAAAGGCAAATCTATAATTAGATTCGCCTTTTCTGGCACTTTGCCCGTCTATTCCCATTGCCCTGTAGCGGTGGCGAATGGGTTAATAAGGGGTTAAAGCCACCTTGCTATTGAAAGGTGACTTTAAGCCAGGTTAATAATTGAGAGCTGTCAATTAGACAACTATCAATTATTAATCCTATTGTATGAAATAAAAATAAAACACACACACTTTAATTAAAAATCATTTTAATGAAATAAACACACAGTTTTTGACCATATTTTATTTTACTGCCATTCCTTGCGAAGCCCTTGTTCACCTGTAATAAAAGTAAAATAATAAAGCAACATTATTCTTACCTATCTGATGTTCAGTCAGGTCCCCCGATGTAATCCTTCTGAAAGGGTTAATGTTTACTGCAGGGACCGCAGCTAATGCTGACAGCCTCACAGTAAACCCCCAACTGAATCATCTCCTCTCCTGGCTGACAGGAGAGGAAGTAGTTAGCATAATTGATTGCTTCCCACTTTCACTTCAGGTCAGCCAGGGACACCGCACTGCATCAGTGACGTCAGAGGGAATCCCGGCTGACCTGAAGTGAACTGATTAACAAAAATAGGGGATCCCCTTGAAAAAAAAAATGTTGTGGGGTCCCCCCTATTTTTGTTAACCAGCCTGAAAAAGCAGACTACTGAGGCCTGGTTTTTCAGGCTGTTAAGGAGCCAATATCCATGGACCTTGCAAGCCTGATAATACCAGGCCACAGCAGTCTGCTTATCTTGGCTGGTTAACAAAAATAGGGGATCCCCTCGAAAAAAAAATGGCGTGGGGGTCCCCCTATTTTTGTTAACCAGCCAAGTAAAAAGCAGACTGCTGCGGCCTGGTATTAAAAGACTGTCAAGGCCCATGGATTTTGGCCCTCAACAGCCTAAAAATACCAGGCTGCAGCAGCCCCACAATTGGCGCATCCAAAGATGCGCCAATTGTGGCACTTTACCCAGCTCTTCCCACTTGCCCTGTAGCGGTGACAAGCGGGGTAATAAGGGGTTAATGTCACCTTTGAATGAACGGTGACAATAAGCCCGGTTAATAATGGAGAGGCGTCAATAAGACACCGATCCATTATTAATCATAAAGTTTGAAAATTTGTAAAAAAAATACACAGCCAGAATAAAGTCTTTTAATGAAATAATATAAGTGATAAAGCGTGTGCACCACTGGTTAAAAGGAGGTGCTATGGTGGGTTCCCAAACCATATAGTAGAAAAATGAACCAAGCACTCAGCTTAATTATGATGCAATTATAGTGTCTTTTTATTGTAGCCCAAAGCGGGGGTATACAGCAAACGTTTCGGCCTCTATGAGACCTTCATCAGGTACTGTTACATAAGAAAAAACATAAAATATACAAAAGAGAGTTCATGAAAATCTAAAGAAAGTATTTACACAATAAATGTGACAAACTGAATGGTATAGTAATTGTGGAAAAAACTGAATGGTATAGTAATTGTGGAAAAAACTGAATGGTATAGTAATTGTGGAATCACATATATGAGGAAAGAACAATCACAGAACAGAACTAAATAACAAGGACATTCTGTTACATATCGCTTGAAAGAAATGAAGAAATTCAATTGGGATTTTAGGATAGAATAGGAGCCTGTTGACAAATGTGCCCATAAGTGTTACTATATTGCTATAGGGGGCGCGTGATAGGTGCCATAGAAAAAAGTTACCATACCCTATAAGGTAGCAAATAAGGTATCCGCCTTATTGCGCTATGCTGGGTAAAAGGCCTCAGTACCTATACGCCGATAAACATATTATAGTAAGCCATACATAAAATGCTATGATGACCATATGTCTTGCGGTAACGCAGTGGTGGGTCTAATGTTCTGGCGCAACGTGCACTTACCCAAGGTGAGGGAGATATTGACGCGGAATCCACCGCTTATCCTTTACCGGTGAGCTGTGGCTTCCTCCTTATATAAGGAGAAAGAGAGAAGTAGTGCCGTATGGGTATAGCGCCGTGACCGGAAATGCTGGGCACGTGATCCCAGCGTGCGTTCCAGCATGCAGGACCAGTCGTCTAGGCGTGCGTTCCAGTGGGTACTTCCGGTTACAGGAAGTGCCAAAATGAAAGAAGGAATGCGTTCCAAAGGAACGAAAGTTTGCGTTCCACCTATGCAGGACATATAGAATCATAGGCCAGTAAGCATATGTGAGTCGTGAATATCTCCACAAGTCTAATCCTATTACTCCAGTGTTCTACACTCTGCCCAAGATCCATAAGGATCTACAAAATCCTCCAGGCAGACCAATTGTCGCCTCAACGGATTCAATTCTATCTCCACTCTCTAAGTTTCTGGAGAAAATCTTAACTCCTTTAACTCAATTGTCACCATCTTTCCTTTTGGATACAGGCAATTTCCTTAGAAAGATTAGGGATCTTAACTCTGTATCTCCTGATACTATACTCGTGACTCTGGACGTTAAAGATCTCTATACGTCTATCCCACATATCGAGGTTATAAATGCAGTACATCGACTTCTTACTTCCACAGGGATGGAAGTAGCACAGGTAAACCTATGCATTGACCTTTTGATGACTGTACTCTACAATAACTATTTTTTGTTTCAGGATACTTTCTACCTGCAGACCCGCGGCACTGCAATGGGCTCTAATGTGGCACCCCATATGCTAACACATACATGACAACATATGAAGACTTAATCATCTACAATAACCCTCTATTCAACAGTAACGTAATCACATGGAAACGTTACATTGATGATGTTTTCTGTCTCTGGGGTGGCACATTCAAGCCCCTTCAGGAATTTCACACATTTCTGAATGAGTCATGGCCTGGCATCACGTTCACCATGACATCTGATCTTCATTCGGTAAATTTTTTGGACACTCTGGTTATGAAAAGCCCAGAGGGACTCCTGAGTACTGATCTATATACTAAAACCACCGACCGCAATAGTATACTACATTACACCAGCTTCATCCTCCAGTGGTCAAAGGATCTATTCCCTATTCACAATTTCAGAGGGTCAATCGCATAGTCACTGACTCCACACAACGGGACACACGTCTCACGGAGATGACTAAGAAATTTTCGAGACGTGGTTACCCTACTCCTCTACTAGAAAAATCAAAAAATCATCAACCCATTTCTCGGTCCAGAAGCACTAACAAACGCATACCTTTTGTACATTGTTTTCATCCCTCGGCCTTTGTACTGCACAAAACCATTAGACGGCACTGGTACTTACTCTCAACAGCATACCCTAACATACAAGAATTCAAGGAGCCCTTTTTGCCATGCTTTAAAAGACCTTCTAACCTCAAAGACCAATTGGTACGTGCCGACATTGGCACCTCACGACTACATCATCAATCCCATCTTGCACGCCCACGAATGGGTACTTTTCCATGCCTCCACTGTGCCCAATGTGGCAACGTACAGAAGGGGACAACCTTCTATCACCCCAGAACAGGGAAGAGCTTTCCCATTAATAGATATTACACTTGCGAGACCTCTTTTGTAGTGTATCTCATCAAGTGTCCTTGTCAAGTGCCCATCAGGGACAGAATATCCAAGCATAAGTCCACCATCAGTTGTAATAACCTTCTTCTTCCCATCCCACATCATTTCCACACAAAAGGGCACACGATTTCTCAGTTACATTTCCAAGTGATTGAAACTGTACCCCCACCCAGACAAGGTGGGGATAGGATTTTGCATCTCAAAAAGAGGGAGTCGTACTGGATACACACTTTAGAGACTTTAGCCCCAAAAGGGCTTAATAGAGAGTATGACTTGCTTTCTTTCATATGAATATGTTTACATGGTATTAATATGCTGCTTCTTTTCTTTTAGAGCCGTCTTTATTGAAATGTGCCTGTCACCACTATCTCCAGTAACCTTCATCACCTGGGGACTCGGCTAATAAAGACTCACAACACAAGTATTATTCCTATTATCTGTAGATATCACGCCGTTTATAACACGACTCACATATGCTTACTGGCCTATGATTCTATATGTCCTGCATAGGTGGAACGCAAACTTTCGTTCCTTTGGAACGCATTCCTTTCATTTTGTCATTTCCGGTAACCGGAAGTACACACTGGAACGCACGCCTGGATGGCTGGTCCTGCATGCTGGAACGCACGCTGAGATCGCGTGCCCAGCATTTCCGGTCACGGCGCTATACCCATACGGCACTACTTCTCTCTTTCTCCTTATATAAGGAGGAAGCCACAGCTCACCAGTAAACGATAAGCGGTGGATTCCGCGTCAATATCTCCCTCACCTTGGGTAAGTGCACGTTGTGCCAGAACATTAGACCCACCACTGCGTTACCGCAAGACATATGGTCATCATAGCATTTTGTGTATGGCTTACTATTGTCGGGGTCGTAACGACAAACCACTCGTCCTTCAGTCACTCCAAATTAGATTATGAGCACGGGTCGACCGTCAAAGAATGAGTCAGAACAACAGACTGATTCATACTCAGAGCATGCTCAGGAGGGTACTAGCAGGCACCGATCTCAGCAAGCACTGTTCTTTATTTTCACATACATAAGATTATCTACACAGGATGTCAGGGTGGAGTAAAGGGTGGATGGGGGCCGAGGAGGTAAGCTGTATATGTCCATATATGTACATGTCCAGCATCTGGCCACCTCTAATTGGTTCACATTCCATAGGTCTTGTATCCAGGCAGACTGTGGTGGGTGATGTAATCCTGGCTGATGCAATATTTCCTGGAGTCAAGTTTCGTTTCTTCTGAAAGAGAGATTTGGCCAGCACAGTTTCATTTCTAATACAATACTCATCAAGGGAAACTTTGTGTTTATCTATAGTATCAGAGCTCATATAAACATATGAATATAAAGGTATAAAAAAATAGCAAAACACATATAAAAATATAAAGGCAGAAAGTTATATTTTACCTTGACAATCCCCCCTAAACACTAAGTTTTCCCTTAATATATGTGGCCTTCGAGACTGTCCATGTGTGGGGACAGGGGTAGTGGATTTCTTCGCTTGGTCATTTTAGAAGCTGGCCCCTTATGGACCGCCCCCAAACAACCAAGTCCCTACCAAACCTGCACATGGAGTTCTCCCATTATTCCTAAACCCAAATCTCTCATTTCCATCTGTATTTTGTCATAGGGGGTTTTATCAGGTTTATCCTGCGGGGTATATTTCTCCATATCACCCTTATCAGTGTCATCATATAGCAGGGACACAACTTCCTGATGAAGGAAAGTACCTGAGGAGGCTGTTGCATTGGTCACAGCTTTCCTGTACAAGGGTATCACACAACATAAAATTATCAATCCTAGCACCAAAAGCCCTGCTACCACTAGACAGGCTTGTTGGAGAAATCCTTTGAGTCCTCCAAGCCACCCTGAGAAGAAAGAGGTATCTACTCCTGCATTGGCCTTTACTTCCTGAGCCAGATTTTTAATCTTTGTAAGGGCCACTATAGTTTTACCATTGACTCCAGAATTCTGAGGAATATAAGTACAACATTCTTCCCCTATCATCCCACAGACTCCACCTTTCTCAGCTAGAATCATGTCAATGGCCAGTCTATTTTGAAGAGTCATTCTTGTGTTGGGGCCCAATTCCTCAACTATACCCTGGAAAGCATCTTGACTAAAATTGATAAATCTTTGCTCGGTGTAGTATATATAATTTATCCAATCTACATTGTAATTGATCTGTACAGTTGGGATGAGAGAACGGAAACCCGCCAGGATCTGATTCTGAGCTTTGTATTCGTCTGGGACCCCCCTAGGAACCCCTATAGAGTCTATGTAAACTTTGGGATCCTCAGCATAACCGGTGTGCAGCTGACCCAGACTCCTTCTCTTCCTGGATATCAGTGGAGCTATATTCTCGGATCCAGACTCTTTCTCACGTGTCTTTTAATGACTACCCAGTCTCCAGGCTGCAGGCTGTGACTCCCAGGATCCTGGTTCGGATCTGGAAGAGAACTGAAAACATTATCATGTACTTTCTTGAGTCTTTTATGCAAATCCCTTACATATGAGCTTAATACATGGTTACTCATTTCCAGTGCTTGGGAAAAGAAACATCCTAAACTAGGCACTTTGCCAAATAGTACTTCATACGGAGAAAGTCCAGTTTTTCTATTTGGAGTGTACCTTACTGAGTATAGGGCTAATGGTAAACATTCAGGCCAAAATTGCCCTGTTTCAGCCATGGCCTTTTGGATTTTTAACTTCAATGTCCCATTTAGTCCTTCTACTTTTCCACTGCTTTGTGGATAATATGGGGTGTGGAAAGCTTGTTGAATTCCCTGAGCTGTCAAGACTTCATTCATTATTTCACCTGTGAAATGTGTACCTCTGTCACTTTCGATCACCTCTGGTACTCCATACCTGCACACCACCTCCGCAAGCAGCTTCTTTGCGGTTGCCGCAGCCGTAGTCTTGGCAATCGGGAAAGCCTCCGGCCAACCTGAGAATAAATCAAAACACACCAACCCATACTCCCATGACCCTGATTTTGGCAGCTGAATATAATCAATCTGCAGTCTCTGGAAAGGATAGAAGGGCCGAGGGGCGTGTTTGGGTGGTGTCTTGACTACCCTTCTCTGATTATGTGTAGCACATACCATGCATCCCTGGATCAAAACTTCTATACAGGTGGGAAAGCCTGGTGCCACCCAATGCTTCTGCATCACGCTCATTACAGCAGTTTTGGACTGGTGGGTTGGCCCATGTAACATCTGGGCGACCGCAGGGTACAACGCCCTTGGAAGGCATCGACGCATCCCTCTTCCCCATACCCCATTTGCTTCATTCAGACATGCACCTTCTTTTTTCCACTTTTCTACTTCCTCCTGGCGCACCTGAGCCTGCATCTGGGATAAGGCATCCTCCGACACAAAGGGATTTTTGGGAGCGCTTACCTGGTGCATAGTTACCCCTTGGAGTGGTCTACTGGCTGCTGTTTTTGCTGCTGCATCGGCCATTTCGTTTCCTTTACTCACCTGATCAGTGCATCTGGTATGTGCTTTAACTTTTATGACAGCTACTTCTTTTGGTAATTGTAATGCATCAATTAACTGCTGGACTGCGTCAGCATTTTTAATGGGATGTCCTGCTGCCGTCAGGAATCCTCTAAATTTCTAAATTGGACCAAAATCATGAGCTATACCGAATGCGTATCTAGCATCTGTGTAGATGTTAACAATTCTACCTTCAACTATCTTACAGGCCTCGGTCAGAGCCTTAAATTCAGCCTCCTGGGCCGACTGATATGGGAGCATTGGTTCTGCTTTGATTACTGCATTCAGGGAGACGATGGCATACCTGGTGTGGAAGGTACCTGAGTCATCTTGGTGGCGAGATCCATCTACAAAAGATTCAAAATCAACATTAAGTCTTTCAGTTTCAAACACTGTGGGTAGGCCTGCTGTTTCCTGTGCCATAAGCTGAACACAATCATAAGGAATCTCCTCTCTTGGATCTTCTTTGTACAATACCGTACCTGACCTCCCCCTAGATCCGAGAGAGGCAACAATGTGGCAGGATTAAGTGTGGTACATCTCTGCAAAGAAACATTTGGAGGCATTAAAAGTGCACATTGCAATCGAAGGTGACGTGCAGCTGAAAGGTGTGCCGGTTGCACCTGATTCAGTATGGTGTATACATCATGAGGTGTAAATACTGTCAATGGATGATCAAGAACGATGTCTGACGATTTGTGGAGCAATAGTCCTACAGCATGTACTGCCCGTACACAGGACGGGGCACCTCTAGCCACTGCATCTAGTCTTCCACTGAAATAGGCTACTGGCCTTTGATTGTCACCATGTAACTGAGTAAATACTCCTACCGCGTGTCCCTGCTGTTCGTGGAGATACAGGGTGAATGGTACTTCATAGTTGAGGGTTCCTAGCGCTGGAGCTACCACAATCCTGTTTTTGAGGGAATAAAAACAGTCTATACCTTCAGGAGTTAGTTTAAAAAGCACAATGGTGATACAGTCATAGAGAGGCTGCATGAGGATTGACACAGCATGTATCCACTGTCTGCAGTAGGAAATCAGTCTAAGAAATATCCTAAGAGCGGCAACATTAACAGGAATAGGAAAATTCTGTACAGCTTCTTTGCGAGCGCTGGTCAGATGTCGAGCCCCGGTGTAATGCAATGTCCCAAAAAGATAACTGAAGATTTACAAAATTGCAGTTTATCCTTTGACGTTTTACAACCAGCTTGGTACAGAAACAACATGAGTAATATTGTTGCAATACGACACTGTTTCCTGGAGGGGGCACAAATCAGTAAGTCATCAACATATTATAAAAATAACATTGGCAAAATCAATACCTGTAAATCAAGCAGCATCCTGAGATATCTGGAACAAAAGTGTATATATATATATATTGTACCAGCCAATACATAGAGGGTTAAATCCGGTAGCCGAAGGGGGAAGCTGAAGTTGTAATTTTTACTGTCAAGGCTACTGATAAGGAACCTAGCCGCAGAGATGCCGAAGGTGGGGGCTAGGTTTTAACTAAAACACCCCTTGTTACTAGTTTCTGCAATCTCTCCTGAAATGTCCTGGTCTCCTGCACCCGTGGCACACGTCTCCCCTCCCTGTTGTTTGCAGGACGAGCACCCACAGCATGTATCCTTGCTCCTCTCTTTGCCTGCACTAAATCATGTTGTACCCCTTGTGCTATTCTGGCTAGATCCTCTGCTTTAACTGATCTCCAATCTGGTCTACTTACTTTCAGCTTTTCTTTGTCACTTCCTTTTTTTTTAACCCATTCATGTATGCACTTGCTAGAACCCTCTCACTAGTCTTGTTTTCTGGGACAAAACCCATTTCTACCCAAGCTTTTCTTAGAGCCCAGAAATAATCTTTTGGCTTTTCTTCCTTTCCCTGAACTAGTGTAATTTCCTTTCTCTGCCTGTATATCCTTACATGCTTTTTTTTTTCAACACTTCTGTAAACATACCCCCTGCTTCTGCGTCATTGACTTCTGCATTATCAGGTCCGTTCCTACCAACATAACACTTGTATGTCTCATCTATCAGTCTATCGTATCTAGCTTCAACTACCAATTTTCCTTCTTCTGTGCTCCATCCCACATCTGACCAATAATAACAGTTTTCATTCCCTGGGCGGGTGACACAGAGATAAAATGTCCCTTTCCCCCAAGTCTGGTGCGCTGATCCCTTGAAATCATTTCTATCACAGTTGAATATTTGACAGAAATCAAACTTAAAGATAACCACAGGGGTTATAGTATTAACCCAGAAGTTAACCCCAAAGGTGGGCATGCTGGCACTACTGGAGATCAGGATGCAGCCCAAAGGATATGTATATCAGAAACTTCATGACTGCTGACTAATCTTGTCCTTCTTGCAGTGGGAGGCGTGAATCCAGGTGCTCTTGCCCTCGATCTTCAGGGCAGTAGGGGTGGTCAGGACCACAGTGTAGGGACCCTCAAATCTGGGCTGGAGACAGTCTCTTCTCACAAACTTTTTCACGTACACAAGGTCACCAGGCGAGAAGTTGTGCACCGTGTCATCTGTGGATTCTGGGAGAGAAGCAGACACTGTAGAGTGGGTGTCAGTTAACTCTTTAGACAAAGCAATCACAAATTTTACCACTTTATCATTAATTTCTGACAGCTCCTGGTGCCTAATTTCTTCTATCTTGGGAGGGGCACCCACTGAGAACAGAAGTAGTGCAGTATCTTCCAGATTAGGAACAGAGGCAGGGGCTGAAGGACCGAGCCCTGGGACAGGGGCCTCAGCGACGGGGACTAAAACCTTTTCCGGTTGTCCGGGTGATTGGTAGTAGGTGCCGGAAGGCGTCAGGAGGGGATATAGGCCTGACTGGGTGGTTCCGGGTGTCCCAAGATGGCCGCTGGGTGTCCCAAGATGGCTGCTAGGGGAAGTGGGAAGGGCGTTGTCTGGGGGCGTCCCACTATTGGGTATGGAAGGGGCATTGGGCTGGGCATTACACCAGGGGCGACCCGCCCCACAGACAGGCAGGTCTCCGCCCAGGGCGGATTCTGTTCACCACATGCACGACAAGTCCAACCTCCCTTTGTTCTGAGATCGGTGCCATTATAGGGCGGTGGCTGGGGACTTGGCACAGTGACAGGCATGAGGGGTACAGCAGCCATTTTAGTTACATCAACAAGATCACATGCAGAGCATTTCACATATCCGAACAATGGCTCAGCACCTTCTGATCCTCCTGCACCATCTACTTCCTTCCAGCCCTCAACTTTCAAATCATTTGCTACTCTGAGATGTGCCTGAGCCTGATGCAGGAGTCCCTCATCACCCAACTTTCCTTTCTTCTGTCCTACATAATCTTTTCCACACTGAAGGCTGGAGTCTCCTTGTACTAGGCAGACCCATCATCTTATACAAACTCCTCACATTTTTAACAGCCTTCTTGCCATCCCGTGACTGAACAAGCTCACAGACCCCCACAGCACCACCCTCTAACTTATGAGGTCTCTCAGATCTAAACATATGCATCATGATTTTAACAGAGTGCAATGATCTGTCGCGACTCAGACCACCGGCGTCACTTGCAGGTCACCACCCGTCAATACAGAGTCCCCGCTCTATATACTGACAAGACAAAGAGCCCTACTCAATCTGTCCCTTCCCTAACTGTGGATGGTGACTTTACAGCACAGTTCGCCGTGACACTCTACACAGTACAGAGTCCCCGCTCCATGCACTGACACTGGGGCTTCTCCTAATGAGGCTCCCCGTGTTAGACAAAGAGCCCCTGCTCAATTTGTCAGATACTTGGTAGACAAAGAGCCCTCCTCAATTTGTCATTTATAAGACAGAGAATCCTAATCAATCTGTCACTAACTTGGTAGACAAAGAGCCCTCCTCAATTTGTCATTTATAAGACAGGGAATCCTAATCAATCTGTCACTAACTTGGTAGACAAAGAGCCCTCCTCAATTTGTCATTTATAAGACAGAGAATCCTAATCAATCTGTCACTAACTTGGTAGACAAAGAGCCCTCCTCAATTTGTCATTTATAAGACAGAGAATCCTAATCAATCTGTCACTAACTAGACTATCATGTGCGTCTTTTACCCCACTCAACACTTCAAAAAAATCTAAAATTTGTCCCAACTTTATTCTAACAGTCACGGGAGACAACGATCTACATAAAGGTACAGTGACCGGAGGAGGAGGAGAAAAGTGGTGTTGACACGAGCACGCGCAGACATGCGACGTCACTCGGTCTCACTTGCTGGTTCGGAGCGTGGCGTGGGATCGCCTTCGGTCTCACCACTCAACCGGTCACCCACCCAGAACCAAATAGACAATACAGCTAAGCCAACAATGACTGACACACAGGCAAGTGGGACGCATATAAAGTACATGATCCCAACTTACCGTGTTCAACGGAGGCTGCAGTCCTCGCACTCAGTCACCGCGGGCACCACCGCAAAGTCCTCAGGACGGGTCCGGACGGGCGGCGATCCACTGCCCCACGTTGTTATGCGCCAATTGTCGGGGTCATAACGACAAACCACTCGTCCTTCAGTCACTCCAAATTAGATTATGAGCACGGGTCGACCGTCAAAGAATGAGTCAGAACAACAGACTTGTTCATACTCAGAGCATGCTCAGAAGGGTACTAGCAGGCACCGATCTCAGCAAGCACTGTTCTTTATTTTCACATACATAAGATTATCTACACAGGATGTCAGGGTGGAGTAAAGGGTGGATGGGGGCCGAGGAGGTAAGCTGTATATGTCCATATATGTACATGTCCTGCATCTGGCCACCTCTAATTGGTTCACATTCCATAGGTCTTGTATCCAGGCAGACTGTGGTGGGTGATGTAATCCTGGCTGATGCAATATTTCCTGGAGTCAAGTTTCGTTTCTTCTGAAAGAGAGATTTGGCCAGCACAGTTTCATTTCTAATACAATACTCATCAAGGGAAACTTTGTGTTTATCTATAGTATCAGAGCTCATATAAACATATGAATATAAAGGTATAAAAAATAGCAAAACACATATAAAAATATAAAGGCAGAAAGTTATATTTTACCTTGACACTATAATATGTTTATCGGCGTATAGGTACTGAGGCCTTTTACCCAGCATAGCGCAATAAGGCGGATACCTTATTTGCTACCTCATAGGGTATGGTAACTTTTTTCTATGGCACCTATCACGCGCCCCCTATAGCAATATAGTAACACTTATGGGCACATTTGTCAACAGGCTCCTATTCTATTCTAAAATCCCAATTGAATTTCTTCATTTCTTTCAAGCGGTATGTAACAGAATGTCCTTGTTATTTAGCTCTGTTCTGTGATTGTTCTTTCCTCATATATGTGATTCCACAATTACTATACCATTCAGTTTGTCACATTTATTGTGTAAATACTTTCATTAGATTTTCATGAACTCTCTTTTGTATATTTTATGTTTTTTCTTATGTAACAGTACCTGATGAAGGTCTCATAGAGGCCGAAACGTTTGCTGTATACCCCCGCTTTGGGCTACAATAAAAAGACACTATAATTGCATCATACTTAAGCTGAGTGCTTGGTTCATTTTTCTCTTTTAATGAAATAAAACACCACACAGTTTTCATTATTTTTATTGTACGCTCATCCTGCGACGCCATCGATCTCCTGTAAAAAAACAAAAATAACGAACCAACACAAATACTCCCTGTCCGACGCAGTCCAAAATCACGAGTGTCCCACGACGAGTCCAGCTCTGCTACATCTGCATGCCAGGCTGAGCATGGCATCCAGATGTAGCAGAGCTGCTTACCTGAGAAGATTCCCTGGCGGTGACGTCATCGGACTGGTTTACGGCCAGCTGTCGCGAGAGTACAGCTGGCCGAGATTGCCCAGTACCCGGCAGCACGTGCAGTTATCGCGAGATGCTGCACGTGACCGCCAGGGAGAGGGTAATTGCCGGCCTGGATGGATGGACGTAACCGCCAGGGATCTTCTGCCAGGTAAGTGCTGCTGACTCCTGACAGACCTGACCGACACTGACAGTGACACTTTCGGGAAGTTCCTGTGTCACGTAGTTAGGTCTGTGACACAGGAACTCCCCATAGACTTTAGAGGAAAACTCAGATTCCGGTATCCGATATGACAAAAATATCGGATCTCAGAATCGGAATTCCGATACAGCGAATATCGGCCGATACCCGATATTTGCAGTATCGGAATGCTCAACACTACTGATCAGTGGAGGTTGAGGGACCCAGACCCTCAAAGATCAGCAACACTTTTCAGAACCTGTCCAGGCTTATCACAAAAGTTTGCAGTCACTCTATGTGATTGCAGACTTGTGAATCCTCAAATCACGCACAGCAAGTATGTGACATGCAAACTTCCCATACTAACTAGATTTGCGCTGCCACACTCAATTCCTTTGTATTGAGCGAGGCAGTGCAAGACTAGTTGGAATGTGGTCAAAAGTATGCTAATCATATGCTTGCAGCCACATAGCCGCTCGGTATCACCGTTGGCATGAGAAAATCCTTACAGCATGCTCTGCACTGATGTAAAAATTAACAAGTCTGCAGCCACATAGAATGACTGCTCACTTCTGTGTGACATACCTGGACAACCACTTTGAGGCTAAGGCCGGCGTCACATTGGCGAGTGTGATGCGAGTAAGTCGCACGACTTTCTCGCATCAACACCCGGCATGGCCGCCCGCTCTCGGACCCGAGTGTGCGGCGGCATAGAAAGTGTGTTGGGAGTCTGTCAGTCTGGACAGAGCTCCCATGTTTTCCAGGCTGGATGTCGCACAGACTGGGGGAGCAGTCCTGGCGAGTATGAGCCAGAGGAATGGACAGTCTTGAAAACCGTGAGTGATACCGACCAGGGTCAGTGAGAAGTGTTTATTGGAGACCTCTGCGGACAAGAGGGATCTGGGAACCTGCGTGGCCAACAGACCCGTTAAAATACACCACCCTGGTGTACTATTACCTCTGGAAGTTATACTATGATCCTCACTTGGATTTCTGATACATACTGTTTATTCTCAAGAATCTCTCTTCAATTTCCTATAGGAACCTACTTTGATATTTTGAAGCGATGTTTTGATTAAGATTCGGGAGAGTCGAAACGTCACCATCCAGTTAAATCGCTTTACACTTTGCTCCCTATGTTGTCACAAATAAAAATTACTATTTTGCATAGAATTCCATAGAGTGTGCGGTATATTTTGTATCCTCGGCGGCATAGAAATACATGCAGCCGCACACTCGGGTCCGAGAGCGGGCGGCCGTGCTGGGTGTTGATGTGAGAAAGTCGTGCGACTAACTCGCATCACACTCGCCAATGTGACGCCGGCCTAATAGAGCAAACCATAGTGAGGAAAACTTGGTGGTCCACGATGTCAAACACTGCAGAGAGGTCCAGAATAATTAGAGAAGAGTAGCTAGTTTTTATTACATTATGTCATTTTCTGGTTGAAGACATCGCACCCGGTTCATAATCGCCTTTGGAAGTAGGTAGCACAAGAATTCCCCAATTTTCTTGAGCAAACAATTTATACAATTAAAAACATACACTTATTGGACAGTATCCGGAAGGTCGTTATAACCTTAAGACTTAATGCTAATGTTGCCTTATATTTATACGCAAGGTGATGTGCTAGAAGTTGGTTATATTTGTTGTCAGCTTTCATTTTACACTCAGTTTCCAAGTTACAAGATGTGTAAATGAGCAAAGAGCCTTGGGATTAGAACAGTGAGGTAACATCTGGTGTACAGTGCCAGGAGACATGCAGTAACTTACAACACTGCCCCCCTGTTGTCACCTGCCCCCCATTCAAACACCTCACTAGACAGAAGAGATATCTGTTCTCATCCTGTAATTATCACTCTGCCTTCACCGATATTAAAACATCTGCTTTTACTGAATCACACTCAATGTATATGTCACCTGGCCTCCCAGTGATACAACTCAGCACAATAATATTCACACCCCTCGAAGCTGTCAGTACTTGACACTATGACGGGCTATTTATATTCTTAATTAAATAGTGAGAAAACCATCTTCAATTCCTTCAATATTTATTATTTCATTATATTACCTCAATTTCTTGACATTTCCTTTGACTTCACATGCAATGTGTTAATGCACTTACCAAAAATGGAAATGGGTAGTGACCGACGTCTTCTCACATGGGCAAAATAATATGTTTCATACTACAGCATAGATGTGGGTAGTAGTTGATTAGTCATGTCATTGAGCATATTTTAAAAGGTTTTGCCTAAATAGTTAACTAATAACTATGTAACCCAGTCACAGAAATTCAGAAAACGTCAATGAGTTCATTATGGCTGACAGCTTGAAATCTGGAACCAACATTGAAATCATATCTCGTGGTAGATTGGATCAGTATTCTTGATAGCTTGCAACCAAAATAGAGATTAACACACGTATCGTCCAAGCTGCCATACCATCGCTTCCAAAACTTTCTCCTTTGAACACTTAAGAACTCAAAGATTAGATGTCACCATGGAGCTGAGTGACCACATACACGTACAAGGCCAAGTCTCATTATACAAGTTTCAAAGCTCTGAGCTGGCTTGTAATATTCTTTCTAATTTATAGAAGATGATATTTTTTATAAAACACACCTAAATTGTGAGCGGGAGAGGATAATAACCACTTTGTTATTAGTAGCTGAGATGTGTAATAAAGTATCATTATTAGTATAAAACAGCAGCAGTAAAAGTCTACTCACCCATACATTGGTATTCATGCAGCCATCTTCTTTATAAGACTTGCATGTTATGTTCTATTATTTTTAATGATAAAGCCAATAAATTTCATTATGGCTCTTTATTTTCCACCAATCAAACTGTTATGCATCTCGGATGGGCCGGCCTCTGCTCCTTTCCCCTTTGATTACTTCCCTTTGCTGAGCTCCAAGCTGAGTGTTACAAGTTGCCTGGCATTTGTCTGTGACATCGTCTCCCTAAATCTTTTAATGCTCAGTTGTACACATCCCTGTGTCATTACTATGTTCACCTGCTATGTATTTGTACTCTGCCAACATTAAGTTTTCTATTACTGTTATGTAAGGAGGGTCAGGGTTTAATCCTTTAAATGTCTTTTTGCTACTTTGTGTATGTATTTGTATATAATTGCTATTTACTATATGGTGACTTATTCCAGTGTCTTTCGTATAATATTTCATATAGATTTAGGTAGGGCACTGCATCCTTTGGGGACATTAGAGGAGGGCACTTGTAGTATAGTAGTTATATCTGGGTAAATGTAGTTCTGCAAAGGGCCACTAGATGGGGCATATAAGTGGACCCAGTTAGAGAGTTGTTAGATGTTCAGTGTAGGTCGGTTGTAGAACACGAGGTGGGGGCATTGAGCACATTTAGTGTAGTGGAGACTTGTCAGGACACCAAGGGGTTAAGTAGGTGAAGTGTCAGTCGGGAACTACTGTGAGGGACTTCCCAGATAGAATCAGTCGGGGTGGACCCTGTTGCTGCTCAAATATCCCTGGTCCGGAGCTGTGTAACGGACAGGAAGAGAGAAGTGAATAAAGATACCAGCAGTTGTGTAGCCGGTGAAGGAATCACCGTGGGACCATCAGCCAGAAGTCGGAGGGCTGATGAAGAAGTAGTGCCAGTGGTAGAGCCACTGTGGGAACGCTCACCAGAAGTGTGTGTGCTGTAGCAGAAGCGAGAGGGCCACCAGGGAGTACACGGGCAGGATAAACAGAAGAGGGTGGACGACCTAGTAGATGTGTATTTCCGTGACTGGATTGAAGTGTCTCCAGGGAAAGAGATCGAAGTGCCGTTTTCCACCGGGCTCCTGGTCCTGCAGTTACTTTGTGGTCCATTCTGGTGTAACAGAAGAAGTGAAGCGGAGTTGTGGAAGATGTATTGCTGGTACCGTGTCAGGCGTGCTAATGGTGTCTTGGATGTGCTGTGTCCGGAGGAAAATAGAGCTGAACTGTTTAATGTTGTCCTGGACTCTGACTCAGATTATTATACTCTGAAATGGGTGAGAACTACCCCAGGGATGGAGCAGCCGCCAGTGTCAAGAATATAGATAGTGCTGGTGAGTCCACCGCCCCGGCCAATGCTTTACAGTTACCTTCTCAGATTCCTGCTATCGATTCTATAACCTACATCTGGTTAATTCACATTACTTGCATCTGCTGCTGACTAAGCTATTGTTTGCTCCTATCTTCTTGGACTGTTATTAGAGACTGTTCTCACTAGGTTACCATCAGCTGTGTACTCTTTAACACTAGGACTACTGGACTCGTGACCCCGCCTAGAACTACTGAAAGGAGTCATTTTGACTCCTTGCTTGTTTTCGTTTATTTTTAGAGTCTCATTTGTGGTTATTTATTAATAATTATATATTTTTTTGTAATGTATTATTATTGTGAGATCCAACAGTAATGCTTTTGATTGTTTTTTTTCTGCTTTTCTTGATTTTCTACAGAAAATAACAATAATTATAATAGACGTTTTTCAAACATTTTTTTTATTCAAGTGCACACATATAAACAACAACTGAAGAACAAAAAGCAGAGAAAATGTGGGTGGAGGAGCATAAAAATGAAAATATGGCGCAGAATTCACCTTCTAAACATTTGGTGTTTCGCATTTTAGGCATTGCCTTTGATTTATGGCAGTACATTGCCCACACAAAGACTTACCACAAGTCTTACAATTGCCGACAGATCTATTTTTCTTGCACTTTTTTTGATCTGGCAAAATTTTGTTTGAACCATCACTTCTGAGCATGTAGAAACTTGGGACGTGGAACCCTTTTCCCTATCTGTGACATAAGGACCACTCAACTCTCTCACAAGCGTTTGCAAAAATGCCTTGCGTGACATTTTTTGGTGGGTTATCTCATTGAATATTATCCATGCATTTATACCCGCAAAGTCTAAGGCATTTTCAAATGCATGAACAGGCCATCTCCTTGTGCATGTTCGTGTGGTATATTTTCGTGCCATCTGATCCACTACATCTACTCCATATTTTGTTTCATTGTAAAACTTTACCGTTTCTGGAGTTTTTTTTAGCGGAATCAGACGCAACAACAACATCTGGATGGACGGAACTCAAAATGACAACATTTTTGTTGGGCTTTCCTTGATATACTGTAAGTGTAAAATTGTCTTCATTTCTAAACACTTTAGTGTTGTACAATTCCTCTTTCATGGATTTTATTTCTTTAGGCACTTCTCGCCTTATCTTGTTCAGTGTTCCCACGATGGTTGTTCCTTTGCTTTTTAGCTGTTTAGCTAATTTTACTGAAGTAAAATAATTATCGGTTGTAACATTGCGACCTTTTTTCAAAAACGGGTCCAATAACTTCATTACCACATGGTCAGCTCAGCACGGCGTGTGTCATCTTTGCCTAGATAAGGGAAGCCATTTGCCAGATATTTGCTCTCCTTATCAACAGCTAGCCAATATTTGTGGCCATATTTATCTGGTTTGGAAGGCATGTACTGCGTGAATGGACACCTAGTTTTGCTTGGGAAAAGTTGCTCATCCACCGTTATGTATGGGCCAGGTTTGTAACACTCAATACAATTTTCAATAAACCTGTCCCACACAGTAGAAAATAGAGCAAACTTGTCCGTTTGCAGTCTCTCCGATCGAGTAGATTTCTCATCAAATCTGAGAAACCTCATAATTTCAACAAAGCGGTCCCTAGACATTGTCGCTTTGCAAAACGGTATTCCCCAGTCATTACACCAAATACTGCTAATCGAGTGACGGTTCGTGCCAGATATTCCACGAGCATAGAATATCGCAATGAATGCATCTAGCTCCTCATCAGATAGAGTAAACTGTAACTTATTGTTCCTGCATGCTTCTGCAAGCGTACAGTTCTTTATATGTGTCAATATATATGAATCAAAAATTAGCATAAGATAAGAGCCTAGAGTAAACAAGCTATTTTGTTCAGCATTACACAGTAATACAAGCAGGTAAAACACAAGGAAAATGTGAAAAGTTGACATGTAAATTGAAATACATCTATATGAACATCAGGGTAAATAAGACAGAGTGAAAAAATTATGCACAAAACTTTATAGCAACATTTAGTGACAAAAGGACCTCAAAATATAGTAGGGAGTCAAAATGACTCCCTTCAGTAGTTCTTGGTAAATTTTGAAAAAAACGCGCAAATTTTTCACCAAAATTATTTATTCTCACAAAATCTTTTTTCACATCATATTTGAGGAAAAGTCACCGAGTTTCAAGCCGGAATTCTGAAAAATGTAGTCACAGAAGAGAAATAAAAAACGAAAGGAGTCAAAATGACTCCATCAGTAGTTCTAGTGTTAACTTGCATCTGTTCTGGTTAACATTTTCTGTAAGCATCACAAACTGTTATTAGTGTCAGTACACATTTTGTTGCTATCTAGTGTGCACTTTCTATTTTTTTCAATATATGCCATACTGGTTCCGTGGCTTTTGGTGTGTCCCGCTTCACTTGTTTTTCTGCTGTCCAGCATAGCTTGTTATTAGTGATGAGAAAATATATTCGTTACTCGGCAAGTAATTTGGTATTCGCCTCGGTATATTTGGGTGACCCACCCAGCATGTTGGGAGCTTTAGTTGTTTACCAATCACAGTAATGCCGGCACCAACTTTGGTGCCGGCATTACTGTGACTGGCTGCCCGAACACCAGGTGTTCGTCGCGATGTCATCCCGGCTGGTCAAAGAGCCACGGTTCCCATGTTGTCAAAAGATAGCCTGAGCGTGTAGCTGTGATCGGAGGTATGAAGTTTACCTCCCATCACTGGTGTCCGCTGATGGGACTACAGCTCCCAACAGCTGATACCTGCTGCCGTTAAAAACAGTGAGAGCAGGAGTGGCTGATGGGATTAATCATCAGCTGGCTCCTGCGCTGTAAATAAATAATTTAAAAAAAAACGGCGTTGGTTACTGTAACGAATGGAAGCGGAGGCAGAGATGGTGAAGTTCACATTTGTTTTTTATTTTTGAAGTGGAACCTTGGGACCACGTTCCAGGGGGCTCCAAAGGAGGCGTAACTAGTGAGCCCCGGTTACCCGTAGTAAGGCCCCTCGAACAGGGCCAGAATGGAATACCTGGAGGACACAGGTGCTACCTCCAGTTAGACTCCGGACACGTGGCAGCTGTCCCAGCGGGACCAAAAGCGGTAACCGATATAATGGAAGAGACCGTGGAGAGGTAGACACAGGTGAGGAAGGTTCTGGTTCCGGGTAGATGGTAGCAAGCTGCCTCCAGTAACCTTGTCACAGTCCACGGATTCGGACGGCTATTGGCGGAACGGGATGACACTTGCACAAGTGATTGCAGAGGTTGTCAGGGATAGCAGGATACAGGATACCGATACTCTGTGGAGACAAATAGTATGAGAAAATGCACAGAGACTGCTAACACAGCGTAGACAGGTCAGAGACAGAACCAGATGTAGCAATAGTAGATACTCATTGCTCCGGCGCTCTCCCAGTGGAGGAGAGACCAGAAATAGTAATCAGTGTGCTGCCATTGGAAAATTACTAAATTCAAAAATGCATGCAGTCCCTTTAAGAAACCAGAGGAATGTGCACTCGCATCCTAATAGTATTCCCTGAAGATCTGCTGACAGCACGCCAGGAAATGGGGGAGGGTGAGAGAGCAGGACACTGAGAAGTAGAGAGAGCATGAGACCTCAGACAGGGAGCTCGCTGCTGCACAGGGACAGTGTGAAAAGCAGGAGGTGAGTGACCAGAATGGGGAGCAGAGCCAGCATGGGGACCGGGTGTAAGTTACCCTATATTTTTGGTAACCAGCCAGGCAAAACTCACAGCTTGGGGCTGCAACCCTCAGCTTTCAGGTTCAGCAAGGCTGGTTATCAAGAATAGAGGGGTCCCCATGCAGTATTTTTTAATTATTTAAGTAAATAATTAAAAAACCCGGTGTGGGGTCACCTCTATTTTTGACAACCAGCCTTGCTAAAGCTGACAGCTGGTGCTGGTATTCTCAGGCTGGTAAGAGTCCATAGATATTGACCCCCCAGCCTAAAAATAGCAGTCCGCAACTGCACAGAAAAGGCACCGATCACGAATCTGAATGTATCGTATTTGTGTCGAATTTATGTTTGGCGATCGTTTTCCAAACGTATTCACTCATCTCTAATGAACAGGACCTCGCCATTGCCAGGCTTGGGGAAGGTTGCTCTCACACATGAGTGACCTCTGAGCTTAGAGTGTCAGTAGCTGGCATCAGAGATACAGAGAGACTTGAAGAGTCGCAGAAAGGCATAGAAGTGGACATCCTTTAGCCACATCCCACACTGATGACCGCTTTATTGTAAACAGTACCCTTCAGAACCGAATGATGAATGCCAACTCCAGGTACTTTTAAGGGAGGTGAGAGGCACCCATGTGTCACGTCAGACTAATCAAAACCATTCATGTCAGTGGATCGCCCGCCAGGGCAGTGGGGTACTCGGTACCGGGCCGGTGTCTTAAAGGGATGTGTCACGGCAGCAGTCACCCGGTCCGTGGCCCCGGGCGTCCAATAAAAGGGGAATATTTACAGGGGATGATAAAGAGTTTGTATTGAAGTGCTCGTGATGCCTCCTGTGGTTTCTGGTCAGAAGTGGCCAGCGCTGCAGTGCTGATCCTCTGGGACTGGTGGTGTGATGCAGCAGAGTTGGAATAGCTCTCCACAGGCAGAGCTTGCTGTCCCAGGGCAGATGTATGTTGTAGAGGAGAATGGTGCTGGTGGATGTAGCACTGTGGAATGGGTGCCGCAGGATGAATTTGAGAGGACACAGTCAGATGCAGTGTCCAAAGCTTTGCTCACAGTTCTGTCTGCAGTACAGGTGCCCGCTTGGTGCCACGTCCTCCAGGTAAGGAATCCAGCCAACTCACAGATAGATGGAGAACATCAGTCCAGAGCTCCCTGTCAGTATATGCCTTCCCTGGCCATCTCACTGTGCTGATTCCTGCTCCTATTTCCTTCCCAGCACCACACAGTGTCCCAGTCTGGCAGCTGCAAATCCTGTCGGACAAAGTGACACAGGCGTTTCCTTGATTCTATATAGCTGCCTTCCTGGAGAAGATGATTGTGGTTGTTAGCTGTGACCCCTAAAGTTGCCACAGCTACCTGTTGTACGCTCCACTAGGCTAGGAACCGAGACCCTTCTGCGACCTGGATTCTCCCAGCTGACGTCTGTCAGCCTGGAACGAGCCCCACGAGTAGCCTTCTGCTCAGCTGTGCCTCTGAGAAATCACTTTTCCCTACAGGGAACCTTCTTTCTGTCTGTCAGCAGCTCCTCAGGACCTGGAGCCTGCTGCACGTTTCTATCTCTTCCTGCCTTCACCTACGGGAAGATTGCCTATGCACGTCTTCTTCTTCCCGTACGGGAAGACTCTTCCTTTCTTCCCTTTATTCTCCTGCTCTAACCCACAAGCTCCACCCACCATCTGACACCCTTTTCTAGCTACAGACATGCTAGAGGAACTGAGCTAGTGTGTGTGATGGATGCAGTGTTGTCAGTGCCAGGTTTAGTGTCTCCAACTTATCTGAAAGGTGGGATACCACATCTTTGGGTGAGATGCAGTACCTCTGTGGCGACTGGACCCTCAGGGGTGCCACATCAGTGTGGTCTGCGAGCTAGATAACCTGCAAGGGTACCTTACCACACCACCAGGCAAAGATGTTATCATCTTGCATGAACCAGTGAGCATCTACACTGGATGAGGGACCAGTGGGCCTCAGTGCTGTTCACTGATGAAAGTTGATTCATGCTGAGCAAAAATGATGGCCGCCAACTTTGTTGGAGACATCAAGGAGAGTGCTATGCATTAGCCACTGTTTTCACCAGACAAGCCTTTGGTAGAGATGGTATTACAGTGTGGGTAGGTATGCCTAGGCAACAGTCCTAGACTTTGTAAATGATACATTGACAAGCCCTACTATTGGAAAAAGATCATTAATCCATTTATTGTGCCTCTGAATAAATAACACAGGCTTAATTTCATCTTCGTGGATAACAGTTCTCCAGCTTATCGATTTCGCATCATTAGAGAACGGCCACTCGACACTGAGGTACCTCAAATGGAGTGGCCTACACTTTCTCCAGCCCCAAATCCCATAGAAAACCTATGGGATCAACTGAGTTGCCGTGTAGAGGCTCGTAACTCTGTACCCTAGAACCTCAATGACCTGAGGGCCGCCCTTCAAGAAGAGTTGGATGCCATGCCTCAGTAGACAATAACTCAACTTGTGAATTGGGATGAGAAGACACATGGAAGTTTGGGCTTTGTCACCCAACCCGATGTTTACTCCAAAGTTTAGTTCAGGCACCAAAACTGTACCTGAACTTGAATCAGAACCCAAACCCCATTGAAAACAATTGAGACCCAAACTTTGAGTCTGGGTAAGAAAAAAAATGTCTCTCTGCAACGGACTTACCCCGGAACTCCGAAGGTTAAAACTGACTTCCGGGGAAAGTCTGTGTTCAGCATTTAGCAACAGACACTAATTGGCAGGTATGAATGCCAAACTATTAAGTTCAAGTTCTCTCATCTCTACTTGTGAACAGCATGAGATGTTGTTGTCAAGCTGTAATTGATGCTCAAGGCAACATGACAAGTAATTGAGACAGTGACTTTTTTGGGGGGGTTATACACATCACTGCTTTTGTTTCAATAAATTGTTTGAGATGAGAATATCACTATTGCATTCTTATACTTAAATGCCATACTTTCATGATAAAATATCACTGTAGCGTGAAATGTTTACATTTTTTATATATTTCACCTGAGAGCCAAATTATGCAACATTGAAATTTCAGTGTCAGGAAGAACAAGTTGTGGAGAAAATCACAGTGGTATCACCAGTCTGGTGTTCCCTTGTGAAGGCTGCTTCATGGCCCATGTGTTCTCTAGACCACTGATGGAGAACCTATGGCACGTGTGCCAGAGTGGGCACGCAGAGCCCTCTCAGCTGTCACGCGGCCTCGCCTCACCTTTTTTCCGGACTGCAGCTTCCTGCCTCACACATGGAACAGTGCGGCCGCAGAGCTGAATGATGATGTCCTCCAGCCGCAGCTGCGCCGCTCCATGTGTGAGAGGAAGTGAGAGGAAGGAAGCTGCCATTGCAAGAAGAGGTTAGTGTGGCCGCTGTGGTGTGTGTGAGTAGTGAGTGCGGCCGCTGTGGTGTGTGTGTGTGGCCGCTGTGGTGTGTATGTGTGGTGAGTGTGGCCGCTGTGGTGTGTGTGTGGTGAGTGTGGCCGCTGTGGTGTGTGTGTGTCAATGATGGGGAGAGGGCCAATGAAGGGAGTGATAGGGAGAGGGCCAGTGATGGGCAGAGGGCCAATGATGGCTGTGATGGGGAGAGTGCCATTGATGGGAGTGATGGTGAGAGGGCCAATGATAGCAGTGATGGGGAGAGGGCCAATGATAGGAGTGATGGGGAGAGGGCCCATGAATGGAGTGATGGGGAGAGGGCCAAAGAAGGGAGTGATGGGGAGAGGGCCAGTGATGAGGAGAGGGCCAATGATGGCAGTGATGTGGAGAAGGCCAATGATGGGAGTGATGGTGAGAGGGCCAATGAAGGGAGTGATGGGGAGAGGGCCAGTGATGGGGAGAGGGCCAATGATGGGAGTGATGGGGAGAGGGCCAATGATGGGAGTGATGGGAGAGGGCCAATGATGGGAGTGATGGGGAGAGGGCCAATGATGGTGGTGATGGGGAGAGGGCCAATGATGGGAGTGATGGTGAGAGGTCCAATGAGGGAAGTGATGAGGAGAGGGCCAGTGATGGGGAGAGGGCCAATGATGGCGGTGATGGGGAGAGGGCCAATGATGGGAGTGATGGGGAGAGGGAAAATTATGGGAGCGATGGGGAGAGGGAAACAATGGTGGTGGGGAGAGGGCAATGATGGGGTGATGGGGAGGAGGAAATGATGGAGGTGGTGGAATGGGCAATTTCAACATTTCTACATAAAGGGGATCATGATGGTGCATATTTCTGCATGAAGGGGATCATGATGGAGCATTTCTACATGAAGGGGATCATGATGGGGCTTAATACTACAAGAAGGGGATCATGATGGGGCATATTTCTGCATGAAGGGGATCATGATGGGGCATTTCTACATGAAGGGGATCATGATGGGGCATATTTCTGCATGAAAGGGGTCATGATGGTGCATAATACTACTGTACAAGAAGGGATCATGATGGGGCATTTCTAAATTAAGGGGATCATGATGGGGCATATTTCTGCATGAAGGGGATCATGATGGGGCATAATGCTACAAGAAGGGGATCATGATGGGGCATTTCTACATGAAGTGGATCATGATGGGGCATATTTCTACATGAAGGGGATCATGATGGGGCATATTTCTGCATGAAGGGGGTCATGATGGGGCATAATGCTACAAGAAGGGGATCATGATGGGGCATTTCTGCATGAAGGGGATCATGATGGGGCATATTTCTACATGAAGGGGATCATGATGGGGCATATTACTACAAGAAGGGGATCATGATGGGGCATTTGGCACGTGTTGGCACTTCTTAATAAATAATTGGGTTTTAGGTTGCAGTTTGGGCACTCGGTCTCAGAAAGGTTCACCATCACTGCTCTAGACCAATCTCCAGTTATGATTGCATCCAAGACAAAAGTGGGATTCATTGCTGAAGAAGACAGATTTTCATTCCAACCTCCATTGCTATCTTGCTCTACACCATGGTAGCATTTTTGAGTGGTGGCATGAGGTCAATGAAGAGGCCTTCACAAGGGACTCTTGGGATTATGGCATTTAGTGACATAATGTATGGTAGCTGGACCCCTCTAGTCTTCATTCCAGGGACATTAACAGATCAGCGTTACATTGATTTTGTCGTGGAACCAGTGGTAAAGCCATTTCTCTAAAGTATCCTAGGAGCTATTTTTTACATGAAAACTCAAGACAACATGTTGATCATGCTACTGTGAGCAGCCTGCATGGTACCAAGATGCTACCATGCCTACAGCATTTCTGGACTTCTCGCTCGACAAGAACATCTGGCACATCATCAGTCGTCATTATTTGCACTTGCACATGGAAACAGGAAAAGAAATGGAATGAAAATGAAAGGGAGAAGATACAGATTAGATATTAGAAAAAACTGTTTAGACAGTGAGGGTGATCAATGAGTGGAACAGGCTGCCACTAGAGATGAGCGACTTTGGTTCCGGGAGGGTCGAGTCGGGTTTCGGACTACCCGACTTTCCCAAAAGTCGAGTCAAACGAAATCGACAGACTAGCGGAAAAGGTTGAGTCGGAGTCGAAAATCCGACCCAATGCAAGTCAATGGGGAATAAAAGTCGGCAGGGAGTGGAGGACAGTAAACACACCTACAGTGCCCATTTCAATGCCAACGACATCAATTCTTATTACTTAAGCTTGTCAACCTTAATTTACTTGATAATAATAGTAACGCAGTGAAAACTGAGGGTTATTTGGCTAAAGTTGTGGGGGGAGCAGGGCTGGCTCCAGGTTTTCGTGGGCCCCGGGCCGAAGAATCCCAGTGGGCCCCTTTAACACATACCACAATTCATGATGCTCTGATACGGTAGAGAAATATAGGTATAGTACAATGTCAAATACTTCACTTCTTACATTACATGAGTAATATCTATTGTAAATTCTACAATAGCTCAAAAAACGGACAGTATAGTCCTCCATACAGTATTATGGGCACCACATAGTGAGCCATACAGAATAATGAGATCCATATATTGCTCCATACATAATTGGTCCCATATAATGTTCCATACAGTATACGATGAGCTCCACATAATGCTCCAGTATATGATGGGCCCCATGGATGATGCTCCAGTGTATGATGGCCCTATATAATGCTCCATATATAATGGGCCAATATAATGCTCCAGTGTATAATGGGCCCCGTATATGATGCTCCAGTGTATGATGGGCCCCATTTATAATGCTCCAGTGCATGATGAGCCCCATATATAATTCTCCAGTGTATAATGCTCCCCATATATTGTTCCAAACATTAAAAAAAAATTGAAATACCTTTCCTCACTGGGCACTGCTGTACTCTGGACTCCTCAGCGTCGCCATATTCCAATTCTCTGCACTGTGACTGTTCAGGCAGAGGGCGCACAGACGTGACATCATCGCGCTCTCTGATCTGAATGTCACTGTCAGGAAACGCGGAAGACATCACAGCAGTGGAGCAGCAGGGAGAGGTCAGTGCTGGGGCCTTGAGCAAGCAGGGGGGTCCCACTCATTGGCGACGGCACTGGCATAGGGCCCCTGACAGTACGCCAGTGTCTCTGACGGCGAGTGGGCCCCCCCACCGTCAGAGACACCGGCATACTATGAGGGGCCCTGTGCCAGTGCTGTCGCCCACGATTGGGCCCCCCCACTTGCTCAGGGCACCGGCACTTGCCCGGGTGCGCCAGGTGCTGACGCCGGCCCTGGGGGGTACAGCCAAAGTTATGGAGGTGAAAAAACTGGCATATGTTGAGGTGTAGGCTGGACGTTCAGCAGCTGCAAAAGGAGGAATTGGAGAACTCGGAGGGAGAGGAGGACAAAGCCAGCCATTTTGCTGGCAACCTATGTGTCATCAGGGGAAGGTGGTACAAAATCCTTTGAAACCCAGGCATGGTTCATTTTAATGAAGGTGAGATCACTAACATTTTGGGTCGACAGCCAGGTTCTTTTTACTGTCAGGATTGATCCAGCAGCACTGAAGACTCTTTCTGATAGCACACTACCAGCAGGGCAAGCGAGCTCCTGTAAGACATATTGTGCCAATTCAGGCCAGGTGTCCAGTTTACAGGCCCAGTAGTCAAAGAGGAATGAACTGTGAGAGAGAACATCGATAGGGGAGGAGAGGTAATTTTGAACCATAGTTGACAACTGCTGTCTCCTGTCTGTTGCAATCGATTCAGTATTACCAGTCGTGTGAGCAGTACTCGAGAAATCAGTCCACAACATGGTCATGAAACCCCTGTCTCCAACTCCACTTTGGCTGTGTGCACCACGAACACCTCTTCCATGTTGCACAGTAAGGCTCGTGGTAGAACTTGCACCGCTGCTGTGTGCTGGGAATGCCTCTAACAAACTATTTACCAGAGTTGCTTGTTTGTTTGCCAATATTAGCTCTAGGTTCTCCTGTGGCATGATGTTCTGTAATTTGCCTTTTTTTAGCATGGATCGAGGATGCCGGCACTTTCTGCCAAATCCACATCCCTCCAGTCACACACAAACCCTGTACCTGACCTTGGCAAGCCAACATTTTCTCTTGCCCCCTGAGAAGCATCCTCCTCCCCAAAATAATCATCCCCCCTCCTCTCTCCTCCTCCTACTCCTCTTCTTCCTCCACCTCGTCCAGGACAGTTCACTGAGCAGACAATGCCTGACTGTCATCAAGGCTTCCCTCCTCCTCCTCCTCCTCTGCTGCAGATGCCTGATTCTTAATGTGCGTCAAAGTTTGCATGAGCAGACACATAAGTGGGATGCTCATGCTTATGATGGCGTTGTCTGCGCTTACAGGCCGAGTGCATTCCTCAAAACACTGAAGGACTTTACAGAGGTCTTTCAGCTTTGACCACTTCACACCTGACAACTCGATGTCTGCCCTCAAACTGCCTGCCTGTGTATCCTCCCACAAATGTATTACAGCCTGCCTCTGTTCGCACAGCCTATCAACCATGTGCATGGTGGAGTTCCACCTTGTTGCAACGTCTATGATTAGGCGGTGCTTGGGGAGGTGAAGCGATCGCTGCAGCCTCTGCATATGACTGGAGTCTACGGGCGAGCGACGTGTGTGCGAGCACAGTCTTCGCACCTTATGGAGCAGGGCTGGTAACTCCGGGTAATTATTTATGAAGCACTGCACCATCAGGTTCAAGGTGTGAGCCAGGCAAGGTATGTGGCTGAGTTTTGCCAGGGCTATGGTCGTCAAAAATTTACATCCGTTATCACTGACTACCTTGCCTGGCTCAAGATGTAGACTGCCCAGCCATGACTCAGTTTCTCGCTGCAAGTAGTTGGCCAGTACCTCCGCACTGTGTCTGTTGTCGCCCAAAGACATCATCTTTAAAACAGCCTACTGACGCTTACCACTAGCTGTTCGATAGTGGGACACCTCGTGTGCAACACTGGCAGCTGCGGATGGAGTGCTAATGCGACTGCGCTCTGTCAACGAGCTTTCGCTTCTGGAGTTGGAGGAGGAGGAGGAGGGTCGAACGCCTACAGCCAACTGTTGCCTATACCGTGGGCTAGGCAGCACTGTCCCGCCGCCACTGTCCCCTGTGGACCCTGCGTCCACCACATTAACCCAGCGCAGTGATGGACACGTAACGGCCCTGGCGATGCCTACTTGCCCATGCATCTGTTGTGAGATGCACCTTTCCACTCACTGATTGTTTGAGTGCATGGACAATGAGGTCTTTCACATGCAGGTGGAGGGCAGGGATGGCTTTTCTAGAAAAGAAGTGCCGACTGGGTAGGTCATAGTGTGGGACAACATAAGCCATGAGCTGTCGGAAAGCTGCGCTTTCAACCAAAGGGAAGGACATCATCTCTAATGAGACCAGTTTGGCAATGTAGACGTTTAAAGCCAGTGAGGTTTTGTAGTCCGTCCACGCTTGCAAGTGCATGGTGTTTAAATGTCTAAGCATGCAACTGGTATTCAATTTTCGGAGATTTTTCCCTCGGCTAAAGGTCCTTCCGCACTTCTTACAGATGACCTTTGCCTCATCAATAGGATTTTGGTCAAAAAAGTGCCACACTGCACTCTTCCTACTATGGGATAAATTTTCAGGGCTTGCACGCTGTTCTAATTTGACCGTCTGGCCAAGCTGTCTTGCAAATCTTTTTCTTTTTTTTAACACGTTTTTGGACTGCTACGGGCTTGCCAGATAACCGCAGCTGCGATGTCGATGCCTGCTGCGGATCCTGCTCCTCTTCAGAGCTATTGCCAGCGGCACCCTCTTCCCCCAATGGATGACAATCTGGGTCAACAACTGGGTCATCCATCACCTCCTCTTCAATTTCATCTGCGCCTTCCTCTGTGTCACCGTGTAAGGGGGGATAGTATGCGGGAAGGGGCACCTGAGTTTCATCAGGGCTCAGTAGACTGCAAGGGAAATGCAGTGCTCTTGGTGAATGTACCAGCAGAATCATATAGCACTGGTTGTGCATCAGTGCACTCCAAATCATATTTATCTTGGACTGGGGAATTCAGGATTTCACTTGATAACCCAGGCATGGTATGTGAAAAGAGCTCCAGGGAGTAATCTGAAGTGTGGCCTGCCGCATCCTTCACTTATGGTGGGGGGTGAAGGACACAAGGAAAGGTGTCGTTCCTGACCAGGAGCCTGCACTGATGACTCAGTGCTTGCATTTTTTGAAACTTCAGAAGAAGAGGTGATAGAGCTGGAGGCTGTTTCGGCAATGTAAGCCAAAACCTGTTCCTGATGCTCCGGCTTTAAAATCGGTGTACCTACTCCAAGAAAAGGAAGCCTTCCAGGCCTTCTGGAGCCAGACGATGATGCAGGCTCAACACCTCCTGCCTTAGGTGCTATTGTGCTTTTGGCAATACCAGCAGATGCATCACCACCACCATTAGTACCAGCTGCCCCTCCCCACGTCCGCGGCCTCTTCCACCATACTTCCTCATGTTTGGGAAAATGTACCAAAAATACCAGCAGATATATGGTACTGTATCAGAAACATACAGTGTATACAGTGTAAGGGAAAAATTTTAATCTTCGAATTTTATTTCGGAGTCACACACGGACGCTCTATTCATTATGGATTTGACCGTAATACAAAGAGCAGATATACGGTACTGTATCAGAAGCGTACAGCTGTATACAGTGTAGGGGAAAATTTCAATTCGTATATATTTCGGAGTCACACACGGACGCTCTCTCAGTATGGATTTGACCGTATACAAAGAGCAGATATACGGGACTGTATCAGAAACGTAAAACTGTATACAGTGTAGTGGAAAATTTTTAATCTCCGTATATATTTTTCGGATTTACAACAGACGCTCACTCAGTATGGATTTGACCATAATACAAAGAGCAGATTAACGGTACTGTATCAAAAGCGTTTCAGCTGTGTACAGTGTTTGGGGAAAATTTCATCTCGATATATTTCCGGAGTCACACACAGACGCTCTCTCAGTATGGATTTGACCGTAATACTAAGAGCAGATATACGGTACGTATCAGAAGCGTACAGCTGTATACAGTATAGGGGAAACTTTCAATCTCCGTATATATTTCCGGAGTCCACACAGACGCTCTCTCAGTATGGGATTTGACCCTAATACAAAGAGCAGATATACGGTACTGTATGCAAGCATACAGCGGTATATGGTTGTAGGGAAAATTTTTAATCTCCGTATATATTTCCGGAGTCACACACAGACGCTCAAATCAGTATGAATTTGACCGTAATACAAAAAGCAGAAAAATGGGACTGTATCAGAAGCGCACAGCTGTATACATTGTAGGTGAAAATTTAAATCTCCATAAAATATTTCCGGAGCACACACACAGGGGCGCACCTATCATGGGCGAGTTGAGTACTCTGCCTCAGGCATCACATCCCTGAAGAGTGGGGGGGCGGCAGATTCTTTTCTCCTGGCTCCTGATCAGGGTAGTGTTTTTCATCTATTGCTGCTCTGTGCGCACAGGACCTGTGATGAGGTCACAGGGGGGAGGGTCAGGGGTCACATGACCAGGGACGCCCTAGTGTATGCAGATTCTTATCTCCTGCATTGGTCCTGTTGATCATATATTGCTGCTCTGTGCACACTGGACCCGTGATGAGGTCACAGGAGGTCAGCATGTATTTGTAGTGATACCAGCCCGGGACATGGTAGTGTGGAGGAGCGTTAGCCTATACGGTGGGGAAAAAAGA
>JARQOD010000001.1:321602995-321639555 GCA_033576555.1 Oophaga sylvatica | reverse complement strand
ACACTCAGAGAACAGGTGAGAAGAATGTCTTGCATCCCTGTGCCTTCTTTTCCCAGCAGTTGTCTTCGGCTGAGAGGAACTACGATGTGGGCAATAGAGAGTTGTTAGCCATTATTGCCGCCTTCAAAGAATGGAGACACCTTCTTCAGGGAACTGCACAGCAAATAGTCGTCCTGACAGACCATCGTAACCTTGAGTTTATCAGGTCGGCTAAGTGCCTGACTCCTCGCCAGGCTCGCTGGAATCTTTTCTTAAACCAATTTAATTTTATCATTTCTTATAGACCAGGATCGCGCAATGGAAAGGCTGATGCACTCTCTAGGATTTACTCAGCAGAGACACGTCCAATTACTCCTCCTAAGACTATTCTTCCTGACTCTAGATTCCTAGGAGTAATTCATAATCAAGACCTACTTAAGGACATCAAGGAAGCATACCATGCGGATTCCTTTTTGGCACAACCCCCAAGGGACGTAAGTCTTGTCTTTAAGAATGGTGTGTGGATTCAGGGACAACGCCTGTATATTCCTGAAACAGTCAGATTGAGAGTATTGCAACTCATTCACGATTCCAAGATAGCTGGGCATAGAGGAATTCTAAAGACACAGGAATTTCTCTCTCGTTTCTTTTGGTGGCCCACTTGCAGGAAGGATGTTTTAAACTATGTCACTTCATGTGAAGTCTGTGCAAGATGCAAAACACCTCGCTCCTCACCAACTGGTCTGTTACAGCCTCTTCCCACCCCGTCCTGCCCGTGGGGATCCATTTCTATGGACTTCATTGTGGAGTTACCAACCTCTCAAGGAAGAACACCATTCTAGTGGTGGTTGACCGTCTAACAAAGGCAGCTCATTTTATCCCTTGTGTCGGCTTACCCACTGCAAAACAGACATCAGATTTGATGATTAAAGATGTGTTTCGCTTACATGGAGTACCGGATGAGGTTATTTCGGATCGAGGGGTGCAATTCACTTCTAGGTTTTGGCAAAATTTCTGTGCAGCATTGGACATTAAAGTAAACCTTTCTTCTACTTTTCATCCTCAGACTAATGGACAGACCGAACGAACCAATCAAACCCTGGAGCAGTATCTCCGCTGCTTTATCTGCCACCTACAGGATGATTGGGTGGATCTACTTCCATTAGCTGAGTTCTCGTATAACAACTCTCAGAGTGCCTCCACTAAGCAGTCTCCTTTTTACTCTAATCTAGGTTATCATCCTAACATTCTACCACGATTTCCCATAGAAACGCCTTTACCAGCAGTGGCTGAAAGAATCACGTCTTTACAGAAGAATATGGATCTTCTAAAGGAGAATCTGGAATCGGCTCAGGAAAGGTACAAGAAAGCAGCAGATAAATTTCGTAAACCTGCACCAGCTTTCAAGGTAGGAGACTTGGTCTGGCTGTCAACCAGAAATCTTAAGTTAAGGATTCCATCGTCTAAGTTGGGACATAAGTACATTGGACCCTATAAAATCAGTAAAATTATAAGTGCCATTGCTTGTCGTCAACTGCCCAGAACTATGAGAATTCACCCTGTCTTTCATGTATCCCTACTAAAGGCTGCGACACCCAATACGTTTCCTGGACGTTCTTCTCCTTGCCCTGACCCAGTGCTAGTCGATGGTCAGGAAGAATTTGTGGTGGAAAGGATTTTAGATTCCAGGTTGTATAGAAATCAGTTACAATATCTGATTAAATGGCAGGGCTACCCAGTGGAGGACAACTCATGGGAACCAGTCAATAACGTTAATGCTCCTCGCTTGCTCCGTCAGTTTCATCAGAGGTACCCACACAAGCCTGGCCTAAGGTCATCCGGAGGTTGTCCCTAAGGGGGGAGTAATGTAAGGTTCTGTGTACATGTTCCTGAAACTCAGTTTGTTCGTCAGCCATTTTACTTTCTGTCTTGCTGCAGCTATCTTGCCCTCAGTCAAAATGGAGTTTCCAGCTTGCATGTTCCCGCCCTGATTCTCTCCTTTTGCTTCTTAAGCAGCCACAGCTGAGCAATCAGTGCTTCAGAATCTAGCCTGCAGTGAACCTGTGACCTGACTCCTAAAGCCTTGGACCTTGTACTCCAGCTATTCCTACTGAGGAACTCTGAAGCACTTGTGGACTCTGAACCCTGCTCTTTGAAAGACCCACGTTTGCATGGACTTACGGTAACAGAGAAGAAGATCCTGAACCTGTTGTGGAGAGTGATTGCTGAGCTTAGATTACTCTGGCCTGCTGTGTCTCCTGCTTCTGTGTCTGCAAACTGTGTGACTATTTTTGCCAACTTGTATGAAGTAATACAAGACTTTCTATATCAAACCTGTGTCTCATGTATTTTCATCGCACCCAAGCACAAGACGCTATATTAACTGTACCACATACATTACATGGCCTGAACCTTGACCGGGTCCATTTCAATAACAGATGGGGACAAAATGAATCCCAGAAATGAGATCCTCTGTACGCCAAAAAGACACTTTGATCCCTTCACATACAGAGCATTCTCTCTCAAAATCTGGAATACAGTTCGAACATGTTTCACATGAGAGTCCCAGTCATTGGAAAAAATCAAGATATCATCCAAATAAACAATCAGAAATTTATCCACAAAATCCCTGAAAATGTCATTCATGAAGGACTGGAAGACAGAAGGAGCATTAGTGAGCCCAAAGGGCATCACAAGGTACTCAAAATGCCCTTCAGGGGTATTGAATGCCGTCTTCCATTCATCCACGTGCTTAATGCGAATAAGGTATATATGCCCCCCTGAGGTCAAGCTTGGTAAACCAAGTAGCATTTTTAACCCTGGAAAACAGGTCAGAAATCAAGGGTAACGGATATTGATATTTCACAGTAATATTGTTCAAAAGACGATAATCAATACACGGCCTCAATGAACCATCCTTTTTGGCCACAAAGAAAAAACCGGCACCTAAGGGTGAAGAAGATGGTCTGATATGACCCTTCTCCAATGACTCCTTGATATAAGACCGCATAGCGTCATGTTCAGGTACAGACAAGTTAAAAAGGCGACCTTTAGGGAATTTACTACCAGGCACTAATTCAATAGCGCAGTCATAGCTCCTATGGGGAGGCAAGGATGCAGATTTACTTTCGCTAAACACATCAGAAAAATCAATCAAAAAGTCAGGAACATCCTGAGCCTGGGGGGAGGCAGAAAAAACAGGAGTGTTGGTATTAACACATTGGCAACCCCAACTGGTTACAGACACGGATTTCCAATCCAAAACAGGATTATGAGATTGTAACCATGGGAAACCCAGTACGATAATGTCATGCAGATTATACAGAACCAAAAATTTGCAGCTCTCCTGATGATCAGGTTCCACCCTCATTATCACCTGAGTAGAGAACTGAGGTTTATTCTCAGCCAAAGGGGTAGAATCGATCCCCAGAAGGGGAATAGACTTCCGTAGGGGTATCAAGGGAAACCCACAACGTTTAGCAAAATCAAAATCCATCAGGTTAATAGCTGCTCCTGAATCAACGAAAGCCTGAGTAGAAAATGAGGACAGAGAGCATATCAGGGTAACAGTTAATAAAAACTTAGTCTGAACACTACCCAAGACAACTGAGCGTGCAAAACGTCTTCCCCGCTTAGGGCAGACTGAAATAGCATGAGAGGCATCACCACAGTAGAAACATAACCCATTGCGCTTCCGAAACTCATGACGCTGTGCCCCAGAAACCACTCTATCACACTGCATGGATTCAGAAGCAGGTTCACAAGGGAACACTATTCCACGCATACTTCTCCGCTCACGCAAACGTCTGTCAATTTGAATTACTAATGACATAGAATCATTGAGACCAGAGGGGACAGGGAATCCCACCATTACATCCTTTACATTATCTGACAGACCCTTCCGAAAAAGGGCTGCCAAAGCGTCGTCATTCCATTTGGTCAGGACTGCCCACCTACGGAATTTCTGACAGTATAACTCAGCGTCATCAAGCCCCTGATTTAATGCCAACAAGGCTTTTTCAGCTTGATCAGTGACATTAGGCTCATCATACAATAACCCCAAAGCCTGAAAAAATGCATCAACATCACTCAAGACAGGATCCCCAGGTGTCAGGGAAAAAGCCCAATCCTGAGGATCGCCGCGCAGGAGAGAGATGACAATTTGAACCTGCTGCGCTGCGTTCCCCGAGGACTTAGATTTCAAGGCAAAAAACAATTTACAGTTATTTTTGAAATTCTGAAACTTAGCTCGATCCCCTAAAATCAAATCTGGCATGGGAATCCTAGGTTCCACAACAGGCAACCTAGCAAGATAGGCAGCAATACTCTGAACCTCAGTGGCAAGCTGATCCACACGGCTAGACAACTGTGCAAACTCCATTGAGAGAAAAAATACTCCCCAGCACCCAGAGATACAGAGGGAAAAAAAAAAAAAAAATGCAACAAACAGAAAAATATCTCTGACAAATCTGACAACCTTTTTTTTTCTTTCACAATATTTTTCCCTTCTGTGAGTACCATACAATTTTAAATTTTAGGCCGGTGATACTGTTATGTTTCGGTAGCTGAGGAGTGCAGGTAAAAAGGGCAATACACCAGAGCAGCTGGAATCTATGAGATTGCAGTACCCTGACTAACCACCGCAACTAGAGGCAGCCGTGGAGCGTTCCTACGTTGGTCCTAGACGCCTCGTCACAGCCTGAGAAACTAACTACACCTAAAGATAGAAAGAGGAAAGCTATCTGCCCCGGAGCAGATCCCCAAAGATAACAGAAAGCCCCCAAACATGTAATGGCGGTTAGACAAGAAGAAATACTGACACAGACAGAAAATAGTATGAGCAAACGTTGGGGCCCAAACTACCTAAATAGAAAAGGATAGGAAGGGTACTTACTGCAATCCCAAAAAACCCTGAAAAGCACCAACTCTACTAATTTCAAAAACACCTGAGATCACACGACCTCTACCACCTAAATTAGTTCTCTGGTGTAACAAAATCAAAACAGCAGCCACTGAAAAAACTGGAAAAAGCAAATGTACAAACATCAGTGGCTGAACTAAACTGAGAGGGCAAAAGCCCCCGGAGGGGACCCTGAAGGCCCCCACAGAAGTGCAGGACAAAATGCAAAAATAAAGCACAAAAACAAAAAGAAGGAAATGTCTTATCTGTAAGCAGGAGATGCAGACACGATACAGCAGGCTACAAAGGAAACAGGAATCAAGGATTGAGACCAGAACAATTGATCACCGGCAACCCTGATGGGAAGGCGACTCCCTTATATAAGACCAGTCAGTAACACCTGATTCCCAATCCTCACAATCTTCACTGGACAGTCCAGTACCGCTAGTAACCACCAGAGGGAGCCTCTGCTCAGAACTCATCTCAAACCCATTCACAACAGTACCCCAGTGATCGTAAGAAATTACACTCTACAGAAGAGAGAGACTTATCCAATGACCCTAGAGATGGAAAACGACTGCGGCACAAACTGTGCTCCACTGGGAACCACTGATATGTGATGGCCCAGGTACTGACCACCACTGTACAAGGTATGATAATAAGATGTCATAGCTGCAAGGCATATGGGGAGGCCTGAGTGGCAATGCAAAATGACCATTTCCTACTCAAAAATGCTTCAGCTGTGCGGGAAATGGTGCAAGTATTTTAGGTAAATTGCAAATTGAATCTCAAAACCATGAAACCGTGAATTTCACAAATTGAACCACCCATATTTAGCTGGCATGTAATGCAAAATTTCTACCACAGCTGTCTTCTTGGCGATGACACTTGGTCTGTTTAAAAGAAGTCCTCTTCTTGAGACAACCTCATAAAGGCTGTGTGAAACCAGTCTTATCTTTAGCTCAGTTATGGTCTTCACTTTGTTAGTTATCACATATTAAATGATACCAGTTTAATATGACATGATCCTTATGTTAAAATTTTGGGCTCTAAAGTTGTCTTACAACAACCATTTGCTAAGCTTCCGATCTTCCTTCAGAGGGTTTTCACCATTTTCAAAACTTTAGACAGATCTCGTCTTAATATTTAATAGATATGTGTCTCAATTTTGCAACACCTCCACATCTCAAAAACAGGGGATCTCATGTGATTGCAGAAATGGCCTCAAAATGTTCAGCACTCATGAGAATTTTTTTTTTAATTTAAAACCACATCCGATTTCCTCCTTCAATTAGTTTCCAGAAAGTAGCTTTTAATGTATGGTATGTAAACCTCAAGGCTGCGTTCATCTGCTGTTGTCAAAAAACTCAAGCTCATGGACTCACTTGTGGCCGCAGGTGGGTTTGAGTATAAGTTGCATATGGCAGCCGCGCAGTGGATCCCAATTTATTGCCAGGTTCAGAAAACAGCTTGTCCGTAAATTACACTCACAACTGGGTCCATGTGCATGTCCGCATAGTAGATCGGTGCAGGAGCCGCCTATTTATATTTATTTCAGTTTAAGTTTTGACAAAGAGCCAAGTATGGTTGTTTGTGTTCCAACATGTTTGCTATAAGACAAGCAGTGCAATATGTGTGACTAGGACATATACAGTGATGGTGACCTCTGCTGCCCAATAAAAAGCTGACATCTGCTTGTTCATGAGATGACAATGCTAATTATTAGGATATAGCGTTTACCAGATTGACTAAAGGTGCTGAAAAACATCATCTAATACATATTAATAAGATGGATATTACATATGACATTTATATGGAAACTTTGTGCTTTGATACATACATTATTTTACCATAACATAAAATGATAAAAATGGCTTTTATTTTATTTACATACATAAGCATGTATATTAAATATCCCTACTGGCGTTTTCTCATGTCATGATCATAGTTATTTTTCTTAGGCCGGAGTCACACTAAACATATGAAAAATCAGTCCGAGTCTCCCTGCCGAGAGTCGCACGAGTGCAGTGCGAGTGTCATGCAAGTGTCACGCGAGTACAATCCGATTTTTCACACCTAACATCTGATTTACATACGAATGCAGTGCGATTGCTATCACCTGACAATAGAAAGATGACATCAACCCCCCCAATTATCACCCCACTTGACACTGCTATAGGGTAAGTGGGAAAAGCGAGGCTAAGTGCCAGAATTTGCACATCTTAGAGATGCGCCTTTTCTGGGGTGGCTGAGAGCTGATGTTTTTAGCCTAGGGTGGCCAGCATCCATGGCCCTTTTTTAGCCTGTTAATATCAGCCCGCAGATGTTTGCATAGCATTTGCTGGTTATTAATTATAGAGGAACCCTATGTCATTTTTTGTGGGGTCCACCATTTTAATAGCCAGTAAAGGCTAATTATACATATGTGAACTGATATTAATAGCCTGGGAAGCTCCATGGGTACTACCCACTTCCCAGGCTATAAACATCAGCCCCCAGCTGTCGGTTTTCTCTCTGCTGGTTACAAAAATTGTGTGGGAGCCCACGCCATTTTTTTCAGAAAAATAATCTTTTATTAATTAAATACATATACAGTAAGCTGTACACACACTGTACTAATTTTATTTGTCACTGACATCTGTATATCTACCTGTTCTATTTGTATTTACTGTATGTAACCCATCTCTTCTATCCTTCAGCTCCTGCTGTGATTTTACAGTACACGGCAGATGAATTGCTGGCTTTTCTTCTATCTATGTATCTACGTAATATAAATACATATATATGTGTGTGTCACTGACATCTATACACCTATACACTACCGTTCAAAAATTGGTGTCACCCAAACAATTTTGTGTTTTCCACGAAAACTCATACTTTTATTAATCAAATGACTTGCCAAATGAATTTAAAATCTAGTCCAGATATTAACAAGGTTCGAAAAAAACATTTTTATTTGAAATAATAACTTTCTTTTTCAAACTTTGCTTTCGTCAAAGAATGCTCCCTTTGCAGCAATTACAGCATTGCAGACCTTTGGCATTCTAGCAGTTAATTTGCTGAGGTAATCTGGAGAAATTTCATCACATGCTTACAGAAGCCCCTCCCACAAGTTGGTTTGGCTTGATGGGCACTTTTTGCGTACCATACGGTCAAGCTGCTCCCACAACATTATGCTGCGCTTATCTGAAGGCAATTGTCTATGCTGTGAAGATACGAGATGTGCAGCATCTGAAACAACGGATATTGGAAGCCTGTGCTAGCATTTCTTCTGCGTGTTGCTATCAGTGTGTGAAGAGTGGGAGTAGAGGGTTGCATTGACAATCCAACACAATGGGCAGCACTTTGAACACATTTTATAAGTGGTCATAAACTTGTAAATAACTCATGAAAGAATAAAGTTACATTAAAGCCAAGAACACCATTGTTTTATCTTGTGAAATGCTCAGTTAGGTTGATGTGTCACATGACCCTTTTTCCATTGAAAGAAATAAAGTTGGATCCAAAATGGACGACTTCAAAATGGCCGCCATGGTCACCACCCATCTTGAAAAGTTTTCCCCCTCCCATATACTAATGTGCAACAAACAGGAAGTTGATATCATCAACCATTCCCATTTTATTTAGGTGTTTCCATATAAAGGGTCTACCCTATATACAGTATATATATATATAACATATATATATATACATGCCTGTTTTGACCAATATTTCCTTTGAAATCAATGTGTAAATGACATAGAGAATTGCTCTATGTAAAAGCTCATGTTAAAATCGCATTGCAATCGGATAGTAATTGCACTGTAATCGGATGCAAATTGGATGCTAGGTGTGAAAAATCAGATTGTACGCCCATGACGCTTGCATGACACTCGCATTGCACTCGTGCGACTCCTGGCGGGGAGACTCAGACCGATTTTTCATACGTTTAGTGTGACTCCGGCCTGATATAATTAAGAGTGGTTCTGAAATAAAAAGAGTGGCTATTAGAAATATTCAAAATTCAGAATGCAATCAGCTGAGAAAACAGTCTAGCCTCCTTTCAATAAATGTGAACATAAAACAAGAGGTTCATAAGGCTTGATCTGTGGGACACATTTGTTGGACTCTTAATAAACTGCAAAACAGTAATCAACGTAATCGTATGTCAGAGGTGACAACTCTGAGAATATTGCTAGCTGGAGGTTTCAGTCACTCTGACAACTCGTTATTAGATTGTAAGGTCAAATAATAGAACTCATCTTATTCTATAGTAAAATATAACGTGAATATAAAATCAAGCTTTTCTCCCCATAGATGGAATTTAAAGAAGTAATCATTATGCAACATCTAGTATATTATAACTTTTTATTAATAGGTACACTAGCATACTTGTTCTTTTAAATGTTACAAATTGTTTGCTAGCTGATAAGCCAATCCAAACAACAGGAATAATAGGTCCGCTTCTGAGATCTCTGTATGAGTTGCACATGATTATAGAGTAACTAAACTATTTTCTTATTTAATATAAATAATTTTGTCCAGCATTGAAAAATTAACTTGCAAATAACTTTACTATTAGATTGGTCTTATTTTATTTAAAATTATCAAAGTGGTTGTCAGACCCTTGTTTTTCTCAGTCTACTTGCCTGCCTTCAGCTGTATTAATATCAGAACTTACCGTATGTACTCTTGTATAAGTCGACCCCCCTAATTTTGCCACAAAAAACTGGGAAAACTTATTGACTCGCATATAAGCCTAGGGTGAAAAATGATTATGCCCCCATATGCTCCATAGATTAGGCCCCCCATAAACTGCACAGATTATGCCCCCGTATGATCCACAGATTATGTCCCCATATGCTCCACAGATTATGCCCCCATATGTTCCACAGATTAGGCCCCCATATGCTCCACAGATTATGCCCCCATATGTTCCACAGATTAGGCCCCCATATGTTCCACAGATTATGCCCCCATATGTTCCACAGATTAGGCCCCATATGTTCCACAGATTATGCCCTCATATGTTCCACAGATTAGGCCCCCATATGCTGCACAGATTATGCTCAATATGCTCCACAGATTAGGCCCCCATATGTTCCACAGATTATGCCCCCATATGCTCCTCAGATTATGCCCCCATATGTTCCACAGATTAGGCCCCTATATGCTCCACAGATTATGCCCCCATATGCTCCACAGATTATGCCCCCATATGCTCCTCAGATTATGCCCCCATATGTTCCACAGATTTTGCCCCCATATGTTCCACAGATTATGCCCCCATATGTTCCACAGATTAGGCCCCCATATGTTCCACAGATTATGCCCCCATATGTTCCACAGATTAGGCCCCCATATGCAGCACAGATTATGCCCAATATGCTCCACAGATTAGGCCGCCAAATGCTCCACAGATTATGCCCCCATATGCTCCTCAGATTATGCCCCCATATGTTCCACAGATTAGGCCCCATATGCTCCACAGATTATGCCCCCATATTTTCCACAGATTAGGCCCCCATATGCTCCTCAGATTATGCCCCCATATGTTCCACAGATTAGGCCCCCATATGCTCCTCAGATTATGCCCCCATATGTTCCACAGATTAGGCCCCCATATGTTCCACAGATTTGGCCCCCATATGCTCCTCAGATTATGCCCCCATATGTTCCACAGATTAAGCCCCCATATGTTCCTCAGATTATGCCCCATATGTTCCACAGATTAGGCCCCCATATGCTCCACAGATTATGCCCCATAGTATAGGTCCCTTATGCTGCTGCGCTGCTGCAAAAAAATGACATACTCACCTCTCGTCGCCGGGGCCAGGTGCCGGTGTCCTGAGCAGGCGATGACACCGGCACGCTATGGGGGATAGGTGCCGGTGTCACCGCTCGCTCAGGACCCCGGCACCTGAGATATTTACCTGTCACCGGACCGCTCCACCGCTGCGCTGCTCCCGCTTCCGGGTCCTCGGCAGTGAATGATCAGGCTGGGGGCGCGGCGCGCACTCTGCCTGAACATTCAGAGTCGGACGAGGAGGTCGGAGCAGCGCGCAGCGGTGGAACGGGACAGGTGAATATCGCTATACTCACCCCTCCGCCGGCGCGTCTCTCTGCAGCGTCTCCTCTTCTCCCGGCGGTCTCCGCAGCTCTTCCGTCCTACAGCGGTCACACCGCTCATTAAAGTCATGAATATGTGCATATTCATGACTTTAATGAGCGGTGCCATGTGACCGCTGCAGGAAGGAGGCGGAGATCGTGGGAGAAGCAGGGGGGCTGCAGAGACCGCGCCGGCGGAGGGGTAAGTATGATCCGACACCCCCGCTTCCCCTCCCCTGCCGACCCCGTATATGACCCGCGTATAAGCCGAGAGGGTGACTTTCAGCCCTAAAAAATGGGCTGAAAATCTCGGCTTATACACGAGTATATACGGTACTTTTTTGGAGCACTGATGGCAGTGAAAATGTCATCACTCGTCTCCGCCTTTGTCACTTCCATCATTTGTACTCCTAATAATGACCTTCTTATATCAATGCAGCTAAATGCAGGCAAACAGTGGGAAAGCAGAGATTTGGAAGCCACTTACATGAAATTGTTTTTAAAAGGCATAAAGACAAAACCCCTAATAAAGTGAATAGCAAAATTTCATAAAATTCTATGTTGGACACAATTATCAAAATAAAAAATAAAAGTTTAGCTACTCTTTAAGTTTAATGGTGTTGTATGAGATTAGAAAAACTTTTTGGCTTTCTTCTAGAACCAGTGCCATTCTTTTCCACAGGCTTTGTCTGGTATGGCCACTAAGCCCTACTGATGTACTTTACTATAAATGAGTCTGAGCTCAAATAATGGAGAAATCAGCCATGTTGTTTATTAAAAAATCTTCAAGCAAATTTTAATTGCGAAGTTCATTATCAATAAATCAAAGGAATCAATTTTGATAATTAAAAAGGTTATGGACCTAATTCATCGAAGATTTTACTCTACAAAAATCAAGTAAAAGCTTTGAAAAGTTAGTACCATGTGGAGTTTCTCAAAACATTTTCATGCCATTTTGAATCAGCATTAATGGGCACAACTGGGGAGGATCCGGGGAAGGTCTGAATTCATCATATCGGACAGCATTTTCAACTCCAGAAATGCTATTCCAGGACCTGACTACAGTAGCAGGACCTGCGAACATTTTGGTCTTAAAGAGGACCTGATGCCAGGTCAGAAGAAGACATTTTATGCTTTTATTATTTTATTCTTGCTGCTCAACTTAGTGACCAGGTTTTTCTTTTTTAGAGATTTGGGCTTTTTATGTTGTGCTAATTTATTGGTCTTTACGAGGTGACATGGCTCACAGGATTCTCTGGGCCATGTGTTAAGGCAGCTCTGCATTATTACTTTGTATGCCATGCCTTCTTTGTAAACAACCTAGAAATATAGAAATTAACTCTAAAAAGGAAAATGTCATATTTTCAAAAAAATGAATTTCTGAGGTAAAGCAGCAGGAATTAAATAAGAGCAAAAATTGGCCACGTTTGCCGTAGTGATAGGTCTTCTTTAAATACTAAAGGCAAATTCAGAGTTGCAAGGAATGGCCTTGAGTCTCCCAATTTGATCCTCAAATACAGTTGCTTGCAAAATTATTCACCCCCTTTGCACTTTCCGTGTTTTACTACCTCATGACCTGGAATTTCACTGTATTATTTGAGGGTTTGCATCAGTTCATGTGAAGAACATGCCTACAACTGTGAACATTCGGTTTTATTTTTAATGTGAAGCAAGCAACAGATAGGACAAGATAACTGAAAACATCAGTGTGCATAACTATTCATCCTCTTAAAGTCAGTACTTTGTAGAACCTCCTTTTGTGGCAATTCTTTGGAATGAACTACCCAGGTTAATACGATTAATCCCCAATCCCCACAGTTTTAAGCATGCCCTAAAAATGCACTTGTTCAGACTGGCCTACCGTCTCAACGCATTAACCTAACTAATGTGTGGCCCATTCAAAATCTTTTAAGAAACCAGGCTCCTCGCATCATGTTCTCACCCGCTTTATGCATTTAATAGCCCTCTGTGTCTGTACTGTTACATACTTAGCTGATAACCGGTTCATGCAGCATTACAGGAACACCCGATTCTTACACTATGGCTGGTCCGAACAATGAAAGCAATTGTTACCATCTACCTTTCATGTCTCCCCTTTTTCCTCATGGATTGTAAGCTTGCGAGCAGGGCCCTCATTCCTCTTGGTATCTGTTTTGATCTGTGTTTATTGTTATGCTGTAATATCGATTGTACTTACAAGCCCCCTCTAAAATGTAAGGATGCGGAATATGTCGGCGCTATAGAGATAAAATTATTATTATTAATTACAGCTGCTGGTTGCTTTGGATAAGTCTCTATGAGCTTTCTACATCTTGCCACAGGGATTTTTGCCCGTTCCTCAAGGCAAAATTGCTCCAGCTACTTCAAGTTAGATGGTTTCCTCTGGTGAACAGCAATTTTCAAGTCTGACCACAGATTCTCAATTGGATTAAGGTCTGGGCTTTGACTACGGCACTCCAAAACTTTTACATGTTTTCTTTTAAACCACTTGAGTGTTGCTTTAGCAGTATCCTTTGGGTCATTGTCTTGTTGGAAGGTGAACCTCCATCCCAGTTTCATATCACTGACAGATTGAAACAGGTTTTTCTCAAGAATATCCTTTTATTTTGCACCATCTTCCCCTCGACTCAGACAATTTTCCCTGTCTTGTTGCTGAAAAGGTCCACACAGAATGATGCTGCCACCACCATGTTTCACTGTGGGGATGGTGTTCTTGGGGTGATGAGCTGTGTTGGCTTGACACCAGACATAACACTTATCTTGGTGGCCCAAAAGTTCAATTTAGTCTCATCTGACCATACCACCTTCCTTCACACATTTGGGGAGCAGTAGCAGGACCTGCAAACATTTTGGTTTTAAAGAGGACCTGATACCAGGTCAAAAGAGGACATTTTATGCTTTTATTTTATTATTTTATTCTTGCTGCTCAACTTAGTGACCAGGTTTTTTTTTTAGAGATTTGGGCTTTTTATGTTGTGCTAATTTATTGGTCTTTACTTTATTGGTTTTGGCAAACTCTAAACAAGCCTTACATTTTTTGTGAATAATTTCTGTCCACTCTTCCATAAAGGCCACCACTATGGAATGTACGGCTTATTGTGGTCATATGGACAGATACTCCAGTTTCAGCTTGGAACTCTGCAGCTCCTTTAGTGTTACCTTTGGTCTCTGTGCTGCCTCTCTGATTAATGCCCTTCTTGCTCAAGCTGAGAGTTTTGTTGGGCTATTCTCTCTTGGCAGTTTTGTTGTGGTACCAGGTTCTTTCCATTTGATGATAATGGATTTGATGATGCTCCAGGGGAGCATCAGAGATTGGGATATTTTTTTAAAACCAAAACCTGACTTATACTTCTCAACAACTTTGTCCCTGACTTTTTTGGAGATCTACTTGGTGTTCATGGTGTTATTTGCTTAGTGGTGCCTCTTGCTTAATGGTGTGCAGCCTCTGTGGCCTTTCAGAAAAAGGTACGTATACGTATACTGACCACGTGACACTTAGATTGCACATAGGTGAACTTCCTTTCAATAATCATGTGACTTATAAAGGCAGTTACTTGCACTAGAAAGGGGGCATCATCGCAAAAGGGGTGAATACATATGCACATGCCATATTTTAGTTATTTGATTCCATAAATTTAATTTTTGGCTATATTTTTCTCACTTCACTTCACCAACTTAGACTATTTAGTGTTGATGCATCAAACACAAATCAGGTTGCAATATAAAAAAAAGGTAAAAAGGCAAGGGGATGAATACTTTGGCAAGCCACTGTATGCCTATGAAGTTTCAAGACATCAGAATTTGCCCTAAAAGTGACATTAGTATAGATAGCACAATTGAGCAAGTTTTGGAACTTTTTTTTGTTATTACCATTGACATAAAGCAGATGCGTTTGCTCTTTATTGTAATATCAGTACAGCTCTTATGTGTGTTCAACTATTGATAACAGTAATTGTAAAAAGCTGTTTCTAGCTTAAAACCTACATTTTCTATTAACAGAGTATATTTGGTTGACTGCAAAAGTACCTTGAAGCACTGTTACATGTCTACTAAGTGCCTGAAAGATGCAAAATATAGATATTCATTGTATAAATATTATTTATATATTTATTTATTTTTTATGGATATACGGTAGAAATACACACACAAATATGTGAGTGAAACATTTGAAGGGGTCTGAATACTTCCTGTACCCACTGTACATTATCCAGCTACATTGCATATGTGTTCAGGAATGGAGATGAGGTGGCGTTTTCCAGGCAAATACCTATAAAATTAGTCATTGACGTAGTCACTACTTATTCCATTTGAATTTTAGGTAGTGTTGAAATAGTCAAAAGCAACCTCCAACAGGTAGACTTTACTGGGTCATGCCATAGAACACCTGATTCGTGCAATTGGGTGGGGAGATGAGTCATTTAAATGCTATGACAAGTGATTTTCATAGAATCATAGATAGAATGGTAGAGTTGGAAGGGACCTCTTGGGCCATCTGGTCCAACCCCCTGCTCAAAGCAGGATTCTCTAAATCATCCCAGACAGATGTCTGTCCAGCCTCAGTTTGAAGACTTCCATTGAAGGAGAACTCACCACCTCTCGTGGCAGCCTGTTCCACTCATTGATCACCCTAACTGTCAAAAAGTTTTTTCTAATATCTAATCTGTGTCTCCTCCCATTCAGTTTCATCCCATTGCTTCTAGTCTTTCCTTGTGCAAATGAGAATAAAGATGATCCTTCTACAATGTGACAGCCCTTGAGATATTTGTATACAGCTCCTTCTCATTAGGTCAAAATCCACATTTCCAAGTTATCATAGGTGTAGCAAGGGTAAGTTTTCTTATTAGAAACCTGGCACAGTGAACATGGTGTCTCATTGATACAGTGGCAAGTAAAAGTTTGGGCATCCTTGATTAAAATTACTGTTATTGTGAACTGTTAAGCAAGTTGAAGATGAAATAATCTCTAAAAGGCCTAAAGTTAAATATGACACATTTCCTTTGTATTTTAGGCAAACAAAATTGTAATTTTTTACATTTTAAATATTGCAAAAAGGAAAATGGGCCAATGCAAAAGTTTTGGCACCCTGCATAGTTAGCACCTGGTAACATCCCCTTTTGCAACTATCACAGCTTGTAAACTCCTCTTTTTGTAGCCAGCCAAGAGTCTTTCAATTCTTGTTTGATGGATTTTCATTCATTCTTCTTTGGAAAATTCTTCCAGTTCTGTGAGATTTCTGGGTCGCCTTGCATGCACTGATATTTTGAGGTCTAGCCACAGATTTTCAATGATGTTCAGATCAGGGGACTGTGAGAACCATTGTAAACCCTTCAGCTTGCACCTTTTGAGGTAGTCTATTGTGGATTTTGACGTATCTTTAGGATTATTATCCATTTGAAGAAACCATCCTTTTTTCAGCTTCAGCTTTTTTACAGATGATGTTATGTTTGCATCAAGAATTTGTTGAAATTTCATTGAATCCATTCTTCCCTCTACCCATGAAATATTCCAGGTGCCATTGGCTGCAACACAACTCCAGACCATGATTGATCCACCCCCATTCATGGTTGGCGAGATGTTCTTTTACTGAAATTCTGTGCCCTTTTTTTCTCCATACAACAAGCCATAACCCTAACAGGCTAATTAAGGTCTGAAATCTTGGTCAAGTTATTTGAGCACACAAATCTTCAAGGGTGCCCAAACGTTTGCATCGTTATGTTTAAAATGAAAAAATGACAATGTTTGTTGTTGCCTAAAATACAAATAAAATGTGTCATCTTTAACTTCACGCCTTATAGAGATCATTACATCTTCAACTTGCTTAACTGTTCACAATAACAGTAATTTTGACCAGGGGACCTAAACTTTTACATGCCACTGTATATAGTTTTGAGGTTAAAGAGTCAGTAATATTGATTTTCATTCATTTAAATTTTGGCTCTTTCTATGCTTTGGAGTCCAGTGGGAGGTGCTACTTGGTGATTGACAGTTATGTCTGTATTCACAGTCATACTGCTAAAGAAGTCAATCACTAAATAGTATCACCCTCATGATACTAAGCATAGAAAAGAAAATAATTAACTGACATAAAAGTTATCCTGAATCTTTTCCCACCAACCTGTATATCAATCTATTCCTCCTGCTCTGTACCATGCTACTAACAGACAAGACTGTATGTACTGCATCACTTGCTGCTAAAAATTATGTTAGTTACATTGTAAAGATCCTTGAGCTTTTTTCAGTTTCGCTCTGCATCACTTCATTGCAGTGATATTCACATTTGTTTATTCTGGAGTGCACTATATGAAATCTCTGCTTTTCAGTCCAACTGGGCATTTCTTCAGAGTCTACCCAGGGGAATGTGATTTAATCCTTCCCTCCCAGATTCTGCCACTCACAGCTTAGCAGTTTCTGATACTGATTGATTGCTAGATCAGCTTGAGAGGGTAGGGAAGGGTGAAAGCGCGTGCTCCCAGAGAAGACTCTGAAGAAACACAAAGTTGTATTGCAAATCAGAGATTTCACATAGTGCACTGCAGAAGACAAATGTGAATATCACTGTAATGGAGTGACATAGCGCAAAATGAAAAAGAGCGACAGAATCAGGGGAGCTCATGATATTTTACTCCATTTTTTAATCATGCAATAGTTCTTTTTACACAACAAGCACTAATTGCCTGTCTAGTAGTGGCCCTGTAGTGCACAGCACAGTTTAACATGTATTATATTGACAGTTCAATTTTCATTTTCCTGGTACATTGTGTGGACCGTATAGACCCTATAGAAGCTTCTATCCTCTACATACAATGTGATCTACCAACAGCTCTTAGTGACATTTAGAAGTTGGAATTATGTGATTGTAATTAATTAACTGCTACTTTTTTTTTGATCTTCCCTTTGTATTATTTTGGGTTGACATTTCGGAAGCTTCATAAACTAGTTACCACACTTTTCTGACTATAAAACTCACTCGGAGCTTGTAAAAGAGTTTCTAGAATGTAGGAAGCTACAGCAAGTAGTCATGTAAAATACTCAGATAACAGCCAGTATTTTGTGCAGTAATTCCTCCACCTGTAGGTCAGTAACACAGAGAAATCACTGAAATTATTTATTGCACAATCCTCAGTCACCATCTCATCTAAAGTACACAGTGTAGGGAGCCGGAACAAGACAACTCTGTACTCTATGTAGTCACTGTTCTCAGGTACTGCAGATCAGCCCCCAATCACATCAATAGGAGCTGAGCTGTGGCATCTGAGGCATGAGACATGCCATTATGCTATATACAGAGCTGTGATTTTCCAGTTCAGTATAGAAATAGCTAATCAGTGTGGATTCTCGCTGATCTAAGCATGGGTCATTAATATACAGTATAAGTCCTAGAAAATCCGTTAAATGAAGCAGTCACCTGTCAGACCCCACTGATTGTGGAGTATAAGTCATAGTGACTTTTTAGCAATGTTTTTTCTACTACAACGTTTGTCTAGTAAAAAGTAATGTACAGAATAAAGTCTAGTATATAGCAATACACTTTTGCATAGAAACATAACTAAAATTTAATGCTGTTGTTCATACTTGGACAGCCCTTTTTGAAAGTCCGTAATGGGCACAAATTCTCTGCTCTGAGCCCTGTGTCCCCTGGCAATCCCAGCACGCAACGCACAACATCAGTTTCCACTGATTGGGGAAGCCTCTATCATCCTAGGCAAGCGGAAGTGAGCTCTGGCAGAACTGTGAAAGCTTCATGTGGTGCTCTGATTAGGTATTCACCAGTACGGCTTCAGACAGGTCACTGATCCCTCAGTGACCTGCCCCCTAGTTTACATAATGAATATTATATATATTTTGGGGAAAAAACCCTTCTGATCGCATATGTAATGTGTATGTAATTAATTTGTTTCATGTTATTCCGAAATTCCAATAAAAAAAAAAATCCGTTTGAAAATAGTGTTGGTCGCTCCTGCACAGTAGCAGCTATCCGTGATCTTGCAATTCGCAGGCGTCGGCGGCGACATCTTGCTAGAGAAAAAAAATTTCCGAGACCAAGATGGCGCCGCCTGAGCAATAGCAGCTATCGGATCACCGATAGTTGCTACTATGCAGCCGCGGCCGGCGCCATTTTCAAGCTGATTTTTTTTTAGGATAACATGAAACAAATTAATTATATTCGCAATACATATGCGATCAGGCTGCAGAAGGCGCCTACCTACAGAAGGGTTTTTTTTTTCAAGCTATATATATAATATTCATTATGCAAACTAGGGAGCAAGTCTCTGAGGGATCAGTGACCTGTCAGCAGTCTGCATTATGAACACCTAATCAGAGCATCATATGAAGACCCCCCACAGGCCACCCCCGGAGCACGAGCATATCATTAACCCCAAACTAAACATAAAGATTACACAAGAACCACAAGACGGATTTCATCACCCAAGGTATCATTGTAATCAGTATAACAGCACCAACCTGACAGTGTCTGTAGGTTACTGTGCACAATCCTGCTGACAGGTTCCCTTTAAGATATACTAAGGCTTGGGTTATTTCTAACCATACCTGTATATTTAATTAAAGGTGATCTGTCAGCAGGTTTTTGTTATGTAATCTGAAGACAGCATGAGGAAGAGGTTAAAACACAGATTTATCAAGCAAGGTTTTGTTTGCTTGCAATTATTGTTTTTGGACCTGTAGCTTATCATTGCTGTAACTAGTTGGTCCCATGAGTCTTGTTCCAACACACCCCCTCCTGTGATGAGCAGCTCACTGTCTGTGGACATTGTATATACAGAGCCTAGTTGGGGTGAGGTTAGCTTCTTCAGCTCTGCTTCATAGCCAAATATATAAACTCTGATTGTGTCAGAACAGCTGCCCCCTGTAATCTAAGTGATACATTGTTGCATTCATCTTATCTTTGCCTACATCTAGCTGCTCTCAGCTGACATAGCAAAAACCTGCTGACATATTCCCTTTAACTGCAGGTGCCCATTTTACCACATTTGCACATATAGTATGTTGCCAATGATTCTCCGATATTTTGCTGTTACTCTTTAAATGGATTGGGTTTTCATCTTAAATGGGTTAAATTGCAAAGCGCTTGTAAAATTAACCAACTTTGCAAATTATCGCTAACTAATAATCCTCTCCATTCTCAAAAACAGAGGTATTTTTAATTTTATTATGTACAGGTCATTGTCTAGGTTTCTGGCCACCTATGCAGTTGATCAACAGTGGCAAGTCTATTAGGCAAGAAGAGAAGTTTATAGGCATTGTAAGCACTGCCCTACAACTTGCTGGATCACTGGCCAGCTCTAATGCCCTTACACTTCTCTGATGCTGCAGATGAAAAGTCTCTGCTTGCAGCATTGGTTAGCACTAGTGTTGAGCGATACTGCTCGATATCTAAAAATATCGGATCGGAATGGTATCGCCGATATCACTAAATATCGTCGATATCCGATTCCGATACCAGAAGTCCCATGTAAGTCTATGGGAACAAAATATCGCAACTAAAAAAACACTTTCTTTCCTTGTAAACACAAAATATACACACTTAGAATACATATATATATATATATACATGTCATTGTGACATATATATGTGTCCTGTGTGCCTTAATTGAACTGTTTTTTTGCTTGAGAATTGCAAAAATCATCATAGACTGTATTTGCCATTTTTCCGTCATATCTGCGCCACGAGGCACAGGTGAAGAATAAGGGGGTGCTCTCGTGGGCATACACTCACTCCGTGGCGCGAAAACGATGTCCGCACACTCTAAATGTTACTGCAATGTAAGATCGTGCCCCACAGCTCTGGAGTTCCGCCTCCTCATCCTCCTCAGTGGGCGTAAACGAACGTGAAGGTCCCGCCTCCCTACAAAAGATGTCGCCTCTCCTGATGCTAATGACACATGTGACTTTGCTGAGATGGCGAATGGACGTGAGCAGAAGTGGGAAGGGATGGAGGAGTCAGAGCTCTCCCCCCACGGAAGCGACCCGATCGCCACGGAGCCACCGTTTGGCACCCGGCCTGGAAACCCTCCTACGCTGGAAGAAGCGGAGGATACCCTGAGAGACCTGGCCCGGCACCGGGAGGAGGTCGCCAGGATGGAAGCGAGCTGGCGGGCCCTAAAACTACAATTGGAGCGGCGCCAATCCCTCTTACCCCCTGAAGTGTCTGTACCGGAAGGTGAGGCACCCGTTCCAGTACAGAAGGCCATGCGGGCATCCCAGCCCTTGCAATCTGAACCGGTTGCCAGTATCTCAGTGGAGGCACCCGTTCCAGGACAGAAGGCCGTGCGGGCATCCCAGCCCTTGCAATCTGAACCGGTTGCCAGTATCTCAGTGGAGGCACCCGTTCCAGTACAGAAGGCCGTGCGGGCATCCCAGCCCTTGCAATCTGAACCGGTTGCCAGTATCTCAGTGGAGGCACCCGTTCCAGTACAGAAGGCCGTGCGGGCATCCCAGCCCTTGCAATCTGAACCGGTTGCCAGTATCACAGTGGAGGCACCTGTTCCTGCAGAAAACGCCGCACCAGCACCCCAGATCCCGCTGTCTGCCCCCGTCGCTGAGGCAGAAGAAGCGACACCCGTCCTCATGGAGGAGGCCGCGCAGGCACCAGAGCACTACCTGCCTGTACCGGAGCCCCGACCGTCATCTGTTCCAGAGCCGGCTGCTTCCGCCACAGGTGAGCGCCGCCAGGGCTGGGGGGCGCCAGGAGAGCTGCCGCAAACCGGACATCGTAAGCTGGCATTTGATGGTGGAGACATGGAGCAGCTGGTGGAGGAGAATTACAACCGGCGTCAAGAGGAAGAGTGGAGACGTCGGGAGCGGGAAGCAGAGCGACAAAGGGAGCAGCGAGAATCCCAAAAGCTTTGGCAACGTCACCTGGAGAAGGACCTGGCAGAGAAGGCACGTATGAGAAAGGATAAAAGTACGGTGAGGGAGCCGCGGCGTAAGGGTGCAGTACGGAACTTTAAGTTAAAAGGTGGTTGGGGCTTCATCCAGGAGCCTGGACTTTATTTAGAAGTTTTTGTAACCCGGCGGGACGTGGAGGCTCACCTCCCAGAAGGACACCCGGGGAGGGACCTGTTGCCAGGAGACTTGGTGACTTACACCCGACACTGGGGTTACAATGGATGGTACGCCCTAAATGTTACCAGGTGCGACCCCTACTCCCCAGAGTGTCAGGAAACTGACAGACCCTACGAGCCTTCAGCCTCCCCCAACCAGGCCTCTGCACAAGTGCCCACCCCACGCCGTAAATCTCCCCAGCCTCCCTCAGTGGTCTCCTCAGCAGCCCCAGCTATGGACATGATAATGATAGCTGGCCCGTACCCGGCGCCTGTTAGGCCCCCTGGGGTTCGTACAGTCCGGGACATAGGGTTCCAGACCTGGAGGGAGACGAAAGAGGTGGCCACACAGAGCCAGATAGCGGGTCACGACGTCACTGTATACGCCACACGACGTCATCAGGTCTGGGTGGACCCTCCTGTCACGGATGTTTGGCAAGCTCCACAACAGTACCAGGTGGTACCTGGAAGAGGCCAGCCAAAGAAGTTTAAATAACCCGGACAGGGTCTCTGTATGTAAATAGTTAAATTATTGATGTACCCGGACGGGTGAATGTTCATAAAAAGAAGTTTATTGTTGCCTTAATATACCCATGTTGGGTAATGGTTTGATGTACCCGGACGGGTGAATGTTCAGAAGAACAAGTTTATTGTTGCCTTAATATACCCAGGTTGGGTAATGGTGTTTCACTGTAATGAAAATGTTCAACTTTGAAGCCATGAACTGTAGTGGCTCACAAATTTTTCTGTAAATAGTTGGCACTTCGGTGCTCCATTTTGGTTTTACAAAAAACTTTACTGTGCACTATTTTCAACTACCTCAGAAACTAAAAAACCCGTTTGGTGTGGCCGAAAGTGAGGTCTGCTCAAGGAAAGTCTTGCAGCCCACCCAAGACCACAGTTGGAGGTTTGGAGCGGGTCCTCCACAAGCACAAGTAAAGGACACTGTGAAGTTACCCCGGTGGGGTTGTAGTCCTAAGAAGTCTCCACGAACTTCGGCACTAATGCTATTTGCACTTTTGTTGAATATGTATTTATTAACACACATGTATAACACATATCAAGGGTATCAACAGTAACAAAACATGTCACATAATATAAGCCATTTGCACTTTTGTAATGTTATTATTAAAAATTTTATTATGCAACGTTTAACTTGAAGTGTTTCCTGCTTTCTTACTACGTCGCATAGTCCACTCTGCTACATCACTTTGCACCATTGCTCTATCTCACATCTATCTGCCCTGGAAGGATAGCGTGTTACCTGTAGAAGACTTTTCACCTACCTGCACTACACCATCCCTTCCAGAGGACCTGCACAGCAGCGCTGGACACCCTGACCAGGTACTACAGGTGACGTCACGACAAACTACACGAACATTCTATCATCCCCTGGAAATATCCCACATTCCAGTGATCGCCCAGGTCACGGACCGAGCTGTGCTACTCGTGACATCCCCCATAGAAGTCGACGTGATCGGTGCCGAGTACCCCCAAAACCCCTGTCTCTGTGCGACTCAACTTCCCTCACTGTGCTGGCACTTTACATTTACAATGCCTCTGGGTTTTTTTTTTGGGGGGGTGGGGAACATTCAGACTTTTGCTATGGGGCCCCATGATTTATATGTACGCCCCTGCTGCTGAGGAATGGTATTTAAGGCTGTTAAGGAGCCAACATACATGGACCTTGCCAGCCTGATAATACCAGGCCACAGCAGTTTGCTTAGCTTGGTTGGTTAACAAAAATAGGGGATCCCCTCGAAAAAAAAAAGGCGTAGGGGTCCCCCTATTTGTGTTAACCAGCCAAGTAAAATGCAGACTGCTGCGGCCTGGTATTAAAAGACTGTCAAGGCCCATGGATTTTGGCCCTCAACAGCCTGATAATACCAGGCTACAGCAGCCCCACATTTGGCGCATCAAAAGATGTGCCAATTGTGGCACTTTACCCGGCTCTTCCCACTGCCCTGTAGCGGTGGCAAGTGGGGTAATAAGGGGTTAATGTCACCGTTGATTGCACGGTGAGAATAAGCCCGGTTAATAATGGAGAGGTGTCAATAAGACACCGATCCATTATTAATCCCAAAGTTTTTAAATGTGTAAAAAAAAAGACACAGCAAGAAAAAAGTATTTTAATGAAATAAAAGAGACAACACAGTTTTCATTTCTTTTATTATACTCTCATTCCTGTGACGCCATCGATCTCCTGTAAAAAAAGAAAAAAAAAAAAACAACAGTATACCACCTGTCCGACGCAGTCCATAGTAACGACTGTCCCACGGCGATCCAGCTCTGCTATATCGCAATGACAGGCAGAGCCTGTCATCTCGACGCAGCACAGCTGATTACCTGCTTCCCCGGCGGTGACGTCATCGGACTGACTGCTTTACGGCCGGGATTACCCAGCAGTCACTGCAGTTATCGCGAGAAACTGCATGTGACCGCCGGGGAAAGATGATGGCGGCCATGAAGCAGTCCAGCCCGTGACCGCTGGAGATCTTCTGCCAGGTAAGTGCCGCTGACTCCTGACAGACCCGACCGACGGACACTGACAGTGACAGTGACAATCCCGATTCCGGTATCCGATAAGACGAAAATATCGGAACTAAGTATCGAAAGGCCGATAGAGCTAATATCGGCCGATACCCGATACTTGCGGTATCGTATCGCTCAACACTAGTTAGCACTGCTCTGGTCAGGAACACAACCTTTCCACCAGAAGCACTCTTCTCCTGGGCAAGCAGTAAGCCAGGGGCAGAAAGTTGAACACGAGTAAACCTTTCCAAAAGAAATCTGTCAATAGGTTCAACCCTTTTAAGCCGTCTTTATGGGCATGCAGGTATTAGGAAGCTGAATAAAATGATACACTGATGAGCAAAAGGGTAACACTGTTTTGAACTTTTGACTTTCAGGCTCCATATCTCACCATCCACTCATCATTTTATGGACAATCATCTTGGCTATCTATTAACTATTAAGCCTATAATTAGTTATGCAGATTCTTGTCATGTCACTGTATTGTTACTGTTTTGCTCCTAAAGATGTAAATTAAAATTTTTATTATTTTGTAAATCCACCTTTGGCTTTCAACTCTGCCTGAATCCTTCTGGGCATGCTCCTGATCAGATTCAAACATGTCTCACCTGTAATCTAATCCCAGGTCTCTTCTACACATTCCCAAAGTTGGTGCTTATTGGTTGACTCACTTGGGTATGTATACAGTGTTTTCTCCAACTCTACCCACAAATGTTTGATAGGGTTGAGGTCTGGATACAGTGGGAGCCAATCCAGCACCTCTACTTCATTGTCATTGAACCATTTCTTTGCCAATCTTGATGTATGCTTCAGGTTGTTGTCCTGCTAGAACACTATGTCATTCTTTTCATACCCATAGTACTCTAGTGTATGAAGTAACTCGTCTTGTAGGATACTTACATATAGCTCATCATTGAGACCACCATCAATCATGATCAAGCATCTACCGCCTTTGGCTGTGAAACAACCCCATATCATCCGGCTTCCTCCACCAAACTTGACAATTCCTTCAATTCCTTGATCTGTTAGCCAGTATTTCCTATTTTCTTCGAGACCCATTTGCACCCATCAGAGCCTAGTCTACTGACTTTCATCTCATCTCTACAAATCACCCATTTCCAATCTTCTACTATACTCTTCACACTTTTTGCAAACTTGAGCTGATGCTTCTTAGGACAATATTGAAGTTGAGGCTTCTTCACCTTTTTCCGAGCCACCATTCATCTTGTGCAACATGCATCGCTCAGTGCTTGCATGGATATCTGTGACCACACTATTACGAAGCATACGTATCACCTGCAATGCCAAGTTAGTCGTGGCAGAACTGATAGATCTTGTGATGAGCCAACTTGTTGACTTCGATATTTTGCCTGCACATCCATCTCCTGGTCTTTGAATGGAAGGACAGACTTCATTTTATATTCTTCCAACTGTCATGGCTCTCACATGATGCAGTTTGGCAATTTTCTTGGCAGAGATATTATCTTATACCTGGCTCTGCTCTCACCCTCGTATACATGGCTCCGCTCTCACCCTCTTATACATCGCTCTGCTTCCACCCTCATACCTGGCTCTGCTCTCACCCTCGTATACATGGCTCCACTCCCACCCTCGTATACATGGCTCCGCTCCCACCCTTTTATACATGGCTCCGCTCCCACCCTCGCATACAAGGCTCGGCTCCCACCCTCTTATGCATGGCTCCGCTCCCACCCTCGTATACATGGCTCCTCTCCCACCCTCTTATACATTATTATTATTATTATTACACATTTATATAGCGCCATTTATTCCATGGCGCTTTACATATGAAAAGGGAAAATATAGACAGGTACAATAAACGTGTGCTAGACAAGGGACACACAAGTACAGAAGGAGAGAGGACCCTGCCCGCGAGGGCTCACAGTCAACAGGGATGGGTGAGGATACACTAGGAAAGGGTACAGCTGGTCGTGCGATGGTTCAGTAGACTGAGGATCATTGTAGGCTGTAGGCTTGTCGGAACAGGTGGGTCTTCAGGTTCTTCTTGAAGGTTTCCGTTGTTGGTGAAAGTCAGATGTTTTGCGGCAGGGAGTTCCAGAGTATGGGGGAAGCCCGAAGAAGTCTTGTATGCGGTTGTGGGAAGAAGAGATGAGGGGGGAGTCGAGAAGGAGATCTTGAGAGGACCGAAGGTTGCGTGTGGGTAGGTAGCGGGAGACCATGTCACAGATGTATGGAGGAGAAAGGTTGTGGATGGCTTTGTACAGTATGTCATGGTTAGGGTTTTGAACTGAAGCCTCTGGGCAATAGGAAGCCAGTGAAGGGCCTGGCATAGGGGGGAGGCTGGGGAATAGCAGGGGGACAGGTGGATTAGTCGGGCAGCAGAGTGTAGGACGGACTGGAGTGGTGCCAGAGTGCTAGAGGGGAGGCCAGACATGGCTCCACTCCCACCCTCTTATACATGGCTCCGCTCCCACCCTCTTATACATGGCTCCACTCCCACCCTCTTATACATGGCTCCGCTCCCACCCTCTTATACATGGCTCCGCTCCCACCCATTTATACATGGCTCCGCCCCCACCCTTTTATACATGGCTCCGCTCCCACCCTCTTATACATGGCTCCGCTACCAACCTCGTATACAAGGCTCCGCTCCCAACCTTGTATACAAGGCTCTGCTCCCACCCTTGCATGGCTGGGCTGCCCCGTCCTCCCCCATACTTACCCTCCTTGCTCCGTCGCTGAACTTCCCTGCATCCCTGTCGGCCACAGCAGCTTCATCCAGTGCTGAGCGGTGACGTAGTACCGCTCATTAACGTCATGAATATGGACGACACGCCTATGGGAGTGGGATGCAGCGACGAAAGGTGAGTATCAATGTCTAATGAAGCAGGCGGCTGTAGCTGTCACTACAGTGCTACAGCCGCCTGCTCCATGTGTGTCCAGCGTTCTGTGCTGTGGCTCCGCGGCCCGGCAACAGAACTGCAACGGCCCGGTCCTGGGCCGCGGACCGGAGGTTGGGGACCCCTGGGTTAGAGGGTTGATCTTACTGACAGATTCCCTTTAAGAATAAAAACGCTATTTAAAAGTTGGACTTCCATGATCTGCTGTTTTATATCTTTAAATGTACTTGTTACCTCTATAAATAGATAGACCATCAATTTGTCAAATACTTTATGGATGGACTGAAATTCTTATTGTTTCTGGTTGTAAATATTCAAGGACATTGGAAGTGTCTCCGTAGTCATAAGATTTTTGTAGATTGGTCCAGAATAATTTCATGTTTGTGAAGAGCTTGATGGAAAAGGACATCATCTACACGTATTGTCAAAATGAATATTAGTCATCTGGCCAAGCTATTGATTTGCATCTATCTGTATAACACATATTAAAATCCATTTCTTGCAAAGAGTTTATTGTAATTCAAATGTACTGAATTTGCTGGATTTGGTATGAATGTGAGGCCGTTTAAATGAAAGTCTGTGAAAGCACAAAGATATAAGCCTTTATATATTGGCTGTTAAAAGCAAAGTTTTATGTGATGGTGATCTAGTCTAAAATATATACAATGGCACCATGCTCTCTGATGATAAATATGTCTCTTAATCTCTTTCACGAGATATGCCTGGAACAAAAATCACTTCTGCAGCAGAATTGCTGCTTCATGCCCATGAGTCAAGCCAGTGTTATAAATTAAATTACTAAACCATTCTTTCATGTAGAGAGCAGTACACGATAGTGCTGTGTGAGATAAATGGACTTGATATAAGGAGGCAATATCTGATCCTTTTAAACGCCTGCCACATGGTAAAAGACCCATTAACTGATGAAGAGGATGCATTATTAACCTCATTACTTGGTTCTATTTATACCTCGTATATTTCAATTCTATTCAGCATTAACGTTGGCAAATAAATCATAAAGAAAATATATTTATTGCTTTTTATTTAAAGAGAACCTGACAACTTATACACAGTGCCCGATCCGTGGGCAGCATGTATCAGACATCGACTGTATATTAGCCAGGTATGACTATGAAATGCTCTGGCATTTCAAAGAAGAAAACACTTTAAAAGCCGCACAGGAAACTTGTATGACAGGCTGGCTACTCTCCGCCCACTGACCTGGAGTGACAGGTCTCTCCCTGCGTGCGTGAAAAGAGAGAGACCTGTCAGTGGGCGGAGAGAAGCCGCTGGGGAGCCGCCTGTCCTACTAGTCTTCTGTCTCCAATGCGGCTCGGTCCCTGGCGGCTTATAAATATATCAGTAAACAACAGGTGTGTTATCGATGCTCTAGCTAAATACAGTAGTCATGTTACCAATAGTGGTCTGTGATCATTGTAATGAATGCACAATATTTTTTGAATGATTTGCCAAATTTGTATTTCTTTACAATCACAAAGGATACAGTATATAACATGCTAGAATTTTTTTTTTGTAAAAAAAAAAGTCTCAGCATTATTATGTTGCAAGACTTGTAACTGTCTATTAGCATGCATCATATGGTGTCATTTATAAAAGGTCACCAGGGGTTTCATTTTTAAGAACAAAAATTTGAACACTGAAATCCTTTTATCCCTTCTGGACCTTATGAATAAATTGGAATTTCACCAGACCAGACCAAGCCAGGCCAGAACAGAGAATCAATTAGGCCATCCTTTTGATAAAGAAGTAATTTACAATAATGTTATATTTTGACTTTTTCTTCTGAAGCTCATGTATCCTTATACCCTGAAATTTCCATATTTTTTTTATCACTGCTTGGTAATCAAGATCTGATAAATAGGTGACCAACAGGTCTCATTGATGTCAGATTAAAGGAATGTACAAGAAATTTGTACATTTAAAGTGCTGTGTAAAATTTAGATTGAATTTTTTGAGACCCTGAAATGATAGCAAGGAGTTGATGAGTCCAATTTTTCTTTCACCTGTTGTAATAGACTGTCTCTAATTATAGAAACAGCATAACTCACCATGCTACACAGTTTCAGTGACTCCCAATAATTTCTATGGGAGCTACAGCATCTGTGTATCTTAGCCTGGCCTGGCTGTTTCCAGAGTCCCACCTTCTGTAGACCAAGTCAACCCCATCTACTCTATGAAAGTCTGAAATGAAAATAACCCTTCTAGTAATGAGCTAAATATCTGGCACATAATATCATGATGCCTTGTAACTGGAGGCAGTGTTTTTCAATATGCGGGTTGATCCTCACTGGTGGTGTTCCCCCCAATGTTGGTGATGCTAGGCTGGGAAGACAGTTTTGACAAATTCTAAAAGTGATTTGTAATAAAACGTTTTCCCGAATGCAGCAATCTCTGATTTAACAATATGACTTCTTACTTTTATTCCTGTATTAATGTTCTGTTGGGATCAAGAGTGAAACTGAGGTATGGATTACAACCAGCTGAGAGTCCCTGGCTTCACCATTTTCTGGCAGGTGAAGGCCAGTAGAAAAGAATGTGAATTTGTTCTCTAGGGCTTGGTTGATATAATAGCACTTTCTCTATTTAGAATCTATAGAGGTAATACTGAATTCAGTTGTTTGTAAAAATCAGTTTGAGTACAGATCGGGATTTATGGACTGGTCGTAGGTCTACTGACCTGAACTCAGCAGGCTTATATAAGGCTACTATGTTACCGCCAGGAGACCCACAACCAGTCCACACATCACTGTCCATACTTTACTGTCCATACTTTGATCATGTTTCATCAATGTCTGAATTTGGCTTGAGTCTTTTATCTGATTTCAGCAGTGGCATACCTGCTAGACGAAAAAGCTTTCCCCACTTCTAAAGGACTAAAAAGGTAATAATAATTTCCCTTCACCCAAATATTAAAGGGGTTGGTCACTACTTGTTATTGATAGCCGATCCTTAGGCCTATTCTGATAGGTGAAGGTGCAACACCGTCACCCATCAGCTGTTATGGGTGCTGGCTGGAATTTCTCAGATACTGCCGTAACATAGCTGCACCGTCCATACTATAGTGGCTATGGCCGAATACTACAGATCCATCTTCTACTAGGGGGTGGATCTGTAGTAACTAGTCATGGCCACTGATCAGATACTGATAGCCTATCCTAAAGATAGGCCATCAATAAAAAAAAGTAGTGGCCAACTTCTTTAATTCTTGATTTGAAAATGTCCATTTCTCTATACATTGTGGCCGAGTGTATGTCATTTGTTGCTGACATTTCTGTGGCTCTTCCATACATCTGAATGGGTCTATAATAATCTAACTAAAACACTACAGAAACAACCATAAACATAAGTAAAAAGCACATTTTTAGTTCCACAAATTTCTGCAGGTAACCTGCCATTTGCTAACATTCAGAATAGTCCATACATTTGTAGCAGACTTTTATATCCATAGTTTTACATAAAGCGAAACGTAACGAAACCATGAAAGACACAATATAGCATATTACACAATATTATAATGTTTGTCCATTACACATAAAAACATATGTGTGCCATAACTGCATGTTGCAAATGCTTGGAATATCCAACGTCAACGTAACCAGAACGTCTGCGTTAAATGAATTAAGCAAGCACAAACAGTACCGAGAGCAAATAGAATAAAGATGGATTTTTGTTACATAACGGATTTAGCTTTACTTTTAAATTAGCTTTTTTTTGGACTCTGTTTCTATGTTTCTGGAAGTGACCTGGAAGAAATTAGATCTAATGGCTGACATCCTTGCTTTGAAAGACACAATGCACCACAAATTCATGTTTATTGGTAATGCAGCTAAGGTCAAGCTAAATTCACAGCGCTTTAAGTTCAGCTATAAATAGGAATGCATGGTCTGGCGACTGGTAAAAAAAATGATAATTAAGTAGAAAGCATTAGCGGCAGTTAAAACATTGAAAGCTGATTATTCTAATGGTCCGGAGATGCCACCGATGTACCGAGGAGGTCCTATTCACAATGAATGATTGCTCTATAAACCATTCCCCGCTGTGCTGACTCAAACACTTAGATATTTTTAGCTCCCGCTACCTCTTTTTTTTTTTTTCAGACTGTATAATTGGATTTTTAGGCTTTTATTAGAGCTTGAAATAAGTGCCTTCAGGAAGCTTCCAATATGCTGATTTACATGTTTGCAAAACATAATCAGATTAAATAAAAAAAAATGACAGCGTTTTATTTCCTTGATGTCGTTCATGTGTAAAAACACCTGATTATCTCCTCCATATCCAACGTGCAGATTGTGAATATTTGATGACGGCCTTTCTGAAGAAAAGGCATTCCCATAGCTAAACCGGCTTCGAGGACTTGGATCGTTCGGAGGAGTTCACCTTGAGCTTTGACATGTTACAAAATGAATACTCAGGACAATCTAATAAGCCCCTGTTGCCAATTTAGATTTTCCGCAGACCCCTGTTGTTACAAAGCAATTACACAGGATGGCATAAAAAGACAGCAGAACCTAGGTGATGTTTAACACAGCGGAGCTTCCAGTCCACATGGTCCCCTGCATAATTGCTGTTTCATTACTGCTACTTATGCATCCTTCCGTCTACAGAACCTTCTGCCAAGAGAAAGTGACAACAGCATCAGCATATCAGATGTCAGATTGGAACCAGGAACCGTTCCAAAACAAATCAGTGCCATAAACTGCTTGGCATGTCGCTTGCAGTAGATGTGTACTTAAATGTCATTTTCTACTAAATTCTGATGCAAAAGAAGAATAAATTGCTTCTGTCAACTATTATTTTGTATTTTATACTCTTTCATTGTGTGCGATGAAAACAGTAATTATTAGAAAAGTAAACCATGTCGAAATCATTACATTTTAAGCTGGAAGATGTCGTTAACCTATTATATTACGATGTCTAATTCTCAAATGTTACTGGAAATGCCTTGTTTTGAAGAAGAATGTTTATTTGTCCTTGCCAAGAAAATGAATGTTTTTTCTTATAAAGTTACTGTGATGCAATGTTTGATGTTTTCTCAATGGCTATACCATCAGGAGAAATTAACTATTATGCAATCTATTAAAGGGAACCGGCCAGCTCCCCCATGCCCACCAAACTGCCACCATGTTATCATTCCTATGTGAACACCCTTTCTAACAAGCCCTTTGGACCATATAAGTGACTCCAGAGTATTGCAAAAAAGAATGTTAAAACTCAGTTTCCAACATTATAATTAGTTTCAGACTAGTCAATGAAGCAGTGGTTTCCCCAGACTAGCGTCCTACTAATCATGCTACCACGCTTCTGTGGGTGTGATAAGATGATTTCTAAGAGCTTTTCTCATTTCATGTTATTGCACAGTGAAGCCAGGGAACATACACCCAGCTTCATTTCACACTGACATGAAACGTATTTTGCATCCATCTTACTCTCGACTTGAACCATTTTCACACCACTGTTGCTGAAAAATATCCCCACATGAAGCCACCACCACGTTTCACTGTATGTATGATGCTCTTGGGGTGATGATGAACTGTGTTTATTTGGAACCAGACATAGTATTTACCTTGGTGGCCAAAAAGATCAATTTTTGTCTCATCCTACCACAGCACCTTCCTCCATACATTTGGAGAGTCTCTAACATATCTTTGGCAAAATCTGCACAAGCCTTACATTTTTTGTGTGTACTTTGTGCCCACTGATCCATAAAGGTCACCTCTATGGAGTGTAACACTTATGTGAAAGATGTTCAAGTCTCTGCTTGGGAACTCAGCAGCTCCCTCAGGGTTACCTTTTGTTCTCTGTGCTCCCTCTCTGATTAATGCCCTCCTTGCCCAGGCTGAGAGTGTTGATGGGCGGCCCTATCTTGGTAGGTTTGTTGTGGTGCCATGTTCTTTCCATTTGATGATAATGGATTTGATGGTGCTACTGGAGATCTTCAGAGATTGTAATTTTTTTTATAACCCAAACCTGACTTGTGCTTCTCATCAACTTTGTCCCTGACTTGTTTGGAGATCTCCTTGGTCTTCATGGTGCTTAGTTTGTATAGACGGACAGACCATGTGACACTTGCACACAGGTGGGCTTCGTTTCACTAAGCATGTGACATATGGAGGTAATTGCTTGAACCAGAAATTTTTATGGGCTTCATTGTAAAAGGGGTGAAAACATATTCCACATGCCAATATTTAGTTATTTGATCCCAGAAATTTAATTTATACTTATATTTTTCTCATGTCACTTCACCAATTAGACTATTTAGTGCTGATGCATCACAGACAAATTAAACACAGGTTGTAATGTAACAAAATAGGTAAAAAGCGAAGAGTGTGAATACTATCACAAGACACTGTACATGTCTGTCACACTTTGCGTGCTACTGTATAGAGGGGGATTAGAGAGCTGAGCTATGCAATGCGATCACAGGGGGGGCTGATGGGTTCTCATTGCAGAAAAAATAATAAAAATCAAATCACCTCAGTCCTTTTCCTTTTTTAAAAAGAAAGAAAGAAACTAAAAAGCATATTTGTTACCACCGTGTTTTGAAGGCTCCAGTCTCACAAAAATATAAAACTAATTAACTGGTATGGTAATGTATCGACCCGCCACCACAATTGTGGATTACCAGGACAATGGGGTACTCAGAGCCGAGCCCATGGAAGTCTATGGGGTTTGTCACAGGTAGCTGTGGCTCGGTCTGTGGCCCTGGCGGTCTGGCGTATGTTAGGGATATATTTACAGGGGATAGATTTATATACAGTTCGTGACGCCACCTGTAGTCTTCTGGTAATTTGTACCAGCGCTTCTGTAGATCTCTGAGGGGATGGTGAGGCAGCTAGATGTCGGGTCCCCTACAGGTGGGACTGGTCCCTCAAAGTCTATGAAGTTAGTGTAGTCGGGTGCAGATAAATAACACAGTCTCACACGGTCAGCGTCTTTCCATACCTTTACTTGTAAGATGTTCAGGCAGGTCCCAGGGAGGCTGATCCAAGGAGAGTGTATCTTGAGACAGCAGCTGGACAAGTTAGGGGCCTCCTTTACTTTCAACACAATGAGTACAACCAGCCTGAAGCGTAGTTCCCTCAATAACTCCAGCTAATCCATAGCTGTACTGCCCAGTCAGTTTTGTGGTAGGAGCCTTCCTGCGAGAGAGCTGAATTCCTGTCTTGTCGTGCACGGACTCAAAGTCTTCACTCCCCCTGACCCCAGTTACGTACTGACTATATGGGGCTGTTTGCCGCGACCTAAGGTCCGGTAAATCCCTGGTTTTCTTACCACTATGCTTGAAGCTAATAGTGATCCTTCGGTCCCCAGTGACCGGTTGCAATGTGCAGGACTTCTTCAATCCAAAAGCACCTTTCCAATTATCTTTCCACTGTGCCTTTCGCCTTGTCCTCGCTGGTAGCATAAACACTCACACTAGCAAAAAGTCGGGTAGTCACTTCCTTCATTCACTTCCTTCAGAGCTAGTTACAGATTCTCAGTTATCACTAGGCAGGAGCACGTCTCTGAACCTTTCACTGTCCTTTAGACAGGTGACTGAAGTCTTTCTGCACTAAGCTTCTTCTTTCTTTCAATGTATTCAGGTGAGGTACAGCTCTGACTAGGCTGAGGTGAACTAGACCACCTGTACTAGACTCCACTTTCCGAACTGATGATAGAGCAATCTGGACGGCTTCCTCCCTCCAGCTAGACTCCAGACGTCTGCTCTGTCCGAAGACAGGAAACACACTCTCCTCTAAAATCACTCAACCAATATACACCCTGACCACTCCCCTACAAGTAAACTACACTACCCTAAGGGTGTGTCTAGTGTATGTTGAGTGAATGGTTATTTAGCATTAAACTGCTGTCTCGCCACACACTCTCCAGGGTACTGCGTGTGCCTAACACCAGGGCTACACATTCCCCCATGGTAAAAGACAGCACTCCCGGGCTGTAAAATACAAAAGAGACATTTTGTTTATGCATGAAAACATTAAACAATAACATTAATTCGTCCCATCCGGGAGGTGAGGATATCTTGAACGTTGCAAAAAAAAACATTATAGAGAAAAATACAAATATTAAATAGCATTCAATAAATATACAGTATTCTTGTGAAGGACCCGCACCAAACCTTCAACGTAGGTCCTGGGTGGGCTGCAGGACATCCGAATGCAGACCTCACTCAGTGCCACACCACACGGGTTTTTGTATTCAGAGGTAGTTGTGCTGGTTTTATGTAAAACCAAGATAAAGCACCGAAGCGCAACTATATACAAATAAGTTCTGGGCTGGCACAGTCCTCAACCTCAAAGTCCATTGTAAAACAAAGACACAAATATAATATCACATTATAATACTAAAGTGCAAAACTTTTCTGGTTACCCAGCCGGGCATTCTACGGTTAGAAATATATATATGCATTATATACGTTATACTCTTCAACTTGTGCAAAATTTTGTAAAACATTCTCAAACTTTCTACAATATTACTTATGGTAGACCCTATATGGATCTCACCGATTCTTCTTTACTATTTATTCATTTTCAAATACACTTTCCACCCCGGGGGCTGGAACAATGCAATGGGCCCTAGATCCCAGGACTAGCAAATCATGCGCTGCGATTAGGGTCTGGGTCGCCACAGTTCTCGTGCGAACCTCTAGGGGCGCAACGGGTACGTTCTCCTTGCGAGACACCGATTGCGTTTCAATCACAGTTAACGATATGGACCGTGTCATGGATTGCGATTGAGACTGGGTCGCATGTTGCGATGTAGGTATGACTTTCATTTGCGATGAACTTGCAGGGGGCGATGCTGGGGCACGGCCGGATACTGCTTGAGCTGGAGACGGGGACGCTGCGGTAGTGGTGACGTTACCTGCGTCGGGGACGGGGTCACGGACGATGGTGACGTTAAGGGCATACCATCCCTTCATTCCCCAGTGCCGTGTGTACGTGACAATGTCTCCATTTACTAAGTCCCTCCCGGGATGGCCTTGCGGTAGGTGGGATTCTACGTCACGCCTGCTGACAAAGACCCCTGGGTAGAGGCCCGGTTCACGGATGAAGCCCCAGCCCTTCCGGAGCTGGAACTCAGTCACACACCCCTGCC
>JARQOD010000001.1:321559510-321602895 GCA_033576555.1 Oophaga sylvatica | reverse complement strand
ACATACACATGCACACACATATATACTCGCAGATATACACACATGCCCATACACACAAGCACATACACACAAATACATACTCGCACATATACACATGCCCATACACTTACATACACATAAGCACAAACACACACAAACATACTCGCACATATACACACATGCCCATACACACACGCACATACACACATGCATAAACACACACATACATGTACACATACACATGCCCATACATACATTCACATACACACGCACATACACATAAGCACATACACACACAAACATACTCGCACATATACACACATGCCCATACACACACGCACATACATACATGCACATACACACACATCCACACACACATACACGTACATATACACACATGTACACAATTTGCACATACACAGACATTTGAGTATACACACACATATAGCTACACACATACATATATACACACACACGCACATACGCACATACAAATACAGACACGCAAGTTTAAACACACATGCACAAACACATTCAAACGTATCAACATGCACATACACATATGTTCACATACTCACATACACACACATGCACATATACCCACGCGCACAAACGCACATATATACACACAGACAGACATGAGAGTATATGCACACATGCACAAACACATTCATAAGTACAGTACACATACACACATGCACATACATGTACATGTACACGCATGAGCAGACACAAACTGATTAGTTTGATACAATGGAAGACAAACAGACCACATAGGCATTGTATAATAAATTGGTAGACTTTTAATAATTCTATGTCTGAAGCATATTGATGCAATAAATAATAAATAAAATGTTTTTTTTTTTTTTTTTTGATAAATCATTAAGTAAATTACAGTATAAACTAATCCAGGGAGACACAGATCTCTACTAGTCCCCAAAGTTTACCTGAGTTTTAGAACTACAGAAAACTCCAGAAAATTTTCGGAAAATTTGAAAATGAATGAATACCATTTTGTATGTTAGACGATTGACACAGACAAGTGAGCTCTTGTCTCTAAGATCTTTTATGTAGGTGGATAACCTATTACAATTCTAATCATTTATATTTTGAAGAACTATTTTTGGCAAATCTTAATGGTTCTTTGAAACATATCAATTGATGGAAACCCAGATGCTATAAATTCCATGTATTGTTCTGCCCTGTTTATTGTGGTGTGTGTGACTTTGTTCTTCCTTTTATGACATCAATTCTTCCATGATTGAAGCAGGCAGCGCCGCTTTATTCATGGAACTTAGTTGTGGGTCTATTACCATATAGCCATTTACCATGATTGGGTGCTGTTAAGATCAATGACTTGAAAACTTCAGATGTGTTGTCGTGATGCTGGAACTGACAATTAGATGGCAAACAAAGGTTGCAGACTTTATGTGACATTTCCACCTGCTCCACTGATTTTGAAAACTAAGTATCCTAAAAGGTCAAGCAATGTAAACTCCATACTTGAAATACTGTATATATTTACGAACTTTATGCTCAATTAGACATTTATTAAGGATGACAAAATATAGAAAAGAGGAAAACATTCTGAAGTCATATTCTCATCTCAAATCAGGGATGTGCATCAGGTGAAAAATTATACATATTACAGTTATAGCACATGTTGAGCAGCCTATGTAGTTAGCTTATATGCTATATGGTCAAAAGTACGTGGACACCCAGCCTAATTATTACATGTTTTTCATCCGCATCCATCATGTGCAGCAGCATAAAGTGAAGCACAAAGCCACATAATCTCCACACACAAACTTCAGTCACTGTTACCTGTATGCCCATAATAATAGGTAAAAACGTCGCAGGGGTGACAGGTTTCCTTTATAGGGTACCTTGTTATGATTTGGTAGCTGAGGAGAGCAGGCAAAAAAGGCAATACACCAGAGAGGTTGGAATCTACTGGATTGCAGTACCCTGACTAACCACCACAACTAAAGGCAGCCGTGGAGCGTACCTACGTTGGTCCTAGACGCCTCGTCACAGCCTGAGAAGCTAACTACACCTAAAGATAGAAAGAGGAAAACTATCTGCCCCAGAGCAGATCCCCAAAGAACATAGGAAGCCCCCAAACATGTAATGGCGGTTAGACAAGAGGAAATACAGACACAGACAGAAAATAGTATGAGCAAATGTTGGGGCCCAATCTTCCTAGAAAGAAAAGGATAGGAAGGACACTTACTGCAATCCAAAAAACCCTAAAAAAAAAAACAACTCACTAATTGCAAAAACACCTGAGATCACACGACCTCTACCACCTAAATTAGTTCTCTGGTGTAACAAAACTAAGCAGCAGCCACTGAAAAAACTGGAAAAGGCAAATGAACAAATAACAGTGGCTCAGATAAACTGAGAGGAGCACAAGCCCCCGGAGGGGACCTGGCTGACCTCCACAGAAGTGCAGGACAAAATGCAAAAATCAAGCACAAAAATAAAAGTAGAAAATATCTTATCTGTTAGCAGAAGATGCAGGCAAGACACAGCAAGCTTCCAAGTGAACCAGGAACCAAAGTTGAGACAAGAACAATAGATCACCGGCAACCCTGATGGGAGGGAACCTCCCTTATATAAGATCAGTCTGTAACACCTGATTGCCAATCTTCACAATCTTCATTGAATAGTTCAGTACTGTTTGTAACCACCAGAGGGAGCTTCTGCTCAGAATTCATTTCTAACACATTCACAACAGTACCCCCCCCGTGAGGAGGGTCACCGAACCCTCATTTGGGCAACCAGGTCGTTCAGGATGAGCTCTGTGACACGCACGGATCAGTCTCCTAGCATGGATGTCCGAAGCAAACACCCAAGAATTGTCCTCCTGACCATAACCTCTCCACTTAACCAAATACTGGAGTTTCCGTCTAGAAAAACGAGAATCCAATATTTTCTCAACCACATACTCCAGATTGCCCTCAACCAAAACAGGGTCAGGAGGCGCAGCCATAGGAACCACTGGCTCGACAAACCTCTTCAATAAGGACTTGTGGAACACGTTATGGATCTTAAATGTCCCTGGAAGAAGTAAACGAAAGGAAACAGGATTAAGAATCTCCATGATCTTATAAGGTCCAATGAACCTAGGCTTAAACTTAGGAGATGCAACTCTCATAGGGATATTTCTTGAGGACAACCAGACCAAGTCCCCCACTTCAAACCGAGGACCATCAGTCCTATGCCGGTTGACAAACAGCTGGGCCCTCTCCTGAGAGAGGGACAACCTCTCCACTACCTGGTCCCAAATCTGTTGCATACGCTCCACAACAGAGTCAACACCTGGACAGACAGAAGCCTCCGTCTGTCCCGAAGAAAATCGAGGGTGAAACCCAAAATTGCAGAAAAATGGAGACATCAAAGTGGCAGAGCTAGCTCTATTATTAAGAGAAAACTCAGCCAAAGGCAAAAAAGAGACCCAGTCATCCTGATCAGCAGACAAAAAGCATCTCAGATAAGTCTCCAATGTCTGGTTTGTTCTCTCAGTTTGTCCATTGGTCTGAGGATGAAAAGCCGAGGAGAAAGACAATTGAACACTAAGTTTAGAACAAAAAGTCCTCCAAAATCTGGAAACAAACTGGACTCCTCTGTCAGACACAATGTTCTCAGGAATGCCGTGTAACCGAACCACGTTCTGAAGGAACAAAGGCACCAATTCGGAGGAGGAAGGCAACTTAGGTAATGGCACAAGATGTATCATTTTGGAAAACCTATCACAAATCACCCAGATAACGGTCATTCTCTGAGAAACAGGGAGGTCGGAAATGAAATCCATAGAGATATGGGTCCATGGTCTCTTGGGCACAGGCAATGGCATCAACAAACCACTAGAGCGAGAGCAAGGCTTGGAGCGAGAGCAAGTCCCGCAGGACTGCACAAATTCCCTGACGTCACGAGACAAAGTAGGCCACCAAAAGGACTGACTAACCAAGTCTCTGGTACCAAAAATTCCGGGATGACCGGCCAACGCGGAACAATGAATCTCAGACATCACACTCTTTTTCCACCGGTCTGGGTCAAACAATTTCCCAATAGGGCAGCGCTCGGGTTTATCCTCCTGACACCCTTCCAGAGCCAGTCTCAAATTGGGCGAGATGGCGGAAAGAACTACACCCTCTTTCAAAATAACAGCAGGATCAGATAACTCAGGAGAGTCCGCAAGGAAACTCCTCGAGAGGGCATCCGCTTTAACATTCTTAGTGCCAGGAAGAAAGGAAACCACAAAATTAAAACGTGTGAAAAACAAGGCCCACCTGGCCTGTCTAGGATTAAGTCGCTTGGCTGATTCCAGATAAACCAGATTCTTATGGTCCGTGAGGACCACCACCTGATGTTTGGCTCCCTCCAGCCAATGTCTCCCCTCTTCAAAAGCCCACTTCATGGCCAATAACTCCCGATTACCCACGTCATAATTACGTTCAGTTGGAGAAAATTTTCGAGAGAAAAAGGCACAAGGGTTACTTTTAGAGGTCTCTGGATCTCTTTGGGACAAAACGGCACCTGCCCCAATTTCAGAGGCATCAACCTCCACCTGAAATGGCAGAGAAACATCAGGCTGCCGTAGAACAGGAGCAGAAGTGAATCTCTGCTTAAGTTCCTGAAACGCAGAGACTGCCTCAGGAGGCCAATTCACCACATCAGAACCCTTCTTGGTCAAATCAGTCAATGGTTTAACAATAACAGAGAAATTACCAATAAATTTACGATAAAAATTGGCAAAACCCAAGAATCTCTGAAGAGCCTTTAATGAAGAAGGTTGGACCCAATCAGAGATGGCCTGAACCTTGACCGGGTCCATTTCAATAACAGATGGGGACAAAATGAATCCCAGAAATGAGATCCTCTGTACGCCAAAAAGACACTTTGATCCCTTCACATACAGAGCATTCTCTCTCAAAATCTGGAACACAGTCCGAACATGTTTCACATGAGAGTCCCAGTCATTGGAAAAAATCAAGATATCATCCAAATAAACAATCAGAAATTTATCCACAAAATCCCTGAAAATGTCATTCATGAAGGACTGGAAGACGGAAGGAGCATTAGTGAGCCCAAAGGGCATCACTACGTACCTAAAATGCCCCTCTGGGGTATTAAATGCTGTCTTCCATTCATCCCCGTGCTTAATGCGAATAAGGTTATACGCCCCCCTGAGGTCAAGCTTGGTAAACCAAGTAGCACTTTTCACCCTGGAAAACAGGTCAGAAATCAAGGGTAACAGATATTGATAATTCACAGTGATCTTGTTCAAGAGACGATAATCAATACACGCCTTAATGAACCATCCTTTTTGGCCACAAAGAAAAATCCGGCACCCAAGGGTGAAGAGGATGGTCTGATATGACCCTTCTCCAATGACTCCTTGATATAAGACCGCATAGCGTCATGTTCAGGTACAGACAAGTTAAAAAGGCGACCTTTAGGGAATTTACTACCAGGCACTAATTCAATAGCGCAGTCATAGCTCCTATGGGGGGCAAGGATGCAGATTTACTTTCGCTAAACACATCAGAAAAATCAGTCAAAAAGTCAGGAACATCCTGAGCCTGGGGAGAGGCAGAAAAAACAGGAGTGTTGGCATTAACACATTGGCAGCCCCAACTGGTTACAGACACAGATTTCCAATCCAAAACAGGATTATGAGACTGTAACCAAGGGAAACCCAGTACAACAATGTCATGCAGATTATACAGCACCAAAAATTTGCAACTCTCCTGATGATCAGATTCAACCCTCATTATCACCTGAGTAGAGAACTGGGGTTTATTCTCAGCCAAAGGGGTAGAATCAATCCCCAGTAGGGGAATAGACTTCCGTAGGGGTATCAAGGGAAACCCACAACGTTTAGCAAAATCAAAATCCATCAGGTTAATAGCTGCTCCCGAATCAACAAAAGCCTGAGCAGAAAATGTGGAAAGGGAGCAAATCAGGGTAGCAGTCAACAGAAATTTAGTCTGAACACTACCCAAGACAACTGAGCGTGCAAAACGTCTTCCCCGCTTAGGGCAGACTGAAATAGCATGAGAGGCTTCACCACAGTAGAAACATAACCCATTGCGTTTTCGAAACTCATGACGCTGTGCCCCAGAAGCCACTGTATCACACTGCATGGGTTCAGAAGCTGGTTCACAAGGCAACACTATTCCACGCATACCTCTATGCTCACGCAAACGTCTGTCAATTTGAATCGCTAATGACATAGAATCATTGAGACCAGAGGGAGCAGGGAAACCCACCATAACATCTTTTACATTCTCTGACAGACCCTTCCGAAAAAGGGCTGCCAAAGCATCATCATTCCATTTGGTCAGGACTGCCCACCTTCGGAATCTCTGACAGTATAACTCAGCGTCCTCAAGCCCCTGATTTAATGCCAACAAGGCTTTTTCAGCTTGATCAGTGACATTAGGTTCATCGTACAATAAGCCCAGAGCCAGAAAAAATGCATCAACATTACTCAAAACAGGATCCCCAGGTGTCAGGGAAAAAGCCCAATCCTGAGGATCGCCGCGCAGGAGAGAGATGACAATTTGAATCTGCTGTGCTGCTTTCCCTGAGGACTTAGGTTTTAAGGCAAAAAACAACTTACAGTTATTTTTGAAATTCAGAAATTTAGCTCGATCCCCTAAAAACAAATCTGGCATGGGGATCCTAGGTTCCACAACCGGCAACCCAGCAAGATAGGTAGCAATACTCCGAACTTCAGTGGCAAGCTGATCCACACGGCCAGACAACTGTGCAAACTCCATTGTGAGAAAAAAAAATCCTCAGCACCCAGAGAAAAAGAGGGAAAGGAAAAAAAAAAATATCTCGGACAACTCTGACAACTTTTTTTTTTTTTTTTACATTATCTTTCCCTTCTGTGAGTACCATATAATTTTCAGTTTGGCCGGTGATACTGTTATGATTTGGTAGCTGAGGAGAGCAGACAAAAAAGGCAATACACCAGAGAGGTTGGAATCTACTGGATTGCAGTACCCTGACTAACCACCACAACTAAAGGCAGTCGTGGAGCGTACCTACGTTGGTCCTAGACGCCTCGTCACAGCCTGAGAAGCTAACTACACCTAAAGATAGAAAGAGGAAAACTATCTGCCCCAGAGCAGATCCCCAAAGAACATAGGAAGCCCCCAAACATGTAATGGCGGTTAGACAAGAGGAAATACAGACACAGACAGAAAATAGTATGAGCAAACGTTGGGGCCCAATCTTCCTAGAAAGAAAAGGATAGGAAGGACACTTACTGCAATCCAAAAAACCCTAAAAAATACCAACTCACTAATTGCAAAAACACCTGAGATCACACGACCTCTACCACCTAAATTAGTTCTCTGGTGTAACAAAACTAAGCCGCAGCCACTGAAAAAACTGGAAAAGGCAAATGAACAAATAACAGTGGCTCAGATAAACTGAGAGGAGCACAAGCCCCCGGAGGGGACCTGGCTGACCTCCACAGAAGTGCCGGACAAAATGCAAAAAGCAAGCACAAAAATAAAAGCAGAAAATATCTTATCTGTTAGCAGAAGATGCAGGCAAGACACAGCAAGCTTCCAAGTGAACCAGGAACCAAAGTTGAGACAAGAACAATAGATCACCGGCAACCCTGATGGGAGGGAACCTCCCTTATATAAGACCAGTCTGTAACACCTGATTGCCAATCTTCACAATCTTCATTGAATAGTTCAGTACTGTTTGTAACCACCAGAGGGAGCTTCTGCTCAGAATTCATTTCTAACACATTCACAACAGTACCTATTACCATTCTGGGGCTGCCATTTTTTTAAGAAAAGACTGGGTAGCCTCACATTTGTGATTTGTGTTCCAAACTTCTGGTTGTGGGATCCTGCAATGCAATTCCATAACCATCTGCAGCCCTCCTTGTTGTGAAAGAGCGAGATCTCACAGGATCACGGATGCGCAGTACCTGGCTGTGACCACTATACAGATGATGGAGCTGTTCTGCTATGTAACTGTGCCAATCGCCTTCTCAGAGGAGAAGAGGGCTAGAACTCTATAGCACCACCTGTTGGAAGCAGCGATTCTGCAAGTTACAGTTGACCTTTTAACGTGCCTTGCAATATGACTTAGGATAAAAGCCATATCAGAATCTCAATTTGCAGACACAGTGTTTTGGGTAATGCCGCTCATCAGTGTGAAGCATGAGCTCTGCTTTGGTTAGGTGAAAGGCCCTGGATTAAGATCTAAGGGGTAAGGCTTCTCCTTGTGGAGAGTGACATACCTGCCCTGGCATGCCAGTGTAAGGACTCTTATTCTCCATGCAGTGCTCCTCTAGGAAATTAAATATGCAAATTGCATCTTCAGAGAGGAAGAGGACTAGCATTTTTTTTTAAGAAAAGTGGAATAATCAGCATAAAACTGAATAGGACATAATGACAGTAACGTGAATAGAATAAGGGCCTTGATTCATCAAAGTGTTTCCTCCAGATTCCTGGTATAAAAAACTGATGAATCGCAACATGGGCAGAACAGGGGCGTGATGCTACAGCTCTTCTAATTCATGACGAGCTGTGACGGAACTAACACCAGAAATCTTACTCCAGTCATGGAGGCTCACGCTACTTTTCAGATGCTCTGAATTCGCTAAGAGGCATGTGTCTAACTCCAATAATCCAACAAGCCCCTTCATTAAGACGCCTATCTTGTTGAATGGAGGCCTAAATATTCAAAGTTCAATGAGTTTGACATACCAGTAATTTATTTATTTGGGACATTGTGACTTGTTCCATCAGACATACGCTGTCCATATACTATTAGAGAACATGGATGCTAACACTATACACCATATATACTGTTAAGACCCCCATACTCATTTGACCAAATATGTACTAAATTAACGATTTTGACCAACTTGTTATTTTTTTTAGGTGTCAAGTGATTGACTTTTGGGAAACAAATGATCATAGTCAATCATCCAAAAGATGGCTTGGTTATGTTTGATATTTTAGTACAACTATTGTGCATGGCTATTTATCAAAAATATTTTTGTACATTGTAATTGAACATGTGTATGGTAAGATTTCTTTGAACAACGAACAAGTTTTTATCGCTCTATTGTAATCTGATGTGTATGAAGGCCTTAAGTGAACATGGATATCCACCTGCTCAAAATCCCACCTTTTTCTGCAAGACCATTTACTCCGGTAAACTTGAAACATACATCTTTTCCAATTTATCAGAATTGCAATGGTTTATCACTTCTGGACATATCCCCAGCAAGAAATATGCACTGTTTTCTGGGGATCTCAAGATTCAGCAAGATATAACCAGTAGAGAACACACAAATAAAGATACATACAAATAAAATAACAATGTAATGTGGCCTTTAATATCTTCAAATATGCTTTTGAAATCCATGTAATTTTCGCATGGCGGCTCCAGGAAAAATGCTTTGATCAGCTATGAAGTTGTCTATAGCCATTCAGCTATTTCCTAATTGCATTCCTTAATGGGCTTATGTATTTGAGAAGCATCATTTACTTGATAATGGGAATTGTAATTCTATGACCGGGATCCAAGGGGTAACTTTGCTCCTTATGGAGAGTGACATGTCAAGCCTTCCATGTCAAGGTGAGGAGACTTTTAAGCCTTGCATTACTCCTCTGGGAAACTAAATATGCAAATTGTCTCTTCAGAGAGTAAGAGGAGTAGAACTCTAGTGCTACCTATTGGATCTAAAACATCTGAGTAAGCAAAATAGTGGAAGAAAAATAAAAAAGGATATCTTAAAATTTTTCACAAAATGTATAGAGAATAAGGAGCAAATACAGTTATATGAAAAAGTTTGGGCACCCCTATTAATCTTAAGCTTAATGTTTGATAAAAATTGGTGTTTTTGCAAAAGCTATTTCAGTTTGATATATCTAATAACTATTGGACACAGTAATGTTTCTGCCTTGAAATGAGGTTTATTGTACTAGCAGAACATGTGCAATCTGCATTCAAACAAAATTTGACAGGTGCATAAGTATGGCCACCCTTATCATTTTCTTGTTTTAAATACTCCTACCTACTTTTTACTGACTTACTAAAGCACTTTTTTTGGTTTTGTAACCTCATTGAGCTTTGAACTTCATAGCCAAGTGTATGCAATCATCAGAAAAGCTACTTAAAGTGGCCACTTGCAAGTTGTTCTCCTGTTTGAATCTCCTCTGAAGAGTGGCATCATGGGCTCCTCAAAACAACTGTCAAATGATCTGAAAACAAAGATTATTCAACATAGTTGTTCAGGGGAAGGATACAAAAAGCTGTCTCAGAGATTTAACCTGTCAGTTTCCACTGTGAGGAACATAGTAAGGAAATGGAAGAACACAGGGACAGTTCTTGTTAAGGCCAGAAGTGGCAGGCCAAGAAAAACATCAGAAAGGCAGAGAAGAAGAATGGTGAGATCAGTCAAGGACAATCCTCAACCACCTCCAGAGAGCTGCAGCATCAACTTGCTGCAGATGGTGTCACTGTGCATCGGTCAACTATACAACGCACTTTGCACAAGGAGAAGCTGTATGGGAGAGTGATGCGAAAGAAGCCGTTTCTGCAAGCACGCCACAAACAGAGTCGGCTGAGGTATGCAAAAGCACATTTGGAGAAGTCAATTTCTTTTTGGAAGAAGGTCCTGTGGACTGATGAAACCAAGATTGAGTTGTTTGGTCATGCAAAAAGGCGTTATGCATGGCATCAAAAAAACACAGCATTCCAAGAAAAACACTTGCTACCCACAGTAAAATTTGGTGGAGGTTCCATCATGCTTTGGGGCTGTGTGGCCAATGCCGGCACCGGGAATCTTGTTAAAGTTGAGGGACGCATGGATTCCACTCAGTATCAGCAGATTATTGGCAATAATGTTCAAGAATCAGTGACAAAGTTGAAGTTACGCAGGGGACGGATCTTTCAGCAAGACAATGATCCAAAACATCGCTCCAAATCTACTCAGGCATTCATGCAGAGGAACAATTACAATGTTCTGGAATGGCCATCCCAGTCCCCAGACCTGAATATCATTGAACATCTGTGGGATCATTTGAAGAGGGCTGTCCATGCTCGGCGACCATCAAACTTAACTGAACTGGAATTGTTTTGTAGAGAAAAATGGTCAAAAACACCTTCATCCAGGATCCAGGAACTCATTAAAAGCTACAGGAAGCGACTAGAGGCTGGTATTTTTGCAAAAGGAGGATCTACTAAATATTAATGTCACTTTTCTGGTGAGGTGCCCATACTTATGCACCTGTCAAATTTTGTTTGGATGCAGATTGCACATTTTCTGTTAGTAAAATAAACCTCATTTTAAGGCAGAAACATTACTGTGTCCAATAGTTATTACATATATCAAACTGAAATAGCTGTTGCAAAAACACCAATTTTTATCAAACATTAAGCTTAAGATTAGTAGGGGTGCCCAAACTTTTTCATATAACTGTACATGCAAATTACTCAAAAAAAGTGGAGAAGCGAAAATGATAAGTTGGGGCCATAGTCCCTAGCTGGCTTGTTATAGAATGTTTTCTCTGAAATGCTGCAGTGCCTCAGAACAAATATAATTGGCTGTAATAAAGCAGCCGGTGTCAGATTCTCTGACTAAGGCTGGAATCACACACAACGTCTAAAAAATCGGAGCGTTTTAGTCGGTCGATAATCGGATTAAAATTTCATGAACATTGCTGCGACTGGCATCCGATTTTTAGTATTTGATGCGATTTTGTAGCATGTACGCTACAGTTTCACATCCGATTACCCAGCGACTACCGTTTTTTAGTGGCATCATAGCAAAATGGACATTTAACGGTTTTGAGGCCTGCAAATCATTTGAATAATGAGCCAGAGCCATATTTAAGCGTGGTTGGACTGTTCTTACCCTCCCAAACGTTGCCGTGGAGTGTTTGGCTTCTTAGTGGTTCCTGTTGTGTTGCTGCAAAGTGAAATTTATGAGTGACAGACTAATGTTTAATAGAACTGAGCGTCTGCTGTACTATTGGCTGATATCAGAACTTTTGGGGAGCCATACCCTGTAGTTGTTTCTCCAAGAATCCGCAGAAGGATGTGGGTGCATCCCCTTGTGATGCGAAGGATCAGCAAAGGGCATTTTGAGCGCCTGTATTCAACACTGCGTAGGAATCCAGACAAGTTTTTTGACTATTGTCGCATGAGTGTTGCCACCTTTGATATTTTGGTTGAGATATTGCGCCCTGGAATCACCTTTCAGAACACCAGGATGCGTCCTTCAATTTCTGCTGAGGAAAGGCTTCTTCTAACATTAAGGTATGTGTGTCAACGATATGTTGATGATGTTTTGCATAATGTAACAACTTTCACATTCTTCTTACTTTGTAAAACTTAACATACTGAACCTCATGTCATTATAACATTTTTAAGTTTGCCCTATATGTTTGTGTGTAGCAGTCAGAATGGTTTATAACTCATTGCATTAAGTGAATGGGTGAGTAAACAAATGTCCACTGTTTACATTTGGTTAATGCAGTGTTTTTGTATTTTTTGTCTGATGTGTACATGTTTGTTGTTGTTTGTGTATTGCAGGTTCCTTTCCACTGGGCTCTCATACGCTGCTCTGCATTTAGAGTTTTTGCTAGGGAAATCCACCATTTCCGGAATAGTCAGCTCTACTTGTGGACAAATTTGGTCCAGACTAAATAAAGAGGTGATGCCAGAGCCCAAAATGGAAGATTGGTTGAGGATTGCACGTGGATTTCAAGAAACCAGTAATTTTCCACACTGTATTGGAGCCCTGGACAGGAAGCACATACGTGTGCGTAAGCCGCCAAACTCAGGGACCCAATTCTACAATTATAAGCAATATTTTTCTATAGTTTTGTTGGGCTTGGTCGACAGTAACTACCGCTTCATAATTGTAGACATTGGGGCCTATGGAAGGACTGGAGACTCCAGAGTCTTCAATTCTTTCATTATGGGTCGGCGGCTACGCAATAACCAATTGGACTTACCACCACCATGTCAACTTCCACACTCCAATATGGATGCAGTGCCATATGTTATAGTAGCGGATGAGGCCTTCCAATTAAGTTGTAATGTTATGAGGCCATATCCTCGGCGCCATCTGAACCATCAGCGACGCATATTTAATTATCGCCTTTCTCGTGCACGACGCCTGGTAGAGTGCACATTTGGTATTCTTACAGCCAAATGGCGAGTCCTACAATCAGCCATTCAGCTAAGTGCATCAAATGTAAATCTTGTAGTGCAAGCATGTGTGGTACTACATAATTTTACCAGAATGCATGAATGCTCATCAGCTGATATGCCTGAACTTCAGTCTGATAATATGACGAGGCCTATGAGACCAGTCATCCATCCTCGTTGTCCCCCTTCTGGAATCAAAGTCCGTGACTTATTGACCAATTATTTTGTTTCTCCTGCGGGTGCTATTCCTTGGCAAGATGAGGCCATAGCTATGTAGTGTGTTTTATGTTATCTGATACCATAAACTTACTTTACATTCATCAATTAATGGAAGACTGTAATTATTTTATGTACACTTTTTTCTACTTAACACAGGTCAGAACATATAAGAAGAATCACAGACAAGCAATGGCACTTCACCAATTTTAATGATTAGTGTATTTCGTTAGAAAGCCTTTTAGAGGCTGATATATTTAGAAAACAGGACCAACATGTCCAAACATAAATAAAAAATATGTCTAACATTCTGAATATGCAAAAATAAATATATCTAACTTCCATACAAACAAAAAATACTTTCAGCTACAATTGATGGTAGCTTGGTGGTGGTGGTGGTGGTGATGGATGGCCAGGTTGCGTATTAGGCCTCCCACTATCTGCAACCTGTGATTGAGCCTGAGGTGCTGCAGAAACTAACGCAGCAGCTGGGTTACTGGCTGCATCCTCAAGGGCTTGTGTGTAGGGGTACATAGGGAATTGATGCTCATAGTCATATTGATATGACTGAGCACTAGCAGAATGACCCCCAATATGCCCATGTCTAACATATCCATGTTGTGGCCAGCCAACAACATTGGGTATGTTAGAGTGGGCATATTGTGCATGGCCACTCTGTCCCATGGCTTGGAGCTGGGTAGCTCCAAAGAAAGAAGGAGCTGCAGTAGGATGATGAGGAGGAGGAGTTGGGTTCTGTTGGACACAAGGAGGAGGTGGAGGAGGAGGATGATGAGGAGGAGGAGGAGGAGGATCAGAGGCAGAAGCAGATTGTGATGGATTTGGTCCAAACAACCTTAACACATTTTCAGGACCAACCACCCATCTATCTAGATAATCTAGTAGGTTGCTTGGATCATTAGGCGCTGTTCCAGCATCCAAAACAATCTGCAGTCCGCTTCTGATCCGCAGTCTGTGCTGTCTTGGAATAGCCCGGAGGTAACGGGCCAGACTGCGGCAAAATCCCTCCTCACCATCATCATTAGCTACACTGGAAAATAGTCCAGAACTCCTCGATCCACCTGCCTCCTTGTCACAGAACCCACTCCTTCTCGTCGCCGCCTACCTCGCCTTGTGCGTTGGGAATGAGGAGGAGACACATCCTGACCCCTATTAGGGCTGCTGCTCTGAGGTAGGTCCTCATGTTCCTGATGCTGGCTTTGTGAATCCTCAGCTCCTGCAGCTGCTGTTGGTGCTGCTTGGGTGGACCCACATGCTGCAGAGGAAGGGCCTGCCTCCTCTGCCCCATCACCAACGGGGTTGATAAGCACTTCTGAGTCAGACCCCGTATCCCTCTCAGTTAGGTTTGACTCCGTCCTAGAAATGAAATAATTTTTGACAATTAAAACCCAGAAAATTAAAAAAGTTTGACATTAAAGTGTTTGAAAACACATGCACTTACGGCCGCACATCCATCACTGGCGCAAGGAAGTTTAGTCTATCAAAATAGAGGTACTTCCTCTTCTTAGAGTCAGAAGCCCCACTCCGATCCCTAATCTGCCTCTCCCTCCGGTAGCAGTCCCGACAGCTGCGCCACCGCCTTGTCACATCAGTCACTACAAATGTAAGAACACCATAACGGTTATAATGACTGATATCTATTTATTCATCAAAAAATTACATTATGCAACAATGAACATTTAAATAGTGTTCATGTGTGATGTGATTTACAATATTAAAACACATAAACATACAACCAGAAGTATCCATGTTATAAGCTGTAACATACATTTCAAAAAATGCTTGGCCCTTAACAAAACGCCTCAATCATTTAGCATTTTAGTACCTACAAACTACATCTGAGGTGAAGGGGAGTACAAAATGTTATAGTGAATAAATGACAAAGCATCGATGATATGTTAAAAGACATGGATATTGTTGGTGAACACACACATCAATGTGTTGTTATAAATAGTAAGAGTTCGATAATGCTGCTTTTTCAATATCATTTAAACACATAAGGCTACATTATTATTTTCTTAATAACATTTTTTTACAAAAAAAAAAAACCGTTACATGTGGTACTTACTAAGACGCTCTTGGTCCTCCCTGGATCTCTGATGATAGTCTGGAAAAATGTGTTCACATATCGTTTGCCATGCAGCCTCTTTGCGCGTCCAATTGCTGTAATTGGGATCGCGCTGGTCCCACAATTCAGGCCTCTCCTGCACCAATACAATGAGGAGTTCCACATTGATGAGGTAGATGCCATGTTTCTGGACTCCGTGTAGGCGTTCTTCCTGTTTTTTTTTTAAGATGCGCTTAGCTAATTAGCATGTAAAGGCTTCCTGAGAATTTCAAAGGCAGTTTCCTGTCACCTGGAAAAGTTGTGCGATTTCATCGCAACTCACACGTGCGGTCCGTTTGTAATCCCACTTTTCATCGCACCCATAGACTTGCATTGGCGATAGTCGACCCACAATCGGTGACAATCACAGCATGCTGCGATTGCACTCGCACGTTTAAATCGGACCACAAAAAATCGGATGCTGGGAGCTACTACATTAATATTGGGTCGACTGCAAAGCGATATTTCATCGCTTTCTAGTGGTACGATTTAGTCGCCAGTGTGACTCCAGCCTAATGCTGCCTGTAGTTTGGGCAACATGAATCAGGTTCCCTTTAAAGGGATTGTTTATAATTTTATGAAAGTTGCATAACAGCCGTCACTATGTTAACATAAAAAATACCCATAATTCATCCACCCTTCCGTCATCAGAAAATTTTCAGATGCAGCTCATGTGAGAATGAAGATTATTTTATCCTTTCAGAGTCATTAGATACTGTACATTACACCTCCATATAGATGTATTATCTTATGCAATTTTTATTGTGCAAAATTAAGATATATCATGGTTGTTGCATTTACAGAACAAGAAACCTCAGAATTTACATTTTAGGACATTATCCTAATTACAGTTACTTCATTGTTTACAGTGATAATAGGTAGGAATTAATGGACCCGTTGAAGTTTGGGTTCTGGTACCATACCTGAACTTTATTCCAAAGTTCGGCTTTGGTACCAGAGTTTTACCCAAACTTCAAAGAACCCGAACTGCATTGAAAACAATGAGGACCCGAACTTTTGAGCCTGAAAATTCTCTCTCTCTCTTTATCTCTGCAACGGACTTCCCCTGCAGCTTCGAATATTGCAACGGGGTTTAGCACTGGACACTAACTGTCCGGTACAAACCCTGAACTTTTAAGTTCAGGTTTTCTCAGCTCTACTAATAGGTATTGCTGCAAATGTATGAATATGCATCCTGTTTGTAAGTGGGAAGAAGGAAAATATAAATAATTACACTTTCTGAATATGCTATATTCAAATTTAATTCAATTTAAATTAATTTAGGGACATATTCACAATAAATATAAATAAAATATGACAAATTTTATCGGTTATATTTTTCACACTAATATCCTCCCTTCATTTAGATTGCTCTGATAATGGTCATAACATCCTATGCAGGTAGTTAATATCATCAGTAGGACCTAGGTCACTTAAAAATAATGATCTGTAAAAGATACGTTCAGCATGAACAATGAGCATGTCGTAAACTGGTGTTGCGGTGTCAGCCTTGCATGGCGCCCATAAAAATCAATGGACATTGTTATATAGTGATAGCGTTAGTGGGGAGAATAAAATAAAAAGGGTCATCAAGCTTACCCTATTATCAGTAAATAAAAGGACAATATTGATCCTGAGGATTCCAGTTTGCTTTTTTTAACTATTGATTCCACGATTGATAGATATTTAGATAGCAAATAAATACATGAAAATATGTGTATAGAAAAAGAATCAAAATCAAGTGACTTCTGCAATAAAACTTAATACCTTTTCATGGCTAACTGAAAAGATGGTAACAAGTAGCAGCTTTCCAGACTCCTCAGGTCTTCTCATCAGGCATACAATAACACAGAATCTTAGGAGTCACATATTTATGCACAACAAGACAGAATAGCGCAGTAATAAGACAAGTGACGTGAAATAGATATATCAGTATGGGAAGGGGGAGGTAGCAGTAAATGGCGGTAAATATTCCTGCTGTGGACTCTCAATTTTGATTACTTTTCTATTTACTGGCTAATATTGTACAAAGATATATTTTTACATGTAAATAGACTTATAAAAGTAATATATATATATAGAGAGAGAGAGAGATGAATAGATTTATAAATATATATATGCACAAATTATACATATAATTTGTGCATATATATATATATATATATATATATATTATAAATCACCTATGTACCTGTCTACTGTACATGTCCAATGTTGAAGAGTGTGCATATAGATATACTCTTCAACACTGAAATTGCAAAACGAAGAAAGAAAAGTCGTGGAGTCATGGAAATCACAAGATCGATAGACATGTTAATGGTACATAAATAATGAAAAAGGGAACACAACGTTTTCAAAATATACATATAAATTCAGTATTGTATATCACTGTAGCTGCTATCAATGAGCTTCTTAATGGTTGTCTGAGGAAGTTTCTACCACATTGAATGCACTTGGGCACACAAATCACCAAGATCCGCTGCTGCCTGCTCCCTTTACAATGACTGACCAAAGATGTTTCAGATGTGCTCAACAGTTGACAAGTGAAGAGACGCTGTAGGCCGTGGTAACATGTTTAGGCCACAGTGGCACAAGCAACATGCAGCCTGGTGTTGTTGTGTTGAGAAACAGCTCCTGACTCCTTAGACACTTTAGAGAAATGGTCGCACCACTGGTTATGGTTGTGATTTCCTTAATTCTGCAACTTTTCCTTAGTGTTGTAATTTCATGGTTGAAGACTGTGTATATATACAGTACAGACCAAAAGTTTGGACACACCTTCTCATTCAAATATTTTTCTGTATTTTCATGACTATGAAAATTGTAGAATCACACTGAAGACATCAAAACTATGAATTAACACATGTGGAATTATATACTTAACAAAAAAGTGTGAAACAACTGAAATTATGGCTTATATTCTAGGTTCTTCAAAGTAGCCACCTTTTGTTTTGATGACTGCTTTGCACACTCTTGGCATTCTCTTGATGAGCTTCAAGAGGTAGTCACCAGAAATGGTTTTCACTTCACAGGTGTGCCCTGTCAGGTTTAATAAGTGTGATTTCTTGCCTTATAAATGGGGTTAGGACCATCAGTTGTGTTGTGCATTAGTCTGGTGGATACACAGCTGATAGTCCTACTGAATAGACTGTTAGAATTTGTATTATGGCAAGAAAAAAGCAGCTAAGTAAAGAAAAACGAGTGGCCATCATTACTTTAAGAAATGAAGGTCAGTCAGTCCGAAAAATTGGGAAAACTTTGAAAGTGTCCCCAAGTGCAGTTGCAAAAACCATCTAGCGCTACAAAGAAACTGGCTCACATGAGGACCACCCCAGGAAAGGAAGACCAAGAGTCACCTCTGCTTCTGAGGATAAGTTTATCCGAGTCACTAGCCTCAGAAATCGCAGGTTTACAGCAGCTCAGATTAGAGACCAGGCCAATACCACACAGAGTTCTAGCAGCAGACACATCTCTACAACAACTGTTAAGAACACACACTACCTTCAATAAATGATGGAAGGCACAGGAATGTATATGAAAAACAGATTTTATTAATACAAATATACTACAATTCCTAAAAGGGATGCCTCATATCCATTGGTGACTCAGGCAATCGACTGCACAAATATTTAAACAAATAAATCCCAGCACAAAATGTTAGTATTCAAAAATACATTGGTAAACAGCTAAATCAATAACCTGAAATTTCACCTATAATATTTTACAGATTATTTCCTTGAGACATTATGTCATATCATGTACTAGGATAAATGAATAGCAGCATTTTAGACATTCATGACCAATGTGACATTCATCAATATTGTATTGGAATAAATTCCTCAGCATGTGGGGCTAAAGGAGGGGAAAACAAAATCCTCACTAATATAGCATTGCTGTAGTATGGTCAGGCATAGTGTCTACTAAATTCCCCACGTTTCACCCTCACTATAATACTTGATGAAAGCAAAACACTGATTAAAGTGCAAAGTCTAACTTCATAAGGTGCTAATTGTGTATAAAATGCTGGTTGATAATACCTTAGTGGTAGCAGAGATGCGCCGTGTCACCCATGAAGAAGAGGAATCCTACCCAAATTCCATGCGAAGGAGCCAGTGCCGCCCAAAACATTTTGGAAGATTATTTCCCAGAACTCATTGCTAATTTTGCAGCAAGCCTGTGTGCCGACGTTGCACTGTTTCCTCTCGAGACAGTCATGCACCGCCTTCATATTCAAGGAACACGCACAATAATAGATAATACAGACCTTGGCTATGAAGTGTTGCCTATTAACAATCAGCATGAGGGAATGAGAGACTGTATCAATACTATAAAGCGAGAGGAAGGATTGCTCGGCTTCTACAAAGGATTCGGAGCTGTGATGGTACAATATACTCTTCATGCTACTGTTCTGCAAATTACCAAAATTATTTATTCATCCCTGTGGGTGACACGGCGCATCGCTGCTACCACTAAGGTATTATCAACCAGCATTTTATGCACAATTAGCACCTTATGAAGTTAGACTTTGCACTTTAATCAGTGTTTTGCTTTCATCAAGTATTATAGTGAGGGTGAAACGTGGGGAATTTAGTAGGCACTATGCCTGACCATACTACAGCAATGCTATATTAGTGAGGATTTTGTTTTCCCCTCCTTTAGCCCCACATGCTGAGGAATTTATTCCAATACAATATTGATGAATGTCACATTGGTCATGAATGTCTAAAATGCTGCTATTCATTTATCCCAGTATATGATATGACATAATGTCTCAAGGAAATAATCTGTAAAATATTATAGGTGAAATTTCAGGTTATTGATTTAGCTGTTTACCAATGTGTTTTTGAAATCCAACATTTTGTGCTGGAATTTATTTGTTTTAAATATTTGTGCAGTCGATTGCCTGAGTCACCAATGGATATGAGGCATCCCTTTTAGGAATTGTAGTATATTTGTATTAATAAAATCTGTTTTTCATATACATTCCTGTGCCTTCCATCATTTATTGAAGGTAGTGTGTGTTGTTATGCTTATATGGAATGTGACCTCTTGTTGAAGGTTTTTTTTGTGGACTAATATGTATGAACATCTGTTAAGAGGAGACTTTGTGCAGCAGGCCTTCATGGTAAAATAGCTGCTAAGAAACCACTACTAAAGACAGGCAACAAGTAGAAGAGACTTGTTTGGGCTAAAGAACACAAGGAATGGACATTAGACCAGTGGAAATCTGTGCTTTGGTCTGATGAGTCCAAATTTGAGATCTATGGTTCCAACCACCGTGTCTTTGTGCGAAGCAGAAAAGGTGAACGGATGGACTCTACATGCCTGGTTCCCACCGTGAAGCATGGAGGAGGAGGTGTGATAGTGTGGGGGTGCTTTGCTGGTGACACTGTTGGGGTTTTATTCAAAATTGAAGGCATACTGAACCAGCATGGCTACCACAGCATCTTGCAGCGGCATGCTATTCCATCCGGTTTGCGTTTAGTTGGACCATCATTTTTTTTCAACAGGACAATGACCCCAAACACACCTCTAGGGCTGTTTGACCAAGAAGGAGAGTGATGGGGTGCTACGCCAGATGACCTGGCCTCCACAGTCACCAGACCTGAACCCAATCGAGATGGTTTGGGGTGAGCTGGACCGCAGAGTGAAGGCAAAAAGGACCAACAAGTGCTAAGCATCTCTGGGAACTCCTTCAAGACTGTTGGAAGACCATTTCTGGTGACTATCTCTTGAAGCTCATCAAGAGAATGCCAAGAGTGTGCAAAGCCGTCATCAAAGCAAAAGGTGGCTACTTTGAAGAACCTAGAATATAAGACATATTGTCAGTTGATTCACACTTTTTTGTTAAGTATATAATTCCACATGTGGTAATTCATAGTTTTGATGCCTTCAGTGTGAATGTACAATTTTCATAGTCATGAAAATACAGAAAAATCTTTAAATGAGAAGGTGTGTCCAAACTTTTGGTCTGTACTGTATATATATATATATATATATATATATATATATATATATATATATATATATAGACCTTGCAGATGCCAAAAGGGTTCTGCCTTCCTGGGGTCTATGGGTACATTTTCTGTATGCACCACAATTGTTTCCCAGTGCATACAAACAGAGTGTGAATAAACCTTTAGATAGATTTTGTGCCATTAAAATAGCTAATGCATTTACAAAACAAGTACCGAGTTCTACTGTGACTAAAACTCATAAAGTCTGTTCTTGAGAGTGGTCGCATTTGATAAAGAGCCCTGTAAATGAATCATTGGGTCGTCTTATAAATACTTATAAATACTGCCCTGGAATATATGTGCGTGGTTGCGTGGTCATGTTTTGTTTTACATTTTGGCTTAAATATTTAGGTCTTAAAAAACATCTGTTTCTTGAGAAATATATTATACTCTTATTACTCCGTCGTTAACTAATAAACCACAGTAAAGTAAGAAAGAATTGCAGTCCCATTAAAGCAATGCAGTAACAAGCCTATTTATAGGGCACACAAGTTCTGCTGCTGTAAATCTAATATTTCCACAATATTTGACTCCATGGTAATATGTTTATCAGATTTATTGTGATTGGTGATTACTGGTTCATATATACAATATGCGTTACTACTTGTATGTGTATATGTTCGTTACATTTATTGTTATTATTATGAGCAAATTAAAGAAACTGTGGCTGAATAGCAAAAACATTTTTAATTTAATCTGCATTAGGGTAAAGTTCGTAAACGCCAACGTTTTACCTTTTGGAGACCTTGTGGGACCTTTTAAAGAGAGTCTTTACTTACTAAACTGCCCTCATTGCCGTATAGCTCATGTATTGTGCATTCAACATGTTTCTAAATTTTCAGTATATAAGTAAAACCACTTTTAGGCTAAGTGCACACATTCAGGAATGTTTGCAGAATATTCCTGAGGAAAACCGGACTTTTTTCGCGGCAAAAACGTGTGTTTTTTGCGCGTTTTGGTGCGTTTTTTGCGCGGATTTGACGCGTTTTTACCGCGATTTTCCCCTGAACTCTCTAGGTCAATAATATAGCGGGAAAAACGCTAGAATTCCGCTAAATTAATGAACATGTTGCTTCTTTTTCCGCGATGCATTTTTTTCGCGGAAAAAAACGCACCATGTGCACAAAAATTGCAGAATTCATTCTAAATGATAGGATGCTTAATTCATGCGTTTTTGACGCGTTTTTTCCCGCGAAAAAACTGCAAATAATCCTGAACGTGTGCACTTAGCCTTAGGGTACATGGAGCGACATTTTTATTCTGTTGGTGCAGCCGCTGAGGTTTTCCTAGCAAATCGGATGCAGAAAAAAGCCAGCCATCTTTTTTTTTCTTGAAGCGGCTTCACTGGCTGTTCCTCTATCGGACTTGTCTTTTCTCTGTACTTTACACTATAGAGGTAAGTCGCTTCCTAGTTGGAGACGCCTGAGCATGCTACTTTTTTCGTGCATCATAGTTTCTATATCCTGCAGTGGTTCAAAGAAGTAAAAGACTGAACTTGTGCACAGCAATGTTCATTTTCTGCAGGGGTTAAACTGATGATTATACTCAGAAGAGCTGCGTTAAATGGACACAATTTATCTTTTCGTGCATATGCAGTCTGGCACAGTTTGCAACGTTTTTATCCTGTTTGCCACTGTTAAATGGAATCTGTTAGTAGGATCACCCCTCCTGAACTGTCTATATGGGTATGTAGGTCATAGGAAGCTGAATAAAATGATACCTTGATAGCTGCAATCCAATGTCTCATTCTAGAAAAATAAACATTATCTTAACATGTAAATGAGCTGTTAAGATCTATGGGCGGGACAGTGATCCCACCTAGAATCTGCCTCCACAGATTATTTTAAATGAAAGGAGGCATTACCAGTGTGAGACATGTAGAAAAGGCGAGCAGACCGTCATTACATGTCTCATACTGGTAACGACATTTCATTTGTAATCATCTCTGGAGGCAGATTCTCAGGGAGATCTATGTTCGGTGCAGAGATCTTAACAGCTCATTTACATATTAAGAAAAACGTTGATTCTCTGGAATAAGACATTGAATCCCAAATATCAAGATATCATTTTATTCAGCTTCCTATCACCTACATGCCCATATAGGTGGCTTTGGAAGATTAATCCTACCGACAGATTCCCTTTCACAACTGACTGAATGATATTTAGTACTAGTGATATTCTTCAGCAGCATTGGGGTGTATTATACAGCAAATTGTCCATGTTGCTGTAAAACATTGTAACACATAACTTAGCTACTGCAAAGACCCGGAGGAAACCCACGCAAACACGGGGAGAACATACAAACTCCTTGCAGATGTTGTCCTTGGTGGGATTGGAACCCAGGAGCTCAGCGCTGCAGTGCTAACCACTGAGCCACCGTGCCGTCCCAAGTAAGGTGGTACTTGGTATTAATCAATAATGGGTAGGAAACTATTCCTCTCTCTTTGAGAACAGGTTCTTCAGTAGCTATCGAATAACATACTGCCTTCTAAAATTTTAGAAATATTGGGAGTCCTGTGAATGACCGTCGTGAATGCACCTGGTCTGCAGCTTTGTGCAGGACTCCTACTTACATTACAGGATACATTATCCCATAGTTATTATACTAGGAGTAGGGAATTGCTGCATATGCATTTGTCTAGTATAAAAAGTGGATCCTAGGTATAGCTTTACCATAACCTATACAAATCTCAATGTTTCCACTAATTCTCTATCCATTCTCAGTGAGCTGATGAATGTTTGTGTGGAGCTGAAAGATTGAGGAGGTAGAGGTGTGAGAGGAGCTCGAAATCTACCTACATCGTAATAACATAAAAATGTGGGATGTAAACATGTTCCCTTGTGACATATGAGAAGGGGAACTCCACAAAACCCTCAAAGTACAGTAAATACTAGAGTTGAGCGATACTTTCCGATATCCTAAAGTATCGGAATCGGAATGGTATCGCCGATATCACTAAAATATCGGCGATACCCGATACCGATACCGGAAGTCCCATGTAAGTCTATGGGAACAAAATATCGCAACTAAAAAAACCCCATTCTTTCCTTGTAAACACTAAATATACACACATAGAATACATATATATATATATACATGTCATTGTGACATATATATATACATATATGTATAGTTTATACACTTCTACATAGTAAAATATCCTTTGATTCAATTGCCGGGTAAAGCCGGCTTCAGTGAAAAGACAGAAGCACCCGACATGAAATGACACTTGGTGTACATAGGGTTAACCATGTCTTTTCATGTCGTTTGCTATCTGATTTGCACAAACAATTAAATCAGACTATGTGTGCAAAATTTCACACCTGTAGGGGTTAATTAAAGGTGTAAATTCGTTGTAAAAAAAACGGACTTTTTTGCTACGAATTTACACCTTTAATTAACCCCTACAGGTGTGAAATTTTGCACACATAGTCTGATTTAATTGTTTGTGCAAATTAGATAGCAAAGGACATGAAAAGACATGGTTAACCCTATGTACACCAAGTGTCATTTCATGTCGGGTTCTGCATTTTCACAAAAGCCGGCAATTGAATTAGCGGCTATTATACTATGTAGAAGTGTATGAACTACAAATATAAATATATATATATATGTGTCACAAATTCAATGACATGTATATATATATATGAGGTGTAAAATTGCTGAAAAAAAATGCGTGGGCTCCCGCCCTATTTTCGCAACCAGACAGACAAAGCCAGTGAGTGGGGGCAGATAATAATAGCCCAGAGAGGGACCATTATTTTTGCCCCCCCCGGCTACTAACATCTGCCCCCAGACACCCCAGGAAAGACAAATCTATAATTAGATTCGCCCTTTCTGGCACTTTGCCCGTCTATTCCCATTGCCCTGTAGCGGTGGCGAATGGGTTAATATGGGGTTAAAGCCACCTTGCTATTGAAAGGTGACCTTAAGCCAGTTAATAATTGAGAGCTGTCAATTAGACAACTATCAATTATTAATCCTATTGCATGAAATAAAAATAAAACACACACACTTTAATTAAAAATCATTTTAATGAAATAAAGACACATGTTTTTGACCATCTTTTATTTTACTGCAAAAACCATTTCCTGTAATAAAAATAAAATAAAAAAGCAAAATTATTCTTACCTATCCCATGCACAGTCAGGTCCCACGGTGTAATCCTTCAGAAAGGGTTAATGTTTACTGCAGGGACCGCAGCTAATGCTGCAGCCTCACAGTAAACCCCAAATGAATGAGTTCCTCTCCTGCCTGACAGGAGAGTAAAGGCTGGGTGTCACATAACGATACACCAGCGATCCCGACAACGATATGCACTTGTCAGGATCGCTGGTGTATCGCTACATGATCGCTGCTGAGCTGCCAAACAGGCAGCTCAGGCAGCGATCTGGGACAGCGACACTGCGGGTAACATCGCTTAAGGGCCCGTCTCACATAGCGATATCGCTACCGAGATCGCTGCTGAGTCACTAGTTTTGTGACGCAGCAGCGAGCTCACCAGCGATATCGCTGTGTGTGACATTCAGCGACGATCAGCCCCCTGCCGGGTATCGCTGATCGTCGCAGAAATGTCAGGACCTTTTTTTGATCGCTGGTTTCCCTCTGACAGGCACGCATCGCTGCGTGTGACAGGCGGGAGACCAGCGATCCGCTGGTAACCAAGGTACACAGTGGGTTTCCAGGCACCGCGCAGCGCTTGGAAACCCGCTGTGTACCTTGGATACCAGCTCCCTGCATCAGGGCGCTGGTATCCAAGGTACACAGCGGGTTTCTAGGCACAGCCCCGCGCCTGGAAACCCGCTGTGTACCTTGGTTACCAGCGGATCGCTGGTCTCCCGCCTGTCACACGCAGCGATGCGTGCCTGTCAGCGGGAAACCAGCGATCAAAGGTCCTGACATTTCAGCGACGATCAGCGATACCCGGCAGGGGGCTGATCGTCGCTGAATGTCACACACAGCGATATCGCTGGTGAGCTCGCTGCTGCGTCACAAAACTAGTGACTCAGCAGCGATCTCGGTAGCGATATCGCTATGTGAGACGGGCCCTTAAGTGGAAAGCTTAATTGATTGCTTTCCACTTTCACTTCAGGTCAGCCAGGGACACAATCAGTGACGTCAGAGGGAACTGATTAACAAAAATAGGGGTTCCTTCGAAAAAAAAATGGCGTGGGGTCCCCCTATTTTTGTTAACCAGCCAGATGAAGCAGACCGCTGAGGCCTGGATTTTCAGGCTGTTAAGGAGCCAAGATCCATGGACCTTGCCAGCCTGATAATACCAGGCCACAGCAGTCTGCATATCTTGGCTGATTAACAAAAATAGGGGATCCCCTCGAAAAAAATTGGCGTGGGGTCCCCCTATTTTTGTTAACCAGCCAGATGAAGCAGACAGCTGAGGCCTGGATTTTCAGGCTGTTAAGGAGCCAAGATCCATGGACCTTGCCAGCCTGATAATACCAGGCCACAGCAGTCTGCATATCTTGGCTGATTAACAAAAATAGGGGATCCCCTCGAAAAAAATTAGCGTGGGGTCCCCCCTATTTTTGTTAACCAGCCAGATGAAGCAGACCGCTGAGGCCTGGATTTTCAGGCTGTTAAGGAGCCAAGATCCATGGACCTTGCCAGCCTGATAATACCAGGCCACAGCAGTCTGCATATCTTGGCTGATTAACAAAAATAGGGGATCCCCTCGAAAAAAAATGGCGTGGGGTCCCCCCTATTTTTGTTAACCAGCCAGATGAAGCAGACCGCTGAGGCCTGGTTTTTCAGGCTGGTAAGGATCCAATATCCATGGACCTTGCAAGCCTGATAATACCAGGCCACAGCAGTCTGCTTAGCTTGGCTGGTTAACAAAAATAGGGGATCCCCTCGAAAAAAAAACGGCGTGGGGATCCCCCCTATTTTTGTTAACCAGCCAAGTAAAATGCAGACTGCTGCGGCCTGGTATTAAAAACTGTCAAGGCCCATGGATTTTGGCCCTCAACAGCCTGATAATACCAGGCTACAGCAGCCCCACATTTGGCGCATCAAAAGATGTGCCAATTGTGGCACTTTACCCGGCTCTTCCCACTTGCCCTGTAGCGGTGGCAAGCGGGGTAATAAGGGGTTATTGTCACCGTTGATTGCACGGTGACAATAAGCCCGGTTAATAATGGAGAGGCGTCAATAAGACACCGATCCATTATTAATCCCAAAGTTATTAAATGTTTAAAAAAAAGACACAGCAAGAAAAAAGTCTTTTAATGAAATAAAAGAGACAACACAGTTTTCATTTCTTTTATTACTCTCTCATTCCTGCGACGCCATCGATCTCCTGTAAAAAAAGAAAAAAAAACAAACCAACAGTATACCACCTGTCCGACGCAGTCCATAACGATAGTCCCACGACGATCCAGCTCTGCTACATCACAATGACAGGCAGAGCCTGTCATTGCAACGCAGCACAGCTGATTACCTGCTTCCCCGGCGGTGACGTCATCGGACTGACTGCTTTACGGCCGGGATTACCCAGCAGTCACTGCAGTTATCGCGAGAAACTGCATGTGACCGCCGGGGAGAAGAGGATGGCGGCCATGAAGCAGTGCAGGACGTGACCGCCGGAGATCTTCTGCCAGGTAAGTGCCGCTGACTCCTGACAGACCCGACCGACGGACACTGACAGTGACAGTGACAATCCCAATTCCGGTATCCGATAAGACGAAAATATCGGAACTCGGAATCGGAATTCCGATACAGCTAATATCGGCCGATACCCGATATTTGCAGTATCGGAATGCTCAACACTAGTAAATACACGTTTATTCGTCTCTCGGTGCATGTCGTCAGTGTGGTCATCTTACACCTCTCCATCTGTTAACACCCTCGTGGCATAACAAGGCGAAGTTTACAGAAAGTGCTTTTACCGCATATACGCAGAACATCCATATGTACACTGTATATGGCTTCGTCCATCACGAGCACTCCAAGTTTTACTAGAAATGATCATAAAAATGACATTCCCCGTACGTGATTTCTCTTGAAAATCTCATCTGAGAGGAATGAAGTCATAACCAAATGTCAAAAGTACATGTGAGCACATTTTAGCGCAGTCCCTATGGCGTGCCGTGCCGCGCTCCCTCCCTCCTCTTATGAACAGGTTAAATATTACTGAAGTTCTCCTTATGGATTTGAGACTCATAACTTTGTGAGTCGCTATAAATGTGACTTTTTTCTTTTTATGATTTGCTTTGACTAAAGTCTTATGCGATACATTTATTTAAACACGGATTATAGTATTTGAGTTTGATTCAGATTCTAATTTATATATTTATGCTTGCAAATGACTGTTTTGATAGAGTCGCATGCAATGATTCGACACACATTTGCCAGGCCACGATTTACACTAATATATCAGTTTTCAATCTTTTTTATTGTGCCTTGGCTTTCTTCAGCGGCGTTGTTATGTAACAGCTGCTCTGAAGAAGTAAAAACATTATTGTCTACTTTCACTAATGCCGCGCTACTGGGACGGGACCAATAAACCTTCCCCCTAAATGCAGGTTTATATTGTGTAGTTAATGCTTTTATTTACAGATTGTGATTTGTGAAAGCTATCCAACTTACCTACAGAGTCATATCTAGACTTTTCTTCACTTTTGGGCAAAGATTGAGTTGTTGTTGTAGCCCTGGGTCTAGACACCAGGCCTATGGCTAAGCTTTAGCACACGGGTCACATCCTTCACCAGCCTCGTTCCCTAGCTACGGCTTAGGCCTCTTTCACACATCCGTTTTGCGCCTGACGGCGCTATCCGGCCATCCGACCAAAAACCGGATCCGTCCCATCCGTTGCATCCGTTTTTTTATCCGTTTTTCGCCGGATTACGATAGATCCGGTTTTTTAAAAACGCCCCCTAAAAACGTGATTGGCTACTGTAATCCTATAAATACACTGTTCCTACAGCCCATCTTTGACAGGTTGTAGAGGAGCAAGTGCAGGTTGGAGAGAAGAGCAAGTGTCTGGCGAAGATGGATGTTATTGGCAATATATTCAAGAATCTGGTGGATTTTACTGCGGAGGCGAATCGCTTGAAGATTATCGTTATGGAGGAGAGAAAGATAGAGCAGCGCATTATGCGTCAGCGCCACCGACGACGCCGTATGTGGATCCACCCCATCACAGCACAGAGACAAACTCGTGGCGTGTATTCTACACTGTGCATGGAGCTGCGAGAAAATCCGGAGAAATTTTTTGCCTATCTTAGGATGAAAAAAGAAAATTTTGACTTTTTGCTGGAGCGTATTGGAGAACAAATCCGAAGATCCGACAAATATTGTCGCTTCTCGATTTCTCCGGCGGAGCGTCTGATGGTCACTATAAGGTAAGCTATATGTATTGGATCTGCTCGCTTGAGCACACTTGTATTGTTGTTATTATTATTTTTTATTACAGGAGAACAAGGGAATCGAAGGAATACCAGTACAATAAAAGATGGTCAAAAATGTGTGTTTCTTTCATTTAAATGTTTTTTTTTTGTATCTCCAATTGTTATAGCTGAGTTCTGCTATGTAATGCTGTGTTTGTGAACTAATTTTTTTTCTTTTTTGTTTACAGATTTCTGGCAACAGGAGAAATGCTGTCATCGCTCCATTTCCAATACCGCCTGGGAATTTCTACGCTATCAGGCATCATCAAGTACACTTGTCGTGCTCTGTGGGACTCTTTGGTTGGAGAATTTCTTCCAGAGCCAACTACAGACCGGTGGCTTGAAATAGCGGACCAGTTTGTCCGGATCTGCCAGTTTCCAACTTGCCTGGGCGCTGTTGATGGCAAACACATCCGCATTCTAAAGCCTGCAGGAACCGGATCCAAGTTCTTCAACTACAAGAAGTATTTTTCGGTCGTCCTGATGGCTATTGCTGATGCGGAGTACAAATTTATTTCTGTGGACATTGGGGCTTATGGACGGTCCAATGACTCACAAGTCTTTAAACTTTCAGCTATGGGGCAGAGACTCTACGGAAACACTTTTGAGTTTCCACCCCCTAGGCCGCTGCCTCAAACCTCTGGGCCACCTATGCCTTTCGTCTGTGTAGGTGATGAGGCATTCCAGCTGTCCGAACACCTCCTGAAGCCGTACACCAGCAGAGGATTGACCCAAACAAAGCGCATTTTCAACTACCGCCTCACAAGAGCCAGATGGATGGTGGAGTATGCGTTTGGGATTATGACAGCCAAATGGCGTGTCCTATTGACTGCGATTAACTTGAAGACAGAGACTGTGGATGACGTGATAAAAGCGTGCGTGGTCCTACACAATTTTGTGATCAGCAAGGAACCGATTTCTATGGAGGACCACTATGAAGAAACAACCTTGCACGACTACAGCAACATTACCAATCGGAGTACACTGGTGGTTTCAAGAATGAGGGACCATTTTGCACAATACTTTCTGTCACCAGAAGGTAGACTAGACTGGCAGGATGACAGAGTGTGATCAAATGATTTGTTCTTTTAAAACTCATGCAACTTCTGTACCCACAATAAACCTTTAAAAGCAAACTTGTCTACCTTCTTGTGTGTTTTCTACTGTATTTAACCTTTTGGCCATAGTTGTGTCCCTGGCTGGGTTTTTTTTACCCAAAGTATTTCACCTTTTTCCAAAATATGCGTACCTTGTAGGGGATAACCTAGCAAAGTACACAAGTTTTGGAAAAAGGTAAGCTACTTTGGATACTACACAACCCGGGACACAACTTTGGCAAAAAGGTTAAATTTATGTACCTTTTACCCAAAGTTAGGTTTTTTTTTTTTACCTATTACCCTTAACCTTTTGGCGATAGTTGTGTCCCTGGCTGTTTTTTTTTACCCAAAGTATTTCACCTTTTTCCAAAAAATGTGTACCTTGTAGGTGATAACCTAACAAAGTACACAAGTTTTGGAAAAAGGTAAGATACTTTGGATACTACACAACCCGGGACACAACTTTGGCAAAAAGGTTAAATTTATGTACCTTTTACCCAAAGTTAGGTTGTTTTCTTTAACCTATGGTGTTTGTGTACCCAAATAGGTTTACCTGTTTTACTACATTTTTAACTTAACATCCTATAAAGAAATGACAGACAACAATTGTAAACCAATTTAACATTTATTTAAAAAAATTTTATAATATAATGTTGGTAAAATTTAGCATTTTTGTAAAATGTACATTTTTTAATAAAATTTATTTTTTATTCAAATTACGTTTATTTTTTAAAGAACACAACCTATTTACAATTGGGTGTATTGTGGGGTGGAATTACTGCTGGAGGGGCTGCAGGACACTTCGACCGTGGGAATGTGGAGAGAGGACTGGGATGGTGGTGGGGAAGGAACAGTAAGAGGTGAATGGGTGGAAAGAGTAAGAGAATGGGAGGACAAGTTGGAGGCAGAACAGGTGATGGGTGGTGGAGGGTGGGGCAGGGACTGGAGGAGCAGGTGATATGGTAGGGAATTGGAAGGGGGAAGGAGATTGGTAAGAGGCAGGAGTGTGGTACGGGGTAGGTGGCTGGTACTGGGGAGGTTGCTGGTACTGGGGAGGTGGCTGGAGTTGGGGAGGTTGCTGGTACTGAGGAGGTGACTGGAGTTGGGGAGGTGACTGGAGTTGGGGAGGTGGCTGGAGTTGGGGAGGTGGCTAATACTGGGGAGGTTGTTGTAATTGGGGAGGTGGCTGGAACTGGGGAGGTGGCTGGTATTGAATAGGAGGGGGAGGAGGGACGGCGGCTGGAGGGGGGGAGGTGGAGGAACGACTGGAGTGGATGGAGGAGGTTAAGTGGTAGCCTGCACTAGAGCAGTGTGGCACATATGCATTACATACATCGGCTGGTCAGTAGATAACTTATCCATGCGTTCCGCCACAGACCTAAAAAAGCTGTGATTTGGAGATGTTCTTGCTTCTGAATGCATTGTTTGCAGAAGTGTCTTTACCTCCAAAATGCTGGAGGTTATCTGATTAATGCCAGGGGCAAGTTGTTCAGATAATACTTTGAGACAGTTCTGGAAAGATGCATTCAAATGCAAGAACTCGGGCGCATAGCTCCTTTCCTGACCCCTCTGCTGCTGCCGCCCAGTAGCCGCAGGTGTACTAGAAGTGGCAGTGGCAGAAGGCTGGGGTAAAGGGAATGCTATCTCCTCACCAGCAGATGCAAGGAATGCAGGCGGCCACGATGCTCCAGTGCTGGTGGATGGGACTGCGGGATCGGATGTGAGGGAAGGCTGGGAAGGTGCAGATGTACCGGGGCGGTCGAAGTGTCCCGCGGTGTCGGTCTCCTGAGGGATCGCCCCAGAAGGGTTCAACTCTGCGGGCGCCCGAGTGCTGGTCACTGTGCTGTGGAATAAAGAGAAAAAATACAATTAATATCGTGATATGGAATGGCCCTGGCTGAAATAAAAAATGTAGTTAGACATGTTAACATTTTCTTGTAATATTTACCTTCTGGTGATCATTGTTGCCCGCAGGAACGCCAGGGCTTGTGCGTACTTGTACTTGCTCTGGCGTCCTGCAGATCCACTCGGGACCCGCATCTCCTTGTTGAACTCCTTCTTGAAGCGATCCCTCACAGACCGCCACCACTTCACAATTCTCTCCCCTGAAACGAGAAAGCACATATTGGTTACTATACAACATCAGTGTTTCCCAAACTTCAGTCCTCGTGGCCCCCACAGGTCATGTTTTCAGGATTTCCATAGTCTTGCACAAAAGGAAATCCTGAAAACATGATCTGTGGGGGCCACGAGGACTGAAGTTTGGGAAACACAGCTTTACAGTCAGCAACCTGAACTGTATATACTTATGGTGTTGAGTCTGGGCCCGAACATCGAGGTCCTCCCAGCGGTCCACCATTGTCGATGCCACTTCCTCTCAGAGCCGTCGGGTCACTGTCAGATCAGAATGGCGGCGGTCCCCCATGTTCCACAGCGGCTCCCTTTCTCGGACCAGATCGATGAGGAGGTCCACATCCAAACCCTCCTCCTCACCGTCCGAGTCGGGAGCACGCTGTGAAGCCTGTTAAAGAAAAAGACAAAAAAAAGTACATTAGCCTCCACACTAGCAAGTGAAAAAAAATAAAAATAAATAAAATTTAAAAATAAAAAAAAAATAAAAAAGGAATAATAAAAAAATAATAAAAATGTAAAATAAATAAATAAATACTTACACGATGGTGACCGCCGCGTCTCTCATGCCGACGACTCTGGGAGGCACTGTGAGGACCTCTTTGCTGGGCACCAGATCCGGGAGACTAAAAGAAAAAATAAACATTTGTGATATAGGCATATGTGTTGGGTGCTGTGTGAAGTATGTACTAAATGGTTTTCTATGTGTTGTGTGTAGTGTGATGTTGTGTTTCTGCAATTGATGCAGGATACTTACGATTTGTGAGCCCACTCCGGGTATCTCTCCACCCCGTCCTTCTTCTGGGAGCTCCTCTTCATCTTGCGATTCCTGTTATTAAAAAAAAGACAATCAATACATATATCCCACAGATGGATTGTGAAAAAAACAAAACACTTTTTTACCGCCAAATGCTGGCGATGAGAGGGAGGGCTCCCAGAAGAAGATGTCTCGTGCGGAGGCTGCAGCTCCATGGCCTCTGGTTCAGGTAGAGCTGATGCTGCTGCTGCCTCTTCTGCTAAAGATGCAAGTGCTGCTGCTGCTGCTGTTTGACGGTCTCTTCTGTGGAATAAAGACACAAAAAGGGCCATGGAATATATTTATATTTCATGGCCTTGGCTGAAAAAGAAAAAATTTATTACATTTTTTGGAAATGGGGGATGTGATATTTACCGTCTGCTGTCGGATGACCTCTCCCGGGAGTGATGCTGCTCCATGTCCATGACTGCTGCCTGGTGTGGGCGTCCTCTGCTGTGGAATAAAGACACAAAAGGACCATGGAATATATGTATATTCCATAGCCCTGGCTGAAAAGGAAAAAATTGCTTACATTTTTTGGGAATGGAGGATGTGATATTAACCGTCTGCTGTTGGATGACCTCTCCCGGGAGTGATGCTGCTCCATCTCCATGGCTGCTGCCTGGTGTGGGCGTCTGCTGCTGTGGAATAAAGACACAAAAAGGGCCATGGAATATATGTATATTCCATAGCCCTGGCTGAAAAATAAAAAAGTCCATCATGGACTGGAGTGAGCTTTATGGTGTACGGAATGCCACAGCCCGTCATGAATTGGACAGTTAGGCTGGAGTCACACTAGGATTTTTAAAATCGATCTGATTTTGTTGCTGCAAAGTCGGACGAGTGTAATGCAAGTGTCATGCATAGTAATATAAGGAAATTGTAACAATTCACATTACTCCTTTTCCCCATCTTGGCTCACTACCTAATACCCAGGGGGATCCATACCCTCAGAGGGAGAACATGTAAGCTTTATACAGTACTCAGTGGGACCCACACCATGTCAGATTAATCCTGTAGACTTTATACAGTATCCAAGTTGACCAACACCATCACAGACAGAACATGCAGACTTTATACAGTACACACGTCATCTGAGAAAATGTAGACTTTTTTCATTTCTATGGGGACGCATCCCATCAAAAGGAGAACATACTTTATACATTTTCCAAGTTGATCCACACCATCACATGGAGACCACGCAGAATTTATACAGTACCAGGCGGACCCACGCCATCACTGGAAAAACATGCAGATTTTATACTCTACCAGGGGGACCCACCCATTACTGGAAAAACATGCAGATTTTATACAGTACCAGGGGATCCACATTATCACTGGAAAAACATGAAGATTTTATACAGTACCAGGGGGACCTACCCCATCACTGGAAAAACATGCAGATTTTATACAGTACCAGGGGAACCCACGCCATCACTGGAAAAACATGCAGATTTTATACAGTACCAGTGGGACCCACCCCATCACTGGAAAAACATGCAGATTTTATACAGTACCAGGGGAACCCACGCCGTCACTGGAAAAGCATGCAGATTTCATACAGTACCAGGAGCACCTACCCCATCTCTGGAAAAACATGCAGATTTTATACAGTACCAGGGGAACCCACGCCATCACTGGAAAAACATGCAGATTTTATACAGTACCAGGGGATCCACATTATCACAGGAAAAACATGCAGACTTTATACAGTACCAGGGGAACCCACGCCATCAGTGGAAAAACATGCATTTTATACAGTACCAGGGGATCCACATTATCATTGGAAAAACATGCAGATTTTATACAGTACCAGGGGATCCACATTATCACTGGAAAAACATACAGATTTTATACAGTACCAGGGGGACCCACCCCATCACTGGAAAAATATGCAGATTTTATACAGTACCAGGGGAACCCACGCCATCACTGGAAAAACATGCAAATTTTATACAGTACCAGTGGGACCCACCCATCACTGGAAAAACATGCAGATTTTATACAGTACCAGGGGAACACACACCATCACTGGAAAAACATGCAGATTTTATACAGTACCAGGGGGACCCACCCCATCATTGGAAAAACATGCAGATTTTGTACAGTACCAGGGGAACCCACGCCATCACTGGAAAAACATGCAGATTTTATACAGTACCAGGGGAACCCACGCCATCACTGTAAAAACATGCAGATTTTATACAGTACCAGGGGATCCACATTATCACAGTACAACATGCAGATTTTATACAATACCAGGGGAACCCACGCCATCAGTGGAAAAACATGCATTCTATACAGTACCAAGGGATCCACATTATCACTGGAAAAACATGCAGATTTTATACAGTACCAGGGGATCCACATTATCACTGGAAAAACATGCAGATTTTATACAGTACCAGGGGAACCCACGCCATCACTGGAAAAACATGCAGATTTTATACAATACCAGGGGGACCCACCCCATCACTGGAAAAACATGCAGATTTTATACAGTACCAGTGGGACCCACCCCATCACTGGAAAAACATGCAGATTTTATACAGTACCAGGGGAACCCACGCCATCACTGGAAAAACATGCAGATTTTATACAGTACCAGGGGATCCACATTATCACAGGAAAAACATGCAGATTTTATACAGTACCAGGGGAACCCACGCCATCAGTGGAAAAACATGCATTTTATACAGTACCAGGTGATCCACATTATCACTGGAAAAACATGCAGATTTTATACAGTACCAGGGGATCCACATTATCACTGGAAAAACATACAGATGTTATACAGTACCAGGGGGACCCACCCCATCACTGGAAAAACATGCAGATTTTATACAGTACCAGGGGAACCCATGCCATCACTGGAAAAACATGCAGATTTTATACAGTACCAGGGAGACCCAACCCATCACTGGAAAAACATGCAGATTTTATACAGTACCAGGGGACCCACATTATCACAGGAAAAACATGCAGATTTTATACAGTACCAGGGGAACCCACGCCATCACTGGAAAAACATGCACTTTATACAGTACCAGGGTGTTAGGGACACCGCACTGTGCTAGCTCGCTGAGCCAGTGCGCGTGTCCTGAGTAAACAAACTGTGCCCAAAAGATACCTTTGGAGTGAGGCAGCGGTGAAAGATGCGTGGGTAAATTTTTGGGGAATGGGGGATGTGATATTTACCATCTGCTTTCCTGTCGCTCCATTTTTGGTTCTGCTGCTGGTGCTGCTGCTGGTACTGGTGCTGGTGGTCTCTGACTGGCTCGTCTGCTTCTGGCTGTCTGCATGGTAATGGCTGAGTGTCCCACTGCATGCTTTATATATATGTTTGCTGTGGGCTAGGCTATCAATTAAAAAAAACGGATCCGGCCACCGGATCCGGCTTTTGCGGATGCGGCGCATTCCGGCGCTCATAGACTTGCATTGTGACAAAAGGAGGAGGAGGTGTGATGGTGTGTGGGTGCTTTGCTGGTGACACTGTTGGGGATTTATTCAAAATTGAAGGCATACTGAACCAGCATGGCTACCACAGCATCTTGCAGCGGCATGCTATTCCATCCGGTTTGCGTTTAGTTGGACCATCATTTATTTTTCAACAGGGCAATGACCCCAAACACACCTTCAGGCTGTGTAAGGGCTATTTGACCAAGAAGGAGAGTGTTGGGGTGCTACCCAGATGACCTGGCCTCCACAGTCACCAGACCTGAACCCAATCGAGATGGTTTGGGGTGAGCTGGACCACTCACCGCTTCAATTTTGAATTATCCCCAACAGTGTCACCAGCAAAGCACCCCCACACCATCACACCACCTCCTCCATGCTTCACGGTGGGAACTAGGCATGTAGAGTCCATCCGTTCACCTTTTCTGCGTGCAAAGCAGTAATCAAAGCAAAAGGTGGCTACTTTGAAGAACCTAGAATATAAGACATATTTTCAGTTGTTTCACACTTTTTTGTAAAGTGTAATGTATAATTCCACAGGTGTTAATTCATAGTTTTGATGCCTTCAGTGTGATTCTACAATTTTCATAGTCATGAAAATACAGAAGAATCTTTGAATGAGAAGGTGTGTCCAAACTTTTGGTCTGTACTGTATATGACTGCCCTATTTTCCTGTTTTGTTGCTGTACAACTCTGAGATTGATTAGTGAGCGATAACATGCCATGTGATTAAGCGCTAAGTTTATGTGGTTAAAGGGAATGACTTATCAGAAAATGAGCAACTGTTTTAATCAGGTATTTGTTAAATGTTTGTTTTTTTTTCAAATTTTTATATATTTTTAATATTTTTAATATCTTTAGAAACGCATTAGATATCTTGCAATTTTCCTCTGGCCATTGGGTATATTCCAGCCTCATACTTCCTGCTCTTCCATCTAATGAGCTTGTGATTTTGAAGAAAGGAGAAGCAGGCAGAGCTGTGACATCACCTCCTGTAAATGGTAGATCCTGAGTTATCTGTCGTATATAAGTTGTTATTTGTAATCATAATCCTGTCTGTGATGATAATGAGGCTTCTGAAAAGCGCTCTGTAAAGCACACAAAGTATGAGTCAAAATAGCCTTACTTGCCAGTTTGAAAACTGCAAGAGTAGTATTTCTTAATACAGATATGTGATATAAATTTTTTTACAAAATTATGTAAAAAATATATTTAACAATTAACATTTTCTCTGCACACTTAAGTTTCTTACCACACACTAAAACATACCGAGAGGCTAATTGGTTTTCCTTAAAACTGTCACTAGTGTCAGAATTAGGAAATTTAGTTTGTGAGGAACAATAACTGATGTGAGTCTCTGGTTCTACGGAACATGTTAGCATTATATAAGCAACATGAAGAAATAAATAATTCCATGATTTCTTTATTTTTTACATGGGTCATTTACGTGGCAGATTTTTTTTACATTACATTGCGTGGTGTAAACACTATGCTTCACAGAAGAGAAATTTGCTAATTTAGGGAAACTGTCCAGTTTACAAAATTCAAAAAACTGTCACGAGTGTGTATTCAGCCCTCCTTTTTTCTATCATTACAATTCGTACAAAGATCAGAAACCACATAGAGGAAGCCATATGCAATAACATAGGTCTCCTGCAAGTGCTGTAATAATATAGTATTAGTAATAGAGTTACAATTACAGCATGTGGCACATTTCAGTTACAAGAAATCATGCTTTAGGGTTAAAAAGTGCATTGAGGACAACAAGGTGGAAATGTCATCTTCTCTCAGAGTATCTCACCCTCAGCCCTCCTCCACAATTAAACTGCCTTCTGTTCCTGCTGGGAGCCCTCTGAGGTAAAGTCACTTAGCATCAGCATAAAATGGTGTAAATGGATGACAGAACACTGTCTGCATCTAACACCTTTTAATAAGACCAGAAGACACGCATCCAGCATTAGACAAGAAGGCCGGGGCATTAAAGAACATCACATCATCAAATTACATAGTTGACCTAGCCTAATCACAGTGTAGCATGCCGCTGGACAATGTTTTAATGTTCAGATCTGGAATGTAGCTATAGAAGTTACAGAAGTAGCAGTCGTACCCTATACCCGAGAGTGAGCCCAAGGGTCCATCTGTCACATCAGACCCCAATTTTATAAATACCTCTTGGAAGTTGGGACCCTATTAGAAATTTTGTATTGGGGTCTGGGAGCTTCAATTTAAATGTTTGGTCCTGCCCATATTTTCGAAAACATAAAAAGGTGTTTGCCTGTATTATAGACTTGTAGAATAGAATTCCAAAATAAGCTATATAGAGAAAGTATTGGGACACATGTCTTAGGCCACATGCACACGTTCAATATTTGGTTGCTTTTACTTCAATATTTCGTCAGTTTTTTACCTCAGTATGTGTAAGCCAAAATCAGCAGTGGAACAATCAGAGGAAAAGTATAATAGAAACACGTCACCACTTCTGTATTATTCACCCACTCCTGGTTTTGGCTTACAGATACTGAGGTAAACTACTGACCAAATACTGAGGTAAAATACTGACCAAATACTGAGGTAAAATACTGACCAAATACTGAGGTAAAATAGTGACCAAATACTGAGGTAAAATAATAACCAAATACTGAGGTAAAAAACTGACCAAATACTGAGGTAAAATAGTGACCAAATACTGAGGTAAAATAATAACCAAATACTGAGTAAAAAACTCCCCAAAAACTCTCTTTTGCACGTGGCATCAATCATTAAATTCCGATTTTCCTTTCAGTCCCATGGTCACGTGTATAAAATTCAGCACCCAGCAATGCGCTCTGCCTTTAATAACATTCTTAAAAAAACTCACTGAATTTTGCCACCATTGCAACAAGTCAGTTTGTGAAATTTCCTCCCTCTTAAATATTCCACAACCAAATGTGAGCAGAAGGCTTTGTATCAAAGCTTTTTGGACATGTGCACTTCCACTCCCAATAGCCACAGTGATTTTAAGCAGATTAGCTGGTCCATTCCTGCCCCATAAATTGTAGGCTTTTTTGTCCAAGAGAGGTGACATTACAGGACAGGGACCCAATTTACGAAGGACACCTTGACCTGGTAATTGGGCATACATATATTGGCCAATCTATGCGCTAAGAACCTTCTTTTTTTCATAGCAATTTTTGCAGATACATATTTCATATATACACTTACTATATAGCGCTTTTTTAAATTTTTCCTTCAATTTTCTATGGCAGCAATGCAATTCCTATGCTCTAAGAGTAGTAATTCTTGGTAAGTTATGGTGCAAACCTTAATCTTTTTGACTTATGTGGTCAATCCTCCACGTGGAATCAATCAATGTTCAGCTATTTGTATTATGGAATAACAGTGTGAAATTGGAATGTTTGTGCTCCTTTAATCTTGTAAGGTCCCGAAATACATCTAATTGACTCCAAATGTAAACACATCATAAAGTGTTGTTAATCTGAGCCTTAAGCATTCCCTGTATTGAAATGTTCTTTCTGAGTGGCATCTGTATGATTAATTTGAAGTGTTTCCTGGTTGCAAAGTCTCAACATGTCCGATGGGATGATTTTCTTCTGTAATAAAACTGGTTATTCAGACAAGATTCCTATGACAGATCATTCTATTTGCATTTGCATCTTTGAAATATTCTTTTAATTTCGAGATGCAGTTTTTTGATCCTGTACCCTGTTATAGAGCCTGTACATGGTACACTACTTTCAAAAAGACTCAACATGGTGATGGCTGGGGTGCAGTACAGGAACTAGCTCAATTGCACATCAGTGTCTCTCTCCAGATTTGAGCCCAATTGGAAAGTGGTGTCGCATATTGAAGACATCCAAATAAAAATAAAGCATATTAAGGAAGTTAAATATTCTGCAAAAGGTGGTGCCTAAAAAAGTGTTCTCCAACCTTGTGAAAATTTTCAAAAGGCAGCATTCTGGTTTTATTCATATCAGTCTGATTTCCTTACAAGGGGGGGCATCACCAATTTCTTTACAAACATGAAACCAGGAAAATTGTTCTAACAATTTAGACACAAAAAATAAATGGATCAGCATCCAAAGATCAAATGTTTAAGAAGACAAATTCAAATAATTTCTGGGATTTTCAATATTTTTTTTTACATCAAAGTCGATTTGTTGGCGCCATTCAGTGGATTTTACGATTACTACCAAAAGAATAATTAATGGTGATTCGATCATCATGTGCACAAGGCTATTTGGAATTAAAATTCCCAGAATTTCTTAACCCCTGTTTTTCATATATTTGCTTAAATAAAATTGTTGACTCAGTATCCTATATGTGGTAGATCTGTTTTTACTTCTATAACATTTTCAAGTATGTACATCATATGTATAGTCTATTACTAAGACGTGTATGATAGTTTACAAATTAATGAAGCACTTGTTTTTAGCCAGAGCCAAAGGTAGTAGAGATGAGCAGAGCAATACGAGGAGCTTCAAGTTTGAGACAAATTTCCTGAAATTTGTGGATTCATGCAAATTCTAACATTTTGAGATTCGATATATGGCATGCTTCCTCACAGGCTTCCCCATAATGCTTTGTAGTGATGACATTTTACGGATTATCATACTAGAACAGTGTTCGCCAGTACCTGGACCATCACAGATCAGCAGTTCTAGTGGAGCTCAGTTTGTACAGGAGAGTTCTTTTTCATCTTCAGAGTCTCTATCTTCTGTTGTAGGTACAGATTGGTTAAGTTTCGCTCTTCTATAGAATGTAAGCTCTTATGGTCAGCAGGGTTTCTCTCTCCTATAAAGTGTCAGTGCTTGTGGTCAGTGGGTCCTCTCTCTCTCTGTAGAGTGTAAACTCCTATGGTCTGCAGGGTCTTCTCTCCTATATAATGTAAGTTTTCCCATGGGGGGAAGGGGTCCCCCCTCTCCTCTTGGTAGAGTGTAAGCTCTTTTGTTCAATGAGGGGGCCCCTCTCCCTCTCCTGTAGAGTTAACTCTTAAGGCCCCCCAAAGGGTCTTTCCCTTTTTCTCTATGGATTTAAGCCTTATGGTTAATGGGGCCGTTTCCCCCCGTAAGGTTTAACTCTTTTGGTTTAAAGGGTCTGCCCCCCCCCTTAAAGGTAAGCTCTTTGGGGTTTAAAGGGGGGGCTTTTTCTCCTTATAGTTAAGCTCTTTTGGGGTTAAAGGGGCCGCTCTCCCAAAAAGTGAAACTCTTATGCCCAAAAAATTTCCCCTGTCTCATGTAAGTGTAAGCTCTTAATTCAGCAGGGGCCTCTCTCTTCTCTGTAATGGTAAGCCTTATGGTTTAGGGATCACTCTCAAGTAAAGTGTAAGCTCTTATTTTTAGGGATCGGGGGGAAAGGCTGGATCCGAACTTGGATCTAGGGGTCTGTTTTGGGGGCCCATCCAGGGCCAGTGGGGGGGGGAGCTACCCCGCTTCGCCGTCGGGCCCAAAGTCTAAAAAAGTACAAAGGGGGCACAAGCTGTTTTTTTAGGGTCTTTGTTTAAAAATAGCTTTAAACATAGGTTCCAGGAAGGAACGGGGGTTTTAGCCTAAGTCCAGGGTTCCCTGCACCGAGCAAAGTCCTGACGTGGCCCGGGCCCCTGATTGGGGGTTTGGTATCGCTGATCCGGGGACCCGGGGACCGCCTGTTTGGGCACGGATGGGCGTCATCAGTAAAAAACCCTTAACGATATGGGTGGGGGGGAGGGCCCTTTCCTTTTAAAAAGCCTGATCGCAAACATGGCGGGTTTGGCAAAATCTTTCTAAAAAGTTGTGTTTATGGGTGGTGCCTCGAAACGGGCTCCACCTGTCTCTAGCTTTTGCCTTCTGGACCGCCCATGCCGATTTTCTTGGCTAATTAAAGGGGGGGTCCTTCGGGAGGCTGGTAGATGCAGGCCCGGGAAGCTTTTTTTACATTTTGGGGTCTGACAGAGGGGACAAACAAACCTTTTAAAAGAC
>JARQOD010000001.1:321374093-321559410 GCA_033576555.1 Oophaga sylvatica | reverse complement strand
TCTGTGCTAAGCACTACAAGGAGGGGCATTTTTTATTGCATGGTCATCCTACAAAAAAATACCTCCTAGAAATATCAATATTACTGGGCGGGTTGAGACATTTTTCTCTGTTTTCCCCGACTCTTAGCTCAACAAAACCGAGCAAAAGCTCTGTGACCCTCTCGGGTTTGTATTGTGTATTTTTCCTCTATTTTCAAAAAAATTTTTTTTCTTACAGATTCTGCATAAATGTAACAGATAAAAATAGCATGTTCCTTTGGCACTGTATTGGAAGGGGGTCATTTTTAGCTCCGTACGGGTTAAAATTAATTAAAAATTTACTTTCTAGGTTTTGCCATTGAAAATATTTGTGGATTTAGTTTTTTTTAGTTTTATTTTACTCGTTTATGTAGCCCCCTTAAATTTTCCACAGCGATTTACAGACATCATCAGTGCCCCCTTTGGGGCTCAAATTAAATCCCTGGAGTGTTTTTCGGGGAAACCCATCCAAAACGGGGGGAGAATATACAAAACCCTTGACTTTTGTCCTTGGGTGTTCAAAAAAGTTCAGTACTACCCCCTTGGGCTACCTTTCAAAACCAAGGAATTTAAAGCAAGAACAATACTCGGGGTTTTTCTAGGGTCGTGATAAAACCAGGGGCTCCTTTATTTGCTGCAGTCGATGGGGAATAGTTTTCCCCACCACTTTTTGCAGTTTAAAGCGGCAATGGGACCCTTCTAGATGAATGTTAGTCTTTTTAAATTTCAAATTTTTTAAAAAGTAATTATGGGAAAAAAAAACGAATGAATGCCCGTTGGGCAAACCTAAACAGTCTAGCTTTTGTAAAAATTTGCCCCAAAAGCGATTCTCCCAAAAAAAGCTTTAGGGGTTTTAAAACAAAAGCCATCGACTGTGGGCCCAAAGCTAGGCCTCAGTGATCCTTGTTTTTTTTCACTGCTTTTCCAAGTTGCTTTGTACTGAGGCTGACATGCATGCTGCCACCTATGGTCAATGGGACTGAAAAATCTCGAGTGCAGATTTTAAGGGGCCTATATAAGATTTCAAAGTAAAAAGGAATTTAATTTTTTGTTTGAAGGCCCCCTTATTTTATTCTCAAGGGAAAATATAAATTGCAAACAACAATTTTTTAAACCCCCCCAAAGAAATTTAAACAAAGAAAAATTGTCGTCAAAACTCCGTGTAGTGATCCCTCCCGTTCCCAAAACATCCGGAAGGAAGGGAAACAGATAAACAGCATCATAAAAAAACACTTTTTTTCCAAATTTAAAATCTGCAGTACCCACGTGAAAGTTAGCCAACATGTTCCTGACTTAATTAGTCCTTTCTCAAGGTTTAGTGCAACATATAAAGTTGTATCCCTTTATAAAAAAAACATAAAATAACCATGTGCATGTGCAGTTTATGCCACTGATCACAATAATCAACAATTGAAAGCAGCCAACTATAGACACTCAACCATGATGGAGAGCAAAGACTAGACCTATGATTGGCATACTCAAAATGAAACCATATTGTATAATGACACAGAGTAGTATGAAAAGAATCTTAAGGATCTATATAAAGGCAAATTCTTACCAGCACTGAACATCTAGTATTAAAGAATGATGAATCATTAATTTGAACTGTGAACAAGAGGAGTATGATAGTGGCACTTGGTGCAAGATTGTATAAAATTGCAATCTTAATATGCTTTATGATAGTTTCCCAACTCCAGTCCTCAAGAGTCACCAACAGATCAATCATGTTTTCAGATTTTCCTTAGTATTGCACAGGTGATAATTCTATCACTTGGACAATACTAAGAAATGCCAGGAAATATGATGTGCTGGTGGCTCTTGAGGACTGGAGTTGGGGAGCACTAATGTTTAATATAACTACATATAGAGAATCTTCTATTCATCCAACAAAGGATGTTCAGTTTGCATTATGTAAATTGTTACATGAGGGGTTGCACTAGTGATACTAAATAAGTGGTTCAATATCTCTACGTTAACAAACCAGTAATGACAATATTCTATTGCCAAAAATACACAAGATAAGGAACAATTCCCCTCTCCACTGATAACCGTTGTTGCCAGAATAGGTTGTTTAGGAAAACACCAAGAAGCATATGTGTCCGATTACCTTCAACCTTCTGCTCAATCTACTAACAGTTCCATATATGAAACTAAACATCTACTTGAGTCCATGCAATAGCTTGAGTGGAAGGAGAAATACAGTTGTTGAACATGTGACATTGCGGCTCTCTATCCATCTATTCCAAGTAGCCTTGGGTTACTTTTGTGTGGCGGAATATGAATCAATATAGAACTTATTTTGTTGCGTTGAATAAACATATAGTTGTAAGGGGGTGGAAAATCCGTTATGTCCCTCGAAAACATCATTGAAGTTAAAATTAAAAATATGCTTTATTATATTGTAATTTGTTATAAAAAGTATTCATCCCCATGGCCGTGGTCTGTGTCACGTTCCTGCAGGGTTAATGGCAAGGCCAGCCCTAATGAGAGGCATATTCCTAGGGTGGACCAGTGGGGACTCTGTTGGGATATAAGAAGTAAGAGAGTTAGTAGCACAGGTGGACAAGTGGTAGAATATACAAGGCTCAGCATGAAGAGGGACTAGTTACAGAGGCAGCAGGACATAACAGCTAAGTGGGGATCTCTGCAAGAAAAAGGCTTACAAGTCTGGAAATCATACTGTCCAGTTAAAATAGGGACCTTTAAGGGAAGATGGTAACACCCTGCTGTGGGTACTGATACAGGGAGCAATGACTCTACGAGTGGCCATTGGGACTAGACTAAGCAAATAAATAGGGTAAGAGGGTCAGAGTGACACACCTGGACCCATATGACCCTACACCTGGGAAAATTAAGGCATTTCTAACGTCTCCCTGTACCTGTTGTCAGGAACAAAATGCTAACTGTAACTTTGGGAAAGGAACTGGTGTATTTTATTGAAGGTGAAGGAGGATGTGCAACCTGTTACTCCCGTTCACTAGTTTGGCTGTGGATTGAAAGAGTTAAATGGGATGGTACTGCATGAAGTGCATCAAAAGGGACTATGGAAATCTCAGACTCTGAAGTACCATTGCACATTCGCACTAAAATTGCTGTATTTTATATACCGTATATACTCATGTATAAGCCGACCTGTGTATAAGCCGACCCCCTACTTTTGCCACAAAAAACTGGGAAAACTTATTGACTTGCGTATAAGCCGAGTGTATAAACCGCCATCCTGCTCTGTGCTGCCCCCGTCCTGCTCCTTGCTCCCCCATCCAGCTCTGTGCTCCCCCATTCTCCTCTGTGCTCCCCCCTCCTGCTCCGTCCTCCTGTGCCCCCCATCCTGCTCCGTGTTCCTCTGTGCTCTCCATCTTCCCCCCGTCCTGCTCCGTGCTCCTCTGTGCCCTCCATTCTCCCCCGTCCTGCTCCGTGCTCCTCTGTGCTCTCCATCTTCCCCTGTCCTCCCCGTGCTCCTTTGTGCTCTCCATCTTCCCCCGTCCTCCCCGTGCTCCTCTGTGCCCTACATCCTCCCCCTGTCCTGCTCCGTGCTCCTCTGTGCCCTCCATAATCCCCCCGTCCTGCTCCATCCTCCCCCGTTCTGCTCCGTGCTCCTCTGTGCCCTCCATAATCCCCCCGTCCTGCTCCATCCTCCCCCGTCCTGGTCCGTGCTCCTCTGAGCCCTCCTTTCCCCCCCCCCATCCTGCTCCATGCTCCTCTGTGCTCTCCGTCCCCCCGTCCTGCTCCGTGCTCATTGTCCTCCTCCATGCTTCCCCCGTCCTCCATTCTCCCCCCGTCATACTCACCCTCCCCATGCCATCGCTGAACGTCCCTTTCAATCCTCCGTTGTCCCGGCTTCCTGCAGCTCTCCTGTGCTAAGCGGTGACGTAATACCGCTCATTAAGGCTGTGAATATGGATGCCACGCCTATGGGAGTGGCGTCGCGTCCATATTACATGACCTTAATGAGCGGTATTACGTCACCGCTCAGCACAGGAGAGCGGCAGGAAGCCGGGTACAACACAGGATTGCCAGGACGTTCAGCGATGGCACGGGAGGGTGAGTATGATGTCCCGGCCACCGGCTCCTGCCGCAGCACCCCCTCCCCCGCTGGTTTCTGCCAAGTGACTCGTGTATAAGCCAAGGGGGCATTTTCAGCACAAAAAAAGGTGCTGAAAATCTCGGCTTATACACGAGTATATACGGTAACTGGCCAATGTGTGGAAGAGGTGGTGCACTCTCACGACTACTGCCTTGGGTCCAGTTACACAGGCTCCATTCAAATTTATTAACCCCTTCACGACATGTGCCGTTCTAGTACGGTGCATGTTGTGTCCCCCTTTGATGTGGGCGCTGTGCCCAAATCTCTTCCAGCCCATGTCAGCTGTTTTGAACAGCTGACGTGTGCCTGTAACAGCTCCAGGTGAAATTGTGATCCACCCTCGACTGTTAACCCGTTAAATGCCGCTGTCAAACTCTGATAGCAGCATTTAATGAGTGCTTCCTGCAATGGCGCCGTAAATCCACCCATCGGTGACCCCCATCACGTGATCGCAGGTCATCGATGGGTCAGCATGACAACCAGAGGTCTCCAGGAGACCTCTATGGTTCTCAATGCCAGATTGCCCGGTACTTGCCACTTATAGCAAGTCAGCAATTCTGCTACATACAGGTGATCTGATCATCCCCTGTTTGTAGCAGAGCTTATCAGGTTATGTCAGCTTCTAGTCTCCCATGGAGACTATTGAAGCATGCCAAAAATGAAAAAAAAGTTTTTAAAATAAAACATTTAACATTTAAAAATAAAACAATAAAAAAAATAAAAAAATCACATATTTGGTATCGCTGCATTCAGAATCGCCCAATCTATCAATATAAAAAAATAATTAACCCGATCACTAAACGGTGCAACGAGAAAAAAATTAAAAATGCCAGAATTACTTTTTTTTGACGCCGCAACATTGCATTAAAATGCAATAACAGGCAATTAAAAGATCATATCTGCACCAAAATGTTATAATTAAAAATGTCAACTCGGCAAGCAAAAAATAAGCCCTCGTCCAACCTGAGATCACGAAAAATGGAGACGCTACGGATCTTGGAAAATGACGCATTTTTTAAAATAAATTTTGGAATTTTTTCTCACCACTTAAATAAAAAAGAACCTAGACATGTTTGGTCTCTATGAACTCATAATGACCTGGAAAATCATAATGGCAGGTCAGTTTTAGCATTTGGTGAACATGGTAAAATAAAAATCTAAAAAAAGTTGTAGAATTGCACCTTTTTTGCAATTTTACCGCACTTGGAATTTTTTTCCCATTTTTGAGTACACAATATGGTAAAACCGATGGTGCTGTTCAAAACTACAAATCCTCCCACAAAAAAACAAGCCCTCACATGGCTATATTGATGGAAAAATAAAAAAGTTATGGCTATGGTAAGAAGAGGAGCGAAAATCAGAAACGCTAAAATGAAAAAGGGCTGCGGCGCGAAGGGGTTAAAAAATTCCATATTCTGGATCTGTCCATTTGCAGCAGATGTGTGTGCTTGGTATTCCAACCAAGAAGTATTTCTTCTTTCTGCATCATGTGCCACCCCCATGTTTCACAGTTAGGATGGTGTTCTTAGGCTTCCAATCTTCTCCCTTTTTTTCCAAACGTAACGATGGTCATTATGCCCTAAAAGTTCAATTTTAGTTTTTTTTTGCTGCAGGAGGGACTGGTGCACTTCACAAAATAGATGGCATCATGAAAAAAAAGGTTATGTGGCAATACTGAAGCAGCATCTCAAAACATTAGCCAGGAAGTTAAAGCTTGGGCGAAAATAGATATTCTATATGGGCAATGACCCGAAGCATTCTGCCAAAATGGTTACACAGTGGCTTAAGGATACCAAAGTCAATGTTTTCGAGTGGCCATCACAAAGCCCTGAAATCAATCCTATTGAAAATTTATGTGCAAAACTGAAAAGGCAGCAAGGCGACCTACAAACCTGGATCAGTTGCACCAATTTTGTCAGGAGGAATGGGCCCAAATTCCGACCAACTGTTGTGAGAAGGATATCCCAAATGTTTGACCCAAGTCATTCAGTTTAAGGGCAATGGTACCAAATACTAATGAAATGTGTGTAAACGTTTGACTTTGGAGTAAGTATTAAAAATGTCTTAAAACATTCTCTCTCTTATTATTCTGGCATTTGGCAAATAGTAATAATTATGATAATCCTAATTGACCTAGAAAGGGAAAGGTTTATTCTGATTTCATGTCAGATATTGAGAAAAACACGCAGATGTGTATTTTTATACAGTGTATGTAAACCTCTAGTTTCAACTGTAGATATTGCACTATTCATCCATCACATCCCATGGTGCAGTATTTAAAAAGTGAACCTGATACAACTTTTTCTTTATATGTGCATGAAGCGTCAAATGACTTTGACTTATCCTGTCAGTGGACATAAAAGCATAGGTTATCCATAAAATAATATACATTCACTAATACTGTACATTTAGACATTTACTTGGTTTTCTATTGAGAAATCTGAAGGTACAATGAGTCACTGTATTGATGAAGTTCTAAGTCTAATTGCTGTAACCTCAAGTACCGCAAACTTATCTTGATTGACCAAGATTGAAACCATATGTCCACAGCGTAGAAAGCTTTTATTTTTTAATATACATCAACAGGACAAGAAGAATTATAATCGGCAGAGATAAACATTTATCTGCAATTTCTATTGTAGGGCTTGTTACCAACTGAATATGCAAACTAATTCCAATACCTGTGTAATATGCTTGTAAAATTAATCTTACAATATCATTATAATTATTATTACTATTATGCAATGAGCAGACAAGGCACGTTGTAGTACAACACAGTTTTAACAAGTTTCTCCACCCAAAAGTGAAAAAAAAACAGTTTGAAGATAAATTACATTGATATTTTATTTCAAAATACTGGATTTCCCTGTGATCTGTGATTCCAAAGATCAGCCTCCTGTGACTCCATCCACATAATGTGACTATCAGGGCAGAAGTATATGATTGCATTCCTAAGAAAGCCTCATTGTCACTGCATTTGTAAAACATGATGGCTCTACAGGGTCCAGAGGGATCTCCTGGGAGCATGGGTTATACCACCAGCTCTGTGACATCTAACTAATGCCCTGGATGCATTAGGAGGACTAAAGGGGTATTTACACTGCAAGATAGTCATGAACGAGTGTTGCTAGAAATGCTCGTTTCACTATCATTTTGCGGTGTGAATTGACTGCCAATCACCCAATGAACGAGCAAAACACTCTTTCATTAGGTGAAATTATATTTTATGCAGCCTGAAAGATCATCATTCTCCGTGGAACATCTTTCTGTATAAACAGGACTCGCAATGCCAATAACTATGACAGCCTATGTGCACTTATTGCACCTAGGGCACCGATTGCTTTTGTCTGCCTGTGTAAACAGACAGTGTAATGAATGGAAGCGGAGGCAGAGGTGGTGAAGTTCACATTGTTTTTATTTTTTAATGTGGAACCTCGAGACCGCGGTCCGGGGGGCTCCGAAGGGGGCGTAACTAGTGAGCCCCGGGTACCCGTAGTAAGGTCCCTCGAACAGGACCAGAATGGGAATACCCGGAGGACACAGGTGCTACCTCCAGTTAGACCCCGGACACGTGGCAGCTGTCCCAGAGGGACCAAAAGGGTAACAGGTATTTACAGAGTCCGTGGAAGGTTCTTGACGGAGAAGGTTAAGGTCCTGGTCCAGAACGGATGGTAGTAGGCTGGCTTCAGTGACCTTGTCACGGTCCACGGGTACGGATGGCTGATGGCGGAACGGGATGACACTTGCGCCAGTAATAGCCGAGATTGTCCAGATTAGCCAGATACGGGTTAGCAATGATCTGAGGAGACAAACAGTATCAGCGAAGCACAGAGACTGCAGATGCAGCGCAGACAGAACAGGCACAGAACCGGATGTAGCAATGATAGAACACGTTGCTCCGGCACTCCCCTAATGGTGGAGTGACCAGATATAGTACTGAGTGCGCAGCCATTGGTTAATTAGCTATTTCAAAAAATGCACGCTGCCCCTTTAAGAGAGACGGTGGGCGCGGCCTGCGTCCTAAGCAGAGTATCTGGAGGCCTGCCAGCAGCGTGCCAGGAAGTGGAGGAGGACACAGGATGCCGAGAAACAGATGGGACAGGTGAGTGAGCAGGACGGAGTGCAGAGGCAGCGCTGGGACCGGGTGTAACAGTATCCCCCTCTTTACTCCCCTCTTTTTCAAGCCTGCGTGAAATCTTTTAAGAAGAAGAGGGGCCTGGATGTTCTCTTTAGGCTCCCAAGACCTCTCCTCAGGACCAAAACCCCTCCAGTCCACCAGGTAATAGATCCTACCTCTTACTCGCTTAGAGGCCAAGATATGTTTTACCTCAAAAACATCATCCTCAGAGACCGGATCAGGAGTGGTACCCGGGTCCTTAAAGAAGGAGCTCAACACTACTGGTTTGAGGAGGGAGACATGAAAGGAGTTAGGTACTCTAAGAGAATTAGGCAATTTCAGTTTATAAGAGACCGGGTTGATTTGTCTCAAGACTTCAAAGGGACCAATGAAACGGGGACCCAATTTGTACGATGGTAACTTCAGACGGATGTACTTGGAGGAGAGCCATACCTTGTCTCCTGGACGAAAGATGGGAGCCTCCAAACGTCTTTTGTCCGCATGCGTTTTCATACGTTGAGAAGCTTTCTCCAAAGCTGACCTGGTCTCTCTCCAAATGTCCGAGAAATCCTTAGACAAGGTATCGACTGCCGGAACATCAGACAATCCCGAGACAGGAAGAGGAATTCCGGGTTGCAGTCCAAACACAATCTGAAAGGGAGACTTTCCAGAAGATTCACTTACTTGATTGTTGTAGGAGAATTCCGCCCAGGGCAGTAATTCTACCCAGTCATTATGATGAGCTTGACGAAGTGATGCAGGTATCCAGCCAGGATTTGATTGATCCTCTCCACTTGCCCATTAGACTGGGGATGATATGCAGAAGAAAAATCTAGTTCAATTTTTACCATTTTACAGAGTCCTCTCCAGAACTTAGAGGTGAACTGGACGCCCCTGTCGGACACGATGTAGAGAGGAAATCCATGTAGACGAAGATGTGCTGAATGAAGTGAGCGGCTAGTTCTGGAGCAGACGAGAGGCCAGATAGCGGAACGAAGTGGGCCATTTTAGAGAAGCGATCCACCACAACCCAGACCACTGAGCAGCCAGAAGAAATGGGAAGATCCGTGATGAAATCCATCGCAATGTGCTGCCAGGGAGCGGACGGAATCGGAAGAGGCAGAAGCCTGCCGGCTGGAAGATGTTTAACAGTTTTGTTACGGGCACATGAAGGACAGGCTGCGACGAACTCCTGGATATCCTTGCCCATGGTAGGCCACCAGTAATAACGGGAGATGAGTTGCTGCGTCTTTTTCTGACCAGCATGGCCAGCCAACTTAGAAGAATGACCCCAGCGCAGAACACGAGTACGGTCAGAAGCGGATACGAAAGTCTTCCCAGGAGGAAGCCGGGTCAGATCAGTGGAGGCAACAGAGACTAACCTAGAAGGTTCAATAATGTGCTGAGGTTCCTCCTCCAGTTCAGGAGGCAAGAAGGCCTTAGAGAGTGCGTCTGCCTTGATGTTCTTGTCAGCTGGACGGAAATGAAGTACAAAATTGAAACGGGCAAAAAATAATGCCCAACAGGCCTGACGGGGATTCAGTCTTAAAGCAGATTGGAGATAGGCAAGGTTTTTATGGTCGGTGAATATGATTACCTGGTGATTAGCTCCTTCAAGAAGATGTCTCCATTCTTCCAGAGCCAATTTGATGGCCAACAGTTCGCGATCACTGACAGAGTAGTTCCTTTCTGCAGGAGAAAAAACCTTGGAAAAAAAAACACACGAGATCATCCGCCCGGTAGACGACTTCTGGGTCAGAACTGCTCCTGCACCTATGGAAGAAGCGTCAACCTCAAGAAAAAATTGCTCACTTGAATTAGGACGATGGAGAACGGGTGCGGAAGCGAAGGCTTTCTTGAGAGAAACAAAGCCCTCTTCTGCCTCGGAGGACCATTCCTTAGAGTTTACACCTTTCCGGGTTAAGGCTGTGATTGGAGCCACTCGGGTGGAAAAGTGTGGAATAAATTGCCGGTAGTAATTGGCGAACCCGAGGAACCTTTGTATGGCTTTTAGCCCAGACGGACGAGGCCAGTTGAGAACTGCAGACAACTTCTCCGGATCCATCTTTAATCCTGTGGAAGATACAATGTACCCAAGGAAAGGCAAAGAAGACTGCTCAAAGAGGCATTTCTCATATTTGGCATATAGCCTGTTCTCTCTCAGTCTTTGTAAGACCAGGCGTACTTGCCTCCGGTGTGACGTCAAGTCAGCAGAAAAAATCAAAATATCGTCCAGGTAAACCACGACACAAGTATAGAGCAAATCCCTGAAAATGTCATTAACAAATTCCTGAAAGACCGCAGGTGCATTGCTTAGGCCGAATGGCATTACCAGGTATTCATAGTGGCCGTCACGGGTGTTGAAGGCTGTTTTCCATTCGTCCCCCTCTCTGACTCGGATCAGGTTGTAGGCCCTCTGAGGACCAATTTGGTGAAGATCTTGGCCCCTCGGAGATGATCAAACAGCTCTGAAATAAGAGGTAATGGATACCTGTTTTTTACCGTGATTTGATTTAGACCTCGATAGTCAATGCAGGGCCGCAAGGATCCATCCTTTTTCTTCACAAAGAAGAATCCAGCTCCTGCCGGTGACGATGACTTTCGGATAAATCCTCTAGCCAGATTCTCTTGGATATAGTCCGACATGGCCTGAGTCTCTGCCTGTGAAAGAGAATAAACCCTCCCGTGAGGAGGAGATGCTCCAGGAAGAAGCTCTATCTGACAGTCATACGACCTGTGTGGAGGTAGTCTCTCAGCCTCCTTTTTCCCAAAGACGTCAGAGAAGGACCAATAGGCGGAAGGCAACCCTGGCAGGGTATCAGGCTGGACTGGAAGCGAAACAGGTTGAATCCGGGTTAAGCAACGATTCATGCAGGTATCTCCCCAACGCAGAACTCTCCAGTTTTCCAATTAAGGACTGGTTCATGCATCTGGAGCCAAGGTAAACCTAAAAGCATGGGATGGGATAAACCGGGATATACATAAAATCGCATTCGTTCAGTATGCATTAGACCTACCCGGAGTTCCACCAACTCGGTTTGAAACTGTACGGGCTCGGTCAGCGGTTTGCCATCCACGGCGGACACCTGTAACGGATCAGGAAGACGCTGGACTGGTAAGCGGTAATGATCCACAACCGCCTGCTGGATGAAGTTCCCTGCAGCTCCAGAATCCAGTAGACAATGTTCGGAGAATTTTATTGTTCCATAGGACACGGAGACTGAGATGTGTAAAGAGGGAGAGGACTGTTCTCTACCTAGGTTGGCCCCTCCTACCGGACCTAGGCACTGGAGTTTCCCGACTTTTTAGGACAGAAATGGATCAAATGTTCAGAACTACCGCAGTAGTAACAACTTCCCTCCTTGCGACGTACCTCCCGGCGGCGGGTGGCCAAACTTACATGGTCCACCTCCATGGCCTCGGAGGCGGAGGGCGAAGTACCAATTTTGTACAAACTAGAGTCCAGGTGATAGGACCTTTTGTCCCGCTTGATCTCCATGGAGCGCTCCTGAAAACGCAGGTCAATTCGGGTTGCCAAGGATATTAGTTCTTCCAAGAGGGTAGGTCTGTCCCGTCCCGCCAGCTCATCCTTGATTTTTCCGGATAGGCCTTCCCAGAAGTTAGCAACCAGGGCCTCATTGTTCCACGATAATTCAGACGAGAGGGTGCGGAATTTAACAGCATACTGAGCTACCGTGAGAGTACCTTGGCGCAGGCGGAGCAGAGCTGAGGCAGTCGAAGTGGTGCGACCAGGTTCATCGAAAGTCCTGCGAAAAGCCTCTAGGAAAGATTGAAGATCGTTAACCAGCGGATCCCCTCTCTCCCATAGCGGGTTTAGCCAGGCGAGGGCCTCTCCTCCCAGGTGTGACATGATGAAGCCCACCTTGGCTCGGTCAGAAGCGAACATGTGCCCCAAGATTTCGAAGTGTAGAGTGCACTGATTGAGAAAACCCCGACACAGAGTAGGGTCACCCTGGAAACGGGTAGGAGCCGCCAGACGGGGACCTTGACTTGCCATGGGAATGGGTACCTGATTATTGATAGAAGAGTCAGGTGCAGACGAGGACCCCAAGGAATCCATGCGGGTAGACAAGGTGCGTAGATAAGTCGTGATCTTGTCCTGTTGAACTCCCAAACGGGTCACCTCCTTGCACAGATCCGTGGTCGGAGATCTCTGGGATCCAGCGGGTTCCATGGCCGGAGCAATCTGTAACGAATGGAAGCGGAGGCAGAGGTGGTGAAGTTCACATTCGTTTTTATTTTTTAATGTGGAACCTCGAGACCGCGGTCCGGGGGGCTCCGAAGGGGGCGTAACTAGTGAGCCCCGGGTACCCGTAGTAAGGTCCCTCGAACAGGACCAGAATGGAATACCCGGAGGACACAGGTGCTACCTCCAGTTAGACCCCGGACACGTGGCAGCTGTCCCAGAGGGACCAAAAGGGTAACAGGTATTTACAGAGTCCGTGGAAGGTTCTTGACGGAGAAGGTTAAGGTCCTGGTCCAGAACGGATGGTAGTAGGCTGGCTTCAGTGACCTTGTCACGGTTCATGGGTATGAATGGCTGATGGCGGAACGGGATGACACTTGCGCCAGTAAAAGCCGAGATTGTCCAGATTAGCCAGATACGGGTTAGCAATGATCTGAGGAGACAAACAGTATCAGCGAAGCACAGAGACTGCAGACGCAGCGCAGACAGAACAGGCACAGAACCGGATGTAGCAATGATAGAACACGTTGCTCCGGCACTCCCCTAATGGTGGAGTGACCAGATATAGTACTGAGTGCGCAGCCATTGGTTAATTAGCTATTTCAAAAAATGCACGCTGCCCCTTTAAGAGAGATGGTGGGAGCGGCCTCGCGTCCTAAGCAGAGTATCTGGAGGCCTGCCAGCAGCGTGCCAGGAAGTGGAGGAGGACACAGGACGCCAAGAAACAGATGGGACAGGTGAGTGAGCAGGACGAAGTGCAGAGGCAGCGCTGGGACCGGGTGTAACAGACAGTCAAACGATCGCCAATCGTTGATAGTTTACCAGTCAGCTGTCGTATCATGCTGCTGGTCGGTCCGTGTAAATAGATTTTATGGTATGGATCGCCTCCCTTAAGGTAGGTCATCAATATCAGATATTAGGAAATCGATTGGGGTCCATATACTGGTCAGATTATAGCAGGATCTTTGGCAGCTTAAGAATGACCATTGCAGAATATAGAGATCAGTGGTGTACCAACCAAAAACCTATGATCTACATCATTATTTATCCCCATCAACCCCCTAACCCATCTTTCCCTCAAGGAGAGGATGTACAAGAAACTAACATCATCGTCACTTGTCTGTCAAAATATGGTGGAAAGTCTAAGACTTGCAAGAACATTCTTCATAGATATATCACAGCCTGCAGCAATTTTTGTCTACATGAAAAAGGGGAACCTGAAGTCATGATTGGAGGCAGAAACATTCATGAGGGGTGAATCAGATATGTTCTCTGGACTGAAGGGTCTCTTTATGGAGTTAAATTGCACTGCTCACTGTGACATGTAAAGCAAAGCAATTGTATGTAAAAAACAGAAAAAAGTCAATTCATCTCACCACCCCTATGTTATAGATAATATCTCAGGAGGCTTCCAGGGTAGACAGTCTGAGGTCTGGGTGTGGCGCACGGAGTATGCACTGGTCTCGCTTCCAGGTCAAATAGCTCTAAATGGTCCAAAAGGGAAAGTTCTCCTGCACCAAAAGAGAGTATTTAAAACTTAGCCTTTAATCATGTAGGATAAAAAAATTAGCAGAATGTACACTTATTAAAAAAAACATAATGCTTACACATTTTGGGTGAAAAACCCCCTTAAATGCAGCTCATAATTAAGGCTTTTTCTGTGTGAAAAGTGCACACATTATGGGGGTTTTAATGTGTGCACATTCTGCTAATTTTTATATCTTCTATGATTAAAGGCTGAGTTTTAAGTACTTTCTTTTGATGCTGGATAACATCCCTTATTGGACTATTTAGAGGATTGCAATTGTGCAAACATATTTAAGGCACTCCAGTAAATTCCATCTATTACCAGAGTTTCCTTTAAGATTTATGTTACTGGTCTAATATTACCTGTGCCATAAATATCTGACTTCTGCAAGTGGAACTATATTCAGAAACTAATTTCAGTGTTCTTGAAATCCTAGAAAATCTCACGTAGGTAAAATAAAACTTATCGGCAAATTACCTGAATTCCACCGGATTTTTCTGCTTCAAAACCTAGCTCCTTAAAGTAGTGTGTTGTAGTGCGTGTCAATAGAGATGAATTTCCCCGGTAAAATTAATAATACCGTATATGTACTCAAATCTGCCAAAGTACTTCTGCTGAGATTTTCAAATCAACGACTTGTAGCCGATGCTAATCAAGCAGCTCCTTCTTGTAGCAAACACATAACTGTCTGAAAGGGATATTCCTGCTGTAGGGGAAGGAAACATGCATTTTCTCTTAACTTGTAAAGATGATTTATGTAAGGGTCCTATTTTTCCACTTGCTGTCTTTTTTACAGAAAATGAGGTGTTTATTGGAGCCGCAATATATCGGTTCAACAGTCTAATTGTAGCAGTTTAAAAGGGCCGAGGCATGTTATAACAGACAGGTCATACCGATCTGCCGCGCTCTGCCCCGACTTGACCGAATGAGTGATACTACAGCACCATTGTCATGCTTTTGTTCTTCCAATCAAGGTGTGTTTCTTTCGTCTGTCTGAACTTGCTGAGATGAAGAGTTTCTTGCTTCACATTCACAGTTTGTATAGCCCTTGTATGCTTGCCTTCATTTAAAAGGGAGTATCACAGGTAGAACCTTACGTGTGACAAGCATCAGTGTTAACAGAAGTAAATTTGCACCGCATGAAGAGCTATATATAGGTTCTGCCAAGCTCATTTCTGCAGGCAAAATGAAAGTTGCAATGCGGGAGGGAATCACTACATGCTTGATGGCTATTGTTAGAATATCCGCTATTATGGGAACTCCAGTATAATCAGATTATAAATCATAACAGGGTTTTGCGTACTATTATGTTTCCTTAAGTGTGAAATGACGAGAGGTAATTTAAAGGAATAATATTTCTATAAATAAAATTATTTCTTTTCTTCTTAAACTGCAAAGATTACTGCTCTCCCGATTGTTATATAATTAACTTGGAAATATCCACGAAAATTGCAATCATTATAATTGGAGGGTTGTATTTTCTTTAAAGGGAACCAGTCACTAGTTTTACACCTTATAAATCCTAGCCATCATCTTTTAAAGCATGTAAATGGGTTTCCGAAAACAAATAGGTGCCCTGCATACTTGTGAAAAAGCTATTTATTAATGTCCCACGCTGCGCCTACATTGAGCTTTCCTTTCCGACGGGTGTTTCTGGTGCGTGCTTGGAGGCTCCTCAGTCTCGCAAATACCAATTCTTATTCTTGATGAAAGTAGATGACGTCTTCTAAATTATCTACATAGTGTCATAAAAAAGCACAAAAGTTAAAATCACCCCTTTTTTCTCATTGAAAATAAAATAATTAAAAAGAATAAAAATACACATCTTTGGTATCACTGCTTTAATATAAATCCCATCTATCAAAATATAAAATAAATTAATCCGATCGGTAAAGGATGTAATGATAAAAAAATCAAAATGCCCAAATTATGTTTTTTTTGACCAGTGCAACATTGCAGTAAAATGCAGTAAAGCGTAATCAAAACATCTTATCTACCCTAAAATGGTGTCAGTAAAGACGTTAGCTTTTTTACCACTTAAAAAAAAAAACATGTTTGATATCTGCATAATTGTACTGACCTGGAGAATCATATTACCAGGTGCATTTTACCATATAGTAAACATGGTAAATAAAAACATTTAAAAAAATGTGAAATTGTACTTTTTTGCAATTTCAACGCATTTGGGACTTTTTTTCCCATTTTCCATTAAACTATGTGGTAGAATGAATGATGTAATTCAAAAGTACAACTTGTTCCACAAAAAGAACAAGCCCTCATATGGCTATACTGACGGAAAAATAAAAAGTTATTGCTCATGGAAGAAGGGGAGGAAAAGATGAAAACGAAAAAAAGGAAAATGACCTTGATGTGAAGGGGCTAAACTGGTGACAGGTTTATCTTAAATAATCCTTGTGGTGGCCATCATTCTGAAGGGGTTAACCTTAACCTTCATATGAATCTGATGGGATTATCAAAGGAAGTTTGAAATGGAGTCGCTTGCATCTGTAATGGTTGTAGTTTTAATATCTCATGCAATTATGAAATAAAGTCTTCAATCACTGCCTCTTGCCTTGATACAAGTGGTTAATCTACTGTATCACATTATCTAAGCACACCTAATAGAGCATGTTGCCAGTGGTCATAGCTGGTTTTCTAGGAGATCCTAAAACACTTGCACACAGACATAGCTGATGTGGTTGCACATGATCATATCACACTGTCATAGAAAATATTAAAATTTCTAAGCCCCTAATGAGGGGGGAATTCACCCACCCCATACCTGTCACATGGAATTGCAGCAGGAAAAAGGGTTTACAATCTATAAATCTCTTTAGTTGTTGAATTACACGGTTTAACATATGGGAAATGAGTAAGACTGAGATTTATAGATTGGAGAGGAAGAGAAGTGAAAATCTTAATTAAAATGCAGGCAGCTCCTTTTAGGACAAGGGACTAGTGATGAGCGAGTATACTCATTGCTCGGGTTTAGACTAGCATGCTCGGGTGATCTCCGAGTATTTTGGCGTGCTCGGAGATTTAGTTTTTGTCGACGCAGCTGCATGATTTGCGGCTGCTGGACAGACTGAATACATGTGAGGAATGCCTGTTTGTTAGGGAATCCCCACATGTATTCAGACTGTCTTGAAATCGCAAATCATGCAGCTGCATCGACAGAAACTAAATATCTGAGCATGCCAAAATACTCGGAGATCACCTGACCGTGCTCGGGAAAACCCGAGCAACTAGTATACTTACTCGTCACAACAAGGGACCCTTGCAGTATCAAGGAGGATGTCTTTTGTGCGTAGACAAAGGTATATAGCTTGGACAGGTAATTGAACAGAATAGGTATTTCAGATGGCTGGATAACAAAGGTACATGTGTTTACACATAGATGGAGAAGAGAAAGAAGCTATTGTTCCTCCTTGACTTGGGGTCTCCAAAAGAAAATTATGAATATTGGGGCTTGTATTGATCTGATAGTGATGGGACATACATTTTCAGTTTCAGGATGAATCAGTGAAGAAGATGCATGTTTTTTCTTAACTGTAACCCCTGCCTATAAGTCACAAACCAATAGTGTGCAGATAACTGACAACAGCCATGTCATATTTAGTTTCTGGGTAACAGTAAAATAGTGGCAATCGCAAACTTATGCGATCATCAGGAGTGAAGATATCACATAAGTGGAAATTTCATAAAATCCTGAAGGGCTGAGAACATCCCACAACCCGGCCCACGTGAGGTCATCAAGAGGGGGGGAGTAATTCAGGTGCTGATAAAAGATTAAGACAAATTATGATCTGGGTTCATCTAGAAAGATACATATCACATATCATGTATGCATGATTTCCGTTCGCTGGATATTTTTCAATCGAAGCGCTCTCCTTCGCTGTGATCAGCGCAATAAGTTTCCTTTGTTTTATCCATTTTATAATAGTTTGTATATTTTTTATAAACACTGCCTATCATTTTGGATTAAATATAAAATGAAATAATTTTGTTCATTTTGTTCTGTAACGTGCACCCTAAAGCAATATCCTACAGAGCCAGAACCAGGTCTCCAGTTAGCCTGTTTAAAAATTGACTGATGGTGGCAGCGACTAGTCTTTGATTGTCGTGGAGCTAGCAGGGGGTATATACACATATTCCATGCATTGGAATCGGAGTTGTATATACCATATGCTCACTGTTAGTTTCCTGACCACCAGCCTATTAGTGGAAACAGCCTGCGGTCTCCTCTGTTAATCATCGGTCAATCGCATAATTGTCCGGACAATAGGGCAGAGAGCTGTTCGATCCAAAGATAACAGCGAGTGGATCTGGCTGCGATCTTTGACAAATTGGTGCAGTGGTTGGATTCTGCGTGGTCTCCTTGGTATATCCTCCTTTGAGACACACAAAACCAGAATATGAGATCAGATTAGTGACCTTTATTTCTTTCACAGCTTTTTAGCAATAATTATATAGTAATAATGTCAATTTCTGCCCTTTAAAAATGTGCACTTCCCATTTTCTCTGCTGTTGTCCAGGTTTCACCATAAATTATGATCAGTATGAATAGATATATAGCTAATGCTATTGAAAAAACCCCCACTAAGGTGCAATTTCCAGCATGCCAACAAATACAGTTTGTATCAGTTTATGTCATCACAGTGATAATGATATAACACTGATATCAGGCTGGTGAGTAAGTTTCATTACACCACTGTGGGGGAGTTTGTATGGTTTCATCATTGACCATGACTCAACTGGAGCATTGCCAATGTGATGATTTGTCATGAAAGACGTATATCATAACGTGGATTTACTAGCTGTGTTAGTCATAACTTAATTGCTGAGATAGAAGATATGATACTGTACATTTATTTAAGAGGAAAATAACCTATGATTTTAGACATTTAAAAAGAGCTACTTGTGCCATCTCTGTCTCTTGTTTGGTTTTAACCCCTTTCTAAAAAATGGCGTACTATCCTGTCCATGTGACCAGGGCCTTAAGTCCCAGGGAAGGGATAGTACGTCATGGGCGATCGGCCGCGCTCACGGGGGGAGCGCAGCTGATCGCGGCCGGGTGTCAGCTGATTTTCACGGACCGCTCCCGGCACTTTAACCCCCGACACACTGCAATCAAACATGATCGCAGTGCCCTGGCGGCTGCAGAGGCGCTGACAGTCGATCGCTGCCATGGAGACCCGATGTTGTCACGACGACATCCGGGTATCCAGGCGTGAGGGACTTCCTGTCATGTGCATTGATGACCAGGAAGTCTCTCAGGTCAGTGTATTGAAGCTGCAGTGCTGACAGCTTCTATAGCATGCAGCTCTGCATGCTATAGAAACCATCAGCCTGCACAAAATGAGTGTCCCATAGTGGGACAAAGAGTAATAATTGTAGAAATATTTTAAAAAATAGTAAAAAATAATAATACAAAAATTAATATTTATTCTAGCAATAAATAAATATTTTAATTAAAAAAATCTAAACAATAAAAATACATATATTTGGTATTGCCACATCCGCAACGACCCGCCCTATAAAACTGTCCCATTAGTTAACCCCTTTAGTGAACAAAATAAAAAAAACAAGGCAAAAAACAATGCTTTATCATCATATCGTCAAGCATAAAGTGGAATAACAAGTGATCAAAAAAGCGGATATAAATAAACGTGGTACCGCTGAAAATGTCATCTTGTCCCACAAAAAGTAAACCACCAGACAGTGCCATCAGCGAAAAAATAAAAAAGTTATAGCTGTCAGACTGAAGCAATGCAAAAATAATTATTTTTTCTATAAAATAGTTTTTATTGTATAAAAGCGCCAAGACATTAAAAAAAATTATATAAATGAGGTATTGCTGCAATCGTACTGACCCGAAGAATAAAACTGTGTTATCAATTTTACCACACGTGGAATGGTGTAAACGCCCCCCCAAAAGAAATTTTTGAATTGCTGGTTTTTGTTCATTCTTCCTCCCAAAAATCGGAATAAAAAGCGATCAAAAAATGTTATGTGCCCAAAAATGGTACCAATAAAAACGTCAACTCATCCCGCAAAAACCAAGACCTCAGATGACTCTGTGGGTCAAAATATGGAAAAATTATAGCTTTCAAAATATGGTGATGCAAAAACTATTTTTTGCAATAAAAAGCGTCTTTTAGTGTGTGACAGCTGCCAAACATGAAATCCGCTATAAAAATCCACTATAAATAGTAAATCAAACCCCCTTTATCGCCCCTTAGTTAGGGAAAAATAATAAAATTAAAAAATATATTTATTTCCATTTTCCCATTAGGGTTAGGGTTAGGGTTGGGGCTAAAGTTAGGGTTATGGTTGGGGCTAAAGTTAGGGCTACTGTTGGGGCTAAAGTTAGGGTTAGGGTTGGGACTAGAGTTGGGGTTAGGGTTTGGATTACGTTTAGGGTTGGGATTAGTGTTAGCGTTGGGATTAGTGTTATGGTTGAGATTAGGGTTGGGATTAGGGTTAGCGGTGTGTTAGGTTTAGGTTTGTGGTTAGGGTTGGGATTAGAGTTAGGGTGTGTTAGAGTTAGGGTTATGGTTAGGGTTGAGATTAGGGTTAGGTGTGTGTTGGGGTTAGGGTTGAAGTTAGAATTGGGGGATTTCCATTGTTTAGGCACATCAGTGTGTCATGTATAGTGTACAGTTCCTATAGCGTCTTGTGCTTGGGTGCGAGGAAAACACATGAGACATAGGTTGATATGAAATGACTTGTATTACTTCATACAAGCATGCAGAAAAGGTCACACAGTTTGCAGGAACAGAGGCAGGAGAACACAGCAGGCCAGAGTAACTTCAAGCTCTACAATAACTCTCCAAGCAGGTTCAGGATCTCTTCTCTGTACCGTAATTCCTCTGCAAACATGGATTCACCAGACAGCAGGTTTCCAAAGTCCAAAAGTGTTCCAAAGTTCCTCAGTAGGAAATAGCTGGAGTCCAAAATCCTAGGTTTCCAGGAGTCAGGTCACAGGCTGACTGAGGCTTGATTCAGGAGCACTGATTGTTCAGCTGAGGCTGCTTAAGAAGCAAGAGGGAGAGAATCAGGGCGGGAATATGAAAACTGGAAACTCCATATTAACTGAGGGCAAGAGCTGCAGAAAGACAGAAAGCAAAATGGCCGACGGAAAACTGAGTTTCAAGGAACATGTCAAAAGAGACAAAGAACCTTACATTGTGGCTATTAGTGTTGAGCATTCCGATACTGCAAATATCGGGTATCGGCCGATATTTGCTGTATCGGAATTCCGATTCTGAGTTCCGATATTTTTGTCATATCGGATACCGGAATCGGAATGTTCCTGTCACTGTCAGTGTCCGTCGGTCAGATCTGTCAGGAGTCAGCGGCACTTACCTGTCAGAAGATCTCCGGTGGTCACGTCCTGGACTGCTTGATGGCCGCCATCATCTTCTCCCTGGCGGTCACGTGCAGTTTCTCGTGATAACTGCACGTGCTGCCGGGTAATCGCGGCCGTAAAGCAGTCCGATGACGTCACCGCCGGGGAAGCCGGTAAGCAGCTGTGATGCGTCGGGATGTCAGGCCCTGCCTGACATTCCGATGTAGCAGAGCTGGATCGTCGTGGGACTCTCGTTACGATGGACTGCATCGGACAGGTGGTATACTGTTGGTTTGTTTTTTTTCTTTTTTTCCAGGAGATCGATGGCGTCGCAGGATGAGAGTGTAATAAAAGAAATGAAAACTGTGTTGTCTCTTTTATTTCATTAAAATACTTTTTTCTTGCTGTGTCTTTTTTTTAAACCTTTAAAAACTTTGGGATTAATAATGGATCGGTGTCTTATTGACGCCTCTCCATTATTAACCGGGCTTATTGTCACCGTGCAATCAACTGTGACATTAACCCCTTATTACCCCGCTTGCCACCGCTACAGGGCAAGTGGGAAGAGCTGGATAAAGTGCCACAATTGGCACATCTTTTGATGCGCCAAATGTGGGGCTGCTGTAGCCTGGTATTATCAGGCTGTTGAGGGCCAAAATCCATGGGCCTTGACAGTCTTTTAATACCAGGCCGCAGCAGTCTGCATTTTACTTGGCTGGTTAACAAAAATAGGGGGATCCCCATGCCATTTTTTTTTCGAGGGGATCCCCTATTTTTGTTAACCAGTCAAGCTAAGCAGACTGCTGTGGCCTGGTATCATCCGGCTTGCAAGGCCCATGGATATTGGATCCTTACCAGCCTGAAAAACCAGGCCTCAGTAGTCTGCTTCATCTGGCTGGTTAACAAAAATAGGGGGGACCCCAAGCCATTTTTTTTTTCGAGGGGATCCCCTATTTTTGTTAATCAGTTCTCTCTGATGTCACTGATGGTGTCCCTGGCTGACCTGAAATGAAAGTGGGAAGCAATCAATTATGCTAACCACTTCCTCTCCTGTCAGCCTGGAGAGGAGCTCATTCATTCGGGGGTTTACTGTGAGGCTGCAGCATTAGCTGCGGTCCCTGCAGTAAACATTAACCCTTTCTGATGGATTACACCGTGGGACCTGACTGTGCATCAGATAGGTAAGAATAATTTTGGTTTTTTATTTTATTTTTATTACAGGAAATGGTTTTTGCAGTAAAATAAAAGATGGTCAAAAACATGTGTCTTTATTTCATTAAAATGATTTTTTATTAAAGTGTGTGTGTTTTATTTTTATTTCATGCAATAGGATTAATAATTGATAGTTGTCTAATTGACAGCTCTCAATTATTAACCTGGCTTAAGGTCACCTTTCAATAGCAAGGTGGCTTTAACCCCTTATTAACCTATTCGCCACCGCTACAGGGCAATTGGAATAGACGGGCAAAGTGCCAGAAAGGGCGAATATAATTATAGATTTGCCTTTTCTGGGGTGTCTGGGGGCAGATGTTAGTAGCCGGGGGGGGGCAAAAATAATGGTCCCTCTCTGGGCTATTATTATCTGCCCCCACTCGCTGGCTTTATCTGTCTGATTGAGAAAATAGGGCGGGAGCCCACGCATTTTTTTTCAACAATTTTACACCTCATATATATATGTCATTGAATTTGTGACACACATATATATATATATATTTATATTTATAGTTCATACACTTCTACATAGTATAATAGCCGCTAATTTAATTGCCGGCTTTTGTGAAAATACAGAAGCCGACATGAAATGACACATGGTTTACATAGAGTTAACCATGTCATTTCAAGTTGTTTGATATATTGTTTTCACTAACAATTACATGAGTGTATGTGTGCAAAATTTCACACCTGTAGGGGTTAATTAAAGGTGTAAATTCATAGCAAAAAAGTCAGTTTGTTTACAACGAATTTACACCTTTAATTAACCCTACAGGTGTGAAATTTTGCACACATACACTCATGTAATTGTTAGTGAAAACCAGATATCAAACTACATGAAAAGACATGGTTAACTCTATGTAAACCATGTGTCATTTCATGTCGGGTGCTTCTGTATTTTCACAAAAGCCGGCATTAAACGGCAATTGAATCAGAGGCTGTTTTACTATGTAGAAGTGTATGAACTATAAATATATGTATATATATATATGTCACAATGACATATATATATATATATATATATGTATTCTGTGTGTGTATATTTAGTGTTTACAAGGAAAGAAAGGGTTTTTTTTAGTTCCGATATTTCTGTCCCATAGACTTGCATTGGATTTACGGTATCGGAATCGGGTATCGCCGATACTTTTTGGGTATCGGCGATACCCATTCCGATCCGATACTTCTTGATATCGGGAAGTATCGCTCAACTCTAGTGGCTATCCAAACGTGACATGGCGTCCGATCTCAATTCCAGCCAATTTTAGTTTGAAAATGTCAAATGACACTCCTTCCCTTCCGAGCTCTGCCGTGTGCCCAAACAGTGGTCCCCCCCACATATGGGGTATCAGCGTACTCAGGACAAATTGGACAACAATTTTTGGGGTCTTATTTCTCCTCTTGCTCTTGGGAAAAAAAAATTGGGGACTAAAAGATCATGTTTGTGGAAAAAATATAATTTTTTTTTTCACTGCTCTATGTTATAAACTTGTGTGAAGCACTTTGGGGTTCAAAGTGCTCACCACACAGCTTGGTACGTTCCTTATGGAGTCTAGTTTCCAAAATGGTGTCACTTGTGGGGGTTTTGCACTGATTAGGCACATCAGGTGCTCTCCAAACGCGATATGGAATCCAATCTCAATTCCAGCCAATTTTGGTTTGAAAAAGTCAAACGGTGCAGACAGATTGGAACCTTTTCTGTGTGCACTAGTATACTGAACAATCACCCCCTCCATGGCTTGGTAGGCTGAGAGTGATTGTTATATTGATATTGCTGCATCTGTGTTGTTGCCATAATTAGTTGAGTCCACTGCGCCCTGATAGTGCAATTGCCTTGAGCCATAGGCCGGTAACCGTAAGCATCTCTGCCTCTTTTCTCAGTGACTCATATGAGGGCCTAGGAAGGTGAGCATATTTTATTATTCTATGCTCTTCCCAGTCCACAGAAAATGAAGCAACATGGCGGCCGGTCATTTTGTCAGAAAGATCAGAGAAAGGGACAGTGGAGTGTCAGCAACAAAGTAAGGAGTGAAGTGAGGGCCTAGAAAAGGCAAGTATGATGTTTTTTTTTTATTTAACAACTTACCAATCCTCAAAAGAATCCTGGATTTGATCACATCAAATTCCAAACATTTTGCCAGATTCACCAGAATCAAAACTTTTTGAGAAATTTCTATTAAATATAATGTGTTCTAGTGTGTTCTGAACATAAAACTTGAAATCCACATTTCTGCTGACAAATATCAATTGAAATTAAGCATCTGATGAGTTGCAGAGATCTCATAGCCCGCTGCTTAACTTACATCCACATAAATCTTATACAAATAAAGTTAAAACGCTTCTACGTGCAAAACAGCATATTTTTTGTTTTCTGAAACTGCACAAAAGATTTTACATACTCATACTGGGAATCTGTAAGAATTACTAAATGGTGCAAGTCTTAAAAGGGTTGTCAACCCCTTCTCAATCTGAATGTTTGTCCCCATTAAAATAAAAACACTAATGCTCACCCCCCGTGCTGGCACCATTCCAGTGGTAGACAGGTCAATGAAGAGAGCACAGACAAGAGAAGTCAGCACATGGGGAAAGAGAGAGTGGATAGGTGGGTGAGCACATGGAGGGGAGAGATTCTCAACGCTGCAAAGCCTGCCCCCATCATGACATTACCGCCCTCCCGATGCGATAGCATCGGACCTCCATCTAGTTCACTCATAATCCAACAAACAGACATTTGCATGTCTCCATCTGAAATTAGGGGAACATAGAAACCCCATACACTGCTGTTTGGTGCATTATGACCTTGTGCGACTTGAAGGTTGTACATAGCTATAACACTGCTGTGTATAAAAGCCCTAAAGCAAAGGGTAGACGGCATTTTTTTACATCATAATCTATGCAGTTTTCTAGTCCTACCATAATACCCAGCCATAGAGTCACCATGTGCCGCAGTGTAGGCTCTGTGCTCACAGCTCTACCCTGCACATGAAGTTTTATCCATGTTGAAAGATGTAACATTCTCATATTAGTCATATCATCTGTCTAGCCCATCATTCTTCTAATCCTCTGGGAAAATGATGTGACATTGTGATCAAAACAGTTTTATTTTTTTTCAAGGTAGACATTAATGTGTATGAGCAATAGTATTCTGCATGGTATCGCTGTTAGGCAGGTTTTATTGCCTACTCTCTGCTTCCCCATTAATTTTAATTATATCCTAAGTAATGTATTTTAGTCTGTTATTGTTATATTAGACAGCAGAGTCTACTAATATAAATTAGCTACAATGCCCATGCAGATCGCATTGAGTCTGCTTGGTTACAGATGAATCATAAAAGGCTTTTTTACTTTTTAATTAAAGGGAACATGTCAGGAAATTTTACCATCCTAAATCCGCCATTATGCCATAATATGTGACTTGACAATTTTTGCAAACACACCCCTACCTGTTTTTAAGTGCATAAAAGAATGACAAAATTATTTTAAAGTTATATGAGGTAAGCGAATATATTAGAGTGGAATTGAATTCTATTCCAATATTCCAAAAATTAACATTTGCCAAAATGCAGATTTTTTGTAATTCACTACTGGGCGGAAATAGCAGCTTGCCATTTTTCTGAATTCTAAATGACAACCAAAAGGTTAAAAATAATGTAAATAGTCACCTTATTCGAGATATCTGACACTAGGCCCAGGATGGATGAGGCCCAGGATGGTTATGCACATACGCACACATGGTCATGGCACATGTCGTGATGTCATATCGCCATGACCTTTCATATGCTTGCGCAGAACCATCCTGGGTTTCATCCATCCTGGGCCTCAAAGCCAGAAGTCCTGGCCTAGCGCGACAGGATTCAGTGCTCGCGGCAGTGATATGAAGATATTGGCGAGTACTGGATGGGTGATGATGAGGAACAGAAAGACTGGAGAGGTGAGCAGTATGGTAGAAGGGTTTTTTATTTTTAACATCTTACATTTATCATGCCCTAGGGTCTGGAGAATAGATGCTCATTAGTGTTGAGCATTCCGATACTGCAAATATCAGGTATCGGCCGATATTCGCTGTATCGGAATTCCGATTCTGAGATCCGATATTTTTTGCATATCGGATACCGGAATCGGAATTTTCCTGTAAAGTCTATGGGGAGTTCCTGTGTCACAGAATGAAGTACGTGACACAGGAACTTCCCGAAAGTGTCACTGTCAGTGTCGGTCGGGTCTGTCAGGAGTCAGAACTCAGCACTTACCTGGCAGAAGATCCCCGGTGGTCACGTCCTGGACTCCTGGATGGCCGCCATTACCCTCTCCCTGTCGGTCACGTGCAGCTTCTCGCGATAACTGCACGTGCTGCGCGGGTACTGGGTAATCTCGGCCAGCTGTACTCTCGCGACAGCTGGCCGTAAAGCAGTCTGGATGACGTCACCGCCGGGGATTCACCTATGGTAAGCAGCTCAGCTGCGTCGGGATGTCAGGCTGAGCCTGGCATCCCGATGTAGCAGAGCCGGACTCGTCGTGGGACACTCGTGATTTTGGACTGTGTCGGACAATAAGTATTTGTGTTGGTTTGTTATTTTTGTTTTTTTACAGGAGATCGATGGCGTTGCAGGATGAGCGTGAAATAAAAATAATGAAAACTGTGTTGTGTTTTATTTCATTAAAAGACTTTATTCTGGCTGTGTATTTTTTTAAAAATTTACAAACTTTATGATTAATAATGGATCGGTGTCTTATTGACGCCTCTCCATTATTAACCGGGCTTATTGTCACCGTTCAATCAAAGGTGACATTAACCCCTTATAACCCCACTTGCCACCGCTACAGGGCAAGTGGGAAGAGCCGGGTAAAGTGCCACAATTGGCGCATCTTTGGATGCGCCAATTGTGGGGCTGCTGCAGCCTGGTATTTTTAGGCTGTTGAGGGCCAAAATCCATGGGCCTTGACAGTCTTTTAATACCAGGCCGCAGCAGTCTGCTTTTTACTTAGCTGGTTAACAAAAATCGGGGGACCCCCACGCCATTTTTTTTTCGAGGGGATCCCCTATTTTTGTTAACCAGCCAAGCTAAGCAGACTGCTGTGGCCTGGTATTATCCGGCTTGCAAGGTTCATGGATCTTGGATCCTTAACAGCCTAAAATACCAGGTCTCAGTAGTCTGCTTCATCAGGCTGATTAACAAAAATAGGGGGACCCCACGCCATTTTTTTTTTCGAGGGGATCCCCTATTTTTGTTAATCAGTTCACTTCAGGCCAGCCGGGACTCCCTCTGACGTCACTGATGCTGTGCGGTGTCCCTGGCTGACCTGAAGTGAAAGTGGGAAGCAATCAATTATGCTAACCACTTCCTCTCCTGTCAGCCAGGAGAGGAGATGATTCATTCAGGTGTTTACTGCGAGGCTGGCAGCATTAGCTGCAGTCCCTGCAGTAAACGTTAACCCTTTCAGAAAGATTACATCGGGGGACCTGACTGTGCGTCGGATAGGTAAGAATAATGTTGCTTTATTATTTTATTTTTATTACAGGAGAACAAGGGAATCGGATGGAATACCTGTACAATAAAATATGGTCAAAAACTGTATTTATTTCATTAAAATGATTTTTCATTAATGTATGTGCGTTTTTTTTTTTATTTCATACAATAGGATTAATAATTGATAGTTGTCTAATTGACAGCTCTCAATTATTAACCTGGTTTAAAGTCACCTTTCAATAGCAAGGTGGCTTTAACCCATTATTAACCCATTCGCCACCGCTACAGGGCAATGGGAATAGACTGGCTAAGTGCCAGAAAGGGTGAATCTAATTATTGATTTGCCTTTTCTGGGGTGTCTGGGGGCAGATGTTAGTAGTCAGGGGGGCCCAAAAAAAATGGTTCCTCTCTGGGCTATTATTATCTGCCCCCACTCGCTAGCTTTGTCTGTCTGGTTGAGAAAATAGGGCGGGAGCCCACGCATTTTTTTTCAGCAATTTTACACCTCGTATATATATACATGTGTCATTGTGACACATATATATATATATATATATATATATATTTATAGTACATACACTTCTACATAGTATAATAGCCGCTAATTAAATTGCCGGCTTTTGTGAAATTACAGACCCGACATGAAATGACACATGGTTTACATAGAGTTAACCATGTCATTTCATGTAGTTTGATATATGGTTTTCACTAACAATTACATGAGTGTATGTGTGCAAAATTTCACACATGTAGGGGTTAATTAAAGGTGTAAATTCGTAGAAAAAAATGCGTTTTTTTACAACGAATTTACACCTTTAATTAACCCCTACATGTGTGAAATTTTCCACACATACACTCATGTAATTGTTAGTGAAAACCATATATCAAACTACATGAAATGACATGGTTAGCTCTACGTAAATGTGTCATTTCATGTCGGGTGGTTCTGTAATTTCACAAAAGCCGGCATTGCCCGGCAATTGAATCAGCTGCTATTTTACTATGTAGAAGTACATGAACTATAAATATATGTATATATTTATGTCACAATGACATGTATATATATATATATATATATATATATATGTATTCTATGTGTGTATATCTAGTGTTTACAAGGAAAGAAAGGAGTTTTTTTAATTACGATATTTCTGTCCCATTGACTTGCATTGGGTTTCCGGTATCAGAATTGGCAATACCCGATACTTTTTGGGTATCGGTCCAATCCAATCCGATCCGATACTTATGGATACCGGGAAGTATCGCTCAACACTAATGCTCATCTATACAATCGTCTAATTCTGTCTGTAACGGAAATCCTGCGTCGCTGATTGGTCGCGCCCGGCCGCATGCGACCAATCAGTGACAGGCGCAGTCCAGCTGCAAATTGGCGCAGGATTTGAACCACGCATGCCACCGCTATCGTCGGGAGATCAGCGGCACTAGCCACTGATCTCCCGATGGTAGCCGCAGGTCATCTCCTGCCGCATGGAGGTCAGCAGCGACGCAGCCGGGAGATGACTGGTGCCAGTGGAAGTACCCCAACCGGCGGCCTCCACGTAAACTTTAGCAGCAGCCTCCACGTACACCCCACCAGCAGCAGCCTCTATATACCCCAGCAGCATACATATTCTAGAATACCTGATGCGTTAGAATCGGGCCACCATCTAGTGTCTGATAATTATCTCTGAAGAGACAAGTGGGACTTGTATAGATAAATCTTAATGCATGGTATCTATCTCCATCCTTCGTTCTTGATTGACGTACTTCTAGCAGCTGTAAAGGCCAATTTAGATGGCAATTGGGGAATGAATTTTCGAAAGCAACGCTTGTTCTCGACTATCAGCCAATGTAAACAGGCTGGCAAACATCCAAAATGCAAGAAAAAGGCTCTTTTGATTATTTTTAAGCATGCGTCAAGAGTAATCGTTGTTTTTATTTTTTTTTTTCCCGAATTTCACAAATCAATAGTATACATGGAAATAAGAAACTTGTCATATATCCTATTAGAGAAATCTTTTTTCTCCTTCTGGATTGATCTTTCACTGTCAATTCATGACTAAAATCTGCAAAATGTAATGTATCCAATGAAGACAGATTTCCCTTTTACTGAGATAGGGGATAACAATTGATGTTTACAAAAATCTATGGAGAAAGGAGTTGTGAGGAGGAGAGAGATAGTAGAGGCAGACACAGACACAGAAATTCTGCTGAAAGTTTTCCTGAAATGACACTTATAGGTCTCCATAGAACTTCATTAGCACCAACTGTAATCTTCTCAGTAATGGGAAAGGCTATATTCACTGAAGACAGATTTTGCCTGTGAATTGAGAATTTAGACCATGAGTGATCAGTCCATGAGGAGAAAGATGCAGATTTCTCTCTAAGATATATTACTGGGTTTCTTATTTTCACATGCACTATTGACGTATGAAAAAAAATCAAAAACATAGTGTCTCTTTAACCGCTTTCTGACATAGTACGTAATAATATGTCCCTGCACCCTGGGCCTTATTGACCAGGCATGGATTATTACGTCTAAGCACAGGCTGTGTGCGCGCGATCGCCGCCGGGTGTCAGCTGATTCTGTAAGCTGACACCTGGCAATAAGTGCCAGGAGCAGTCCCGCACCTCTCCTGGCACTTTACCCCCCTAAATGCAGCAATCAAACTCGATCGCAGCATTTCGGGAGCCAGCAGAGTGATGATAGCCCCTCTGCCCTTGGATCGGAGACTCCGCGGCGTGATCGTTGCCATGGTGACTCGATGTCCTCATGGCAGCATCTGGGTCACCAGAGCTTGGAAAGTTGCTTGATCATGCGCAGTGAATGATCATCAACTTTCTCTGTCAATGCATCTCCATGCTATACAAGCGATCAGCCTGCAAAAAATTATAGTCCCATAGTGGGACAAAGTAAAAACAGTTAAAAAAATAATAATTATAAAAAAATCAAAAGCTATTGTATCCATAAATAAATATTTGTATGAAAAAAAATCTAAACAATAAAAGCACACATATTTGATATCACCGCGTCCAGAGCGACTCAACCTATAAAACTGTCCCACTAGTTCACCCCTTTAGTGAACACCATAAGAAAAGGCAAAAAACAATGCTTTATCATCATACTGCCGATTAAAAAGTGGAATAAAACGCGATCAAAAAGACGGATATAAATAAACATGGTACCTCTGAAAACTTCATCTTATCCCGAAGAAAAAGCTGCCATACAGCTCCATTAGAGGAAAAATAAAAAAGTTATAGCTCTCAGAATAATGCGATGCAAAAATAGTAATTTTTTCTGTAAAATTGTTTTTGTTGTAAAATCATACTGACCCCAAGAATAAAACAGCCTTATCAATTTTACCACACGTGGAACAAAATACAATCCCCACAAAAAAAATCCTGAATTGCTGTTTTTTGATCATTCTGCCTTCCAAAAATCATAATAGAAAGCGATCAAAAAAGTACTGTGTCTGAAAATGGTACCAATAAAAATATCAACTCATCCCACAAAAAACAAGACACATGACTCTGTGGGCCAAAATATAGAAAGATTATGGCTCTCAAAATATGGTGATGCAAAAACTATTTTTTGTAATAAAAAGCGTATTTTAGTGTGTGACCGCAGCCAAACATAAAAAAATATAAGTCTAGTAGTGCTGTAATCGCACCGACCCGAAGAATAAAGTCACCTAATCACTTATACCGCATGAGGAACAACGTAAAAAATAAATAAAACCGATTCTTCACCTGCTGTTGATTTTTTCATTCTGCCTCCCAAAGATCGCAGTAAGGCTTGGCGCACATTTATCCTGTGCTCTGCGTTGAGCGTTTACAACGGGGTTTCTGTGTAAATCTCTGAAATACATTATTCAGAAGGAACTTGAGGTGGAAGATTCCCTAATCCCTATAATGAGGCAGACGGAGGCACTGTGGACGCCATCTGACCTGTAATCCGATGGTGCCCATCTTTTTAGAATTGCATAAAAGTGCCGTTGTCCACAGTTTTATGCACTTCTGAAAAGAATGACACGGCTGAACAGAGGCCAGATGGAGTCCAGAGTGACTCTGCTGCCTCATTATAGTGAATGGGTCCCTCAGGGGTTTCATCTGAAACATATCACTCAGAAATTTAGATGGAAACCCCAAAGTAAGTGCTCAGCGTAGAGCGTCGAATAAATGTAATCCCAAACATTATGTAAAATGTTCCCAATAAAAGCTTCAATTAAATCCACAAAGAAAGCATGTCCCCACTCAGGTCTGTCATCTGTTAACAGAAATATAGGGGGCATCCACATTTCTGGTAGTACAAAGGCTCTGGGAAAGCGAAATGGCTCCTCGTCCTTCAAAAGCAATTCAATAAATTCTGCGCTCTCAAATCCAAATCTCCCCTCCCTTCTGAACCTCACAGTGTACCTAAACCACATATAGCGTCCACATGTTTGGCATTTCTGAAGCGCCTAGCTTACGGGTGCATGTCTCCAGAAGCATGGGCTGGGCTTAACATACTGGTGACTGCAACGTATTGATCACTACAGCGTACTTGTCACTACAGCAGCAGTTTGCAATTTTTACTTGGCAACACTTATTGCTGCTTGTTTCTAGAAAATACCCATAGAGTCAAAATCCTCACTACACCTGCAGATAAATTTCCAAAGGGGTATAATTTCCAAAATGGGGTCACTTGAGGGGGATACTGCTCTTCTAGCAATTAGGGGCTCTGTATATGGAGTCCGCAAAGTGTTCTAGGAAAATGTGTGCTCCAGGAGGCAAATAGCGCTCTATTCCTCCCGAGTCTGTACAGCCACAAATGGGGTAAAATCTGGGGCTAAAACAAAATTTTGAAGGTAAAAATGTAGTTATTTTTTCTTCACTGCCCAATGGTATAGAATTCTGTGACACACCCTTGGTGGCAATATGAATTCCAATATGGCACCTCTTTCCTTCTGAGTTTTGCACTCTGCCTCAAAAGTAGTATTCCCCCACATATGGGGTATTAGCGTACTCAGGAGAAATTGCACAAAAAATTGTATGGTGCAATTTCTCCTGTTACCCATTTTAAAATTCAAAATTTGGGATTAAAATAACATTTTTGTGAGGAAAATGTGATTTTATTATTTTCACAGCTCAACGTTATCATTTTCTGTCAAGCACCTGGGGGTTCAAGGTGCTCACCACACATCTAAATACATTCCTTGTGGGGTCTAGTTTAAAAAATGGGGTCATTTGTGGGGAGTTTCCACTGTTTAGGCACATCAGGGGCTCTCAAAGCAGGACATGACGTCCGCTAATAATTACAGGAAATTTTATGTTCAAAAAGTCAAATGACGCTCCTTCCCTTCTGAGCCCTGCCGTGCGCCCAGACAGTAGTTTTTTCCCTCATATTGGGTATCATCATACTGAGGAAAAATTGCACTACAAATTGTATGCTGCAATTTCTCCTGTTACCCTTATGAAAATGCAACATTTGGAGCTAAAATAACATTTTTGTGTCGAAAATGTGATTTTATTATTTTCATGCCTCAACGTTATAAACGTCTGTGGAGCACCTGGGGATTCAAGGTGCTCACCACTCATCTAAATACATTCATTGAGGGGTCTAGTTTCCAAAAAGACGTCATTTATGAAGAGTTTCCACTTTTTAGGCACATCAGGGGCTCTCCAAACGTGACATGGCATTCGCCAATTGTTCCAGCAAAGTTTGCATTCTAAAAGTCAAATGGCACTTTGTCCCTTACGAGTTCTGCTGTGCGCCCAAACAGTGATTTTCTCCCTCATATGGGGAATCGGCATGCTCAGGAGAAATTACACAACAAATTTTGAGGTCCATTTTTTCCTGTCACCCATGTCAAAATAAAAAAAATGGATCTGAAAAAATTTTTTTGTGAAATAATGTTAAATGTTCATTTTTTTCCACATTCCAAAAATTCCTGTGACTCACCTGAAGGGTTAATAAACTTCTTGAATGTGGTTTTGAGCACATTGAGGTGTGAATTTTTAGAATGGTGTCCCTTTTTTCGTTTTTTTTCTATCATATAGATCCCTCAAAGTGACTTCAAATGTGAGGTGGTCCCTAAAAAAATGGTTTTGTAAATTTAGTTGGAAAAATTTAAAATCTCTGGTCAATTTTAATCCTTATAACTTCCTACCAAAACAAATGTTGCTTTCAAAATTGTGCTGATGTAAAATAGACATGTGGGAAATGTTATTTATTAACTTTTTTGTGTGACGTATCTGCAAAATAAGGGCATGAAAATTCAAAGTTTGAAAATTGCAAAATTTTCAACATTTTTCTTCAAATTTCCGTTTTTTTTCACAAATACGCGCAAATAATGTCGAAGGAATTTTACCACTTTCATGAAGTACAATATGTCACAAAAAAACGTTATCTGAATCACCTGGATCTGTTGAAGCGTTCCAGAGTTATTCACTCATAAAGTGACAGTGGTCAGAATTGTAAAAATTTGCCTGGTCATTAAGGCCGGGGTCACACTGGCGACAAAAACGGACGAGTGCAATGCGATGAAATATCGCATTGCACTCGGACCAATTTTAATCTATGGAGCAGCTCCCAGCATCCGATTTTTTCTCTGCCGTTTTCCTCGAACCAAGAAAATCGCAGCATGCTGCGATTGTCACCGATTATCGGGCGAGAATCACCAATGCAAGTCTATGGGTGCAATGAAAAATCGGATTACAAACGGACCACACATGTGACTTGCGAGAAAATCGCACTGGTGTCCTTTAGAAAAGCCGGCAATTCATCCCCTTCTATACTGTAAAATCACACTGACAGCTTTAATAAAAAATAGAAAGAATACATATACACACATAGAATACATATATATATATATACATGTCATTGTGACATATATATATATACATATATTTATAGTTCATACACTTCTACATAGTATAATAGCCGCTAATTCAATTGCCGGCTTCTGTGAAATTACAAAACCCGACATGAAATGACACATGGTTTACATACAGTTAACCATGTTATTTCATGTAGTTTGATATATGGTTTTGATGAACAATTACATGAGTGTATGTGTGCACAATTTCATACATGTAGGGGTTAATTAAATGTGTAAATTCGTTGAAAAAAAATGCGTGGGCTCCCGCGGTATTTTCTCAACCAGACAGGGAATGCCAGCGACTGAAGACAGATATTAGTAGCCCGGAGAGGGACCATTTATTTGTGCCCCCCTGGCTACTAACATCTGCTCCCAGCCACCCCAGAAAAGGCATATCTATGATTAGATGCCTTTTCTGGCACTTAGCCCGTCTATTCCCATAGCCCTGTAGCGGTGGCTAATGGGTTAATAATGGGTTAAGGCCACCTTGCTATTGAAAGGTGACTTTAAGCCAGGTTAATAATTGAGAGTTGTCAATTAGACAGCTATCAATAATTAATCCTATTGTATGAAATGAAAACAAAAACCACACACACATTAATTAAAAATAATTTTAATGAAATAAATACACAGTTTTTGATCATCTTTTATTGTACTGGTAATCCTTGCGAAGCCTTTGTTCTCCTGCAATAAAAAAAAATAATAAAACAACATTATTCTTACCTCTCCGGCGCTCAGTTAGGTCCCACGCTGCAATCCATCTGAAAGGGTTAACAATAACATGTTTACAGCGAGGAGCGCAGCTAATGCTGCAGCCTCGATGTAAACCCCCGAATGAATGAGCTCATCTCCCAGCTGGCAGGAAGTAATTAGCTGGGAAGCTTAATTGAATGTTTCCCACAGTAATCAGTTCCCTTCAGGTTAGCTGGGGACTCCCTCTGACGTCACTGATTCTGTGGGGAGTCCCTGGCTAACCTGAAGGGAACTGATTACCATGGGAAACATTCAACTAAGCTTCCCAGCTAATCACTTCCTCTCCTGCCAGCCGGGAGATGAGCTCATTCATTCGGGGGTTTACATTGAGGCTGCAGCATTAGCTGCATTAGCATCAGACGTACTATTCCGTCCATGTAACCCTGGACCTAATTCCCATGGACGGAATAGTACATCATATGCGATCAGCTGCGCTCCCGGCCACTATGTGCCAGGAGCGGTCACGGACCGCTCCTGCAACATTAGCCCCTGACACACTGCGATCAAAGATGATTGCAGTGTTCCAGCGGTATAGGGAAGCATCGCGCAGGGAGGAGGCTCCCTGCGTGCTCCCCTGAGACCCACAGAACAGCGCGATGTGTTCCCCAAGAACACATATTTAGTATCGCCGCGTCCTATAAAACTGTCCCATTAGTTAACCCCTTTAGAAAACCCCTTAAACAAAAAAAAAACTAGGCTAAAAAACAATGATTTATCATCATACCGCTGAACAAAAAGTGGAATAACACGCAATCAAAAAGACGGATATAAATAATCATGGTACCGCTGAAAATGTCATCTTGTCCCCCAAAAAACAAGCCATGACACAGCATCATCAGCGAAACAGTAAAAAAGTTATAGCTCGCAGAATAAAGCGATGCAAAAATAATTATTTTTTATATATACCGTATATACCCATGTATAAGCCGAGATTTTCAGCCCAGTTTTTAGGGCTGAAAGTCCCCCTCTCAGCTTATACGCGGGTCATATACGGGGGTCGGCGGGGGAGGGTGAGCGGGGGTGTCGGATCATACTCACCCCTCCGCCGGCGCGGTCTCTGCAGCCCCCCCCTGCTTCTCCCATGATCTCCGGCTCCTTCCTGCAGTGGTCACATGGCACCGCTCATTAAAGTCATGAATATGCACATATTCATGACTTTAATGAGCGGTACCACGTGACCGCTGCAGGACTGAAGTGCTGCGGAGAGCGCCAGGAGAAGAGGAGAGGCTGCAGGGACGCGCCGGTTGAGGGGTGAGTATAGCTATATTTACCTGTCCCTCGGTCCACCGCAGCGCTGCTCCCTCGGTCTGACTCCTGTGGCTGTGAATGATCAGCAGAGGGCGCGATGACGTCATTAGTGCCAGATTATTCACTGCTGAGGACCTGGAAGAGGACGCAGCGCAGCGATGCAGAGAGGACAGGTAAATATCTCAGGTGCCGGAGTCCTGAGCGAGCGGTGACACTGGCACCTGTCCCCCATAGCGCGCCAGTGTCACTGCCTGCTCAGGACACCGGCACCTGGCCCCCAGCGACGAGAGGTGAGTATGTCATTTTTTTTTGCAGCAGCAGCAGCATATGAGGCCTATACTATGGGGCATATGGGGCATAATTGTGCAGCATATGGGGGCATAATATGGAGCATATGGGGGCATAAGCTGTGGAACATATGGGGGCATAAACTGTGGAACATATGGGGCATAATCTGGAGCATAACGGGGCATAATATGGAGCATATGGGGAAATAAGATGTGGAACATATGGGGCATAATCTGGAGCATATGGGGCATAATATGGAGCATATGGGGGCATAAGCTGTGGAACATATGGGGCATAATCTGGAGCACATGGGGGCATAATCTGTGGAACATATGGGGCATAATCTGGAGCATATTGGGGCATAATCTGTGGAACATATGGGGCATAATCTGGAGCATATGGGAGCATATGGGGGCATAATCTGTGGAACATATGGGGCATAATCTGGAGCATATGGGGGCATAATCTCTGAAGCATATGGAGGCATAATCTGTGGAGCATATTGGGCATAATCTGTGCAGCATATGGGGGCATAATCTGTGGAGCATCATATGGGGGCATAATCATTTTTCTCCCTAGGCTTATACGCGAGTCAATAAGTTTTCCCATTTTTTTGTGGCAAAATTAGGGGGGTCGGCTTATACACGGGTCGGCTTATACATGAGTATATACGGTAATCGTTTTTATTGTGTAAAAGGGCCAAAACATAAAAAAATTATACAAATGAGGTATCTCTGTTATTGTACTGACCCGAAGAATAAAACTGCATTATCAATTTTACCACACGCGGAACGGTATAAAGGTCCCCCCAAAAAGAAATTCATGAATTGCTGGTTTTTGTTCATTCTGCCTCCCAAAAATCATAATAAAAAGTGATCAAAAAAGGTCATGTGCCCAAATATGGTACCAATAAAAACGTCAACTCGTCCCGCAAAAAATAAGACCTCACATGACTCTGTAGGCCAAAATATGGAAAAATTGTAGCTCTCAAAATGTGATGATGCAAAAACTATTTTTTGCAATAAAAAGCGTCTTTTAGCGTGTGACAGCTGCCAAACATAAAAACCCGCTATAAATAGTAAATCAAACCCCCTTTTATCACCCCCTTAGTTAGGGAAAAATAATAAAATTTAAAAAAATGTATTTATTTCCATTTTCCCGTTAGGGTTAGGGTTAGGGTTGGGGCTAAAGTCAGGGTTAGGTTTGTGGTTAGGGTTATGATTAGGGTTGGGATTAGGGTTAGGGGTGTGTTGGGGTTAGGGTTGGAGTTAGAATTGGGGGGGTTTCCACTGTTTAGGCACATCAGGGGCTCTCCAAATGTGACATGGCGTCTGATCTCAATTCCAGCCAATTTGGCGTTGAAAAAGTCAAATGGTGCTACTTCGCTTCTTAGCTCTGCCATGCGCCCAAACAGTAGTTTACCCCTACATATGGGGTATCAGCATACTCAGGACAAATTGCAAAATAAATCTTGGGGTCCAATTTCTTCTGTTACCCTTGGAAAAATAAAAAATTGGGGCGAAAATATCATTTTTGTGGAAAAAAATATGATTTATTATTTTTATGGCTCTATGTTATAAACTTCTGTGAAGCACTTGGGGGTTCAAAGTGCTCACCACACATCTAGATAAGTTCCTTTGGGGGTCTAGTTTCCAAAATGGGGTCACTTGTGGGGGTTTCCACTGTTTAGGCACATCAGGGGCTCTCCAAACGCGACATCACACTCGCAGACCATTCCATCAAAGTCTGCATTACTAAACGTAACTGCTTCTATTCTGAGCCCCGACGTGTGCTCACACAGTAGTTTTTTCCCACATATAGGGTATCAGTGTACTCAGGACAAATTGGACAACAACTTTTGGGGTCCAATTTCTCCCCTTACCCTTGGGAAAATAAAAAAATGGTGACTAAAAGATCATTTTTGTGGGGAAAAAATAGGATTTTTTATTTTCATGCCCGGGCATTATAAACTTGTGTAAAGCACTTGGGGGTTCAAAGTGCTCACCACAGATCTAGATAAGTTCCTTAGGGGTCTAGTTTCCAAAATGGGGTCACTTGTGGGGGGTTTACACTGCTTAGGCACATCAGGGGCTCTGCAAACTGAACATGACACCCATCAAAGTCTGCATTCCAAAATGTCATTACTTCCTTTCCGAGCCCTGCCGTGCACCCAAACAGTATTTCCCCCCACATATGGGGCATCAGCATACTCAGGACAAATTGGACAACAACTTTTGGGGTCCAATTTGCTTGTGAAAAATCAAAAATTGGAAAATTGGGGACTAAAAAATAATTTTTAGTGGAATTTTTTCTTTTTTTCACACCCAGGCATTATAAACTTTAGTGACACATTTGGGGTTGAACGTGCTCACAACAGATCTAGATAAGTTCCTTAAGGGGTCTAGTATCCAAAATGGTGTCACTTGTGGGGGGTTTCCACTGTTTAGGCACATCAGGGGCTCTCCAAACGCGACATGGCATACAGCCAATTCTGCGTTGAAAAAGTCAAACTGCTCTCCTTCCCTTCCAAGCTCTGCCATGCACCCAAACAGTGGTTTACCCCCACATATTGGGTATCAGCATACTCAGGACAAATTGCACAATAACTTTTGAGGTCTTGTTACCCTTGGGAAAATAAAAATTGGGGTGAAAAGATCATTTTTGTGGAAAAAATATAATTTTTTAATTTTACGGCTCTACGTTATAAACTTGTGTGAAGCACTTGGGGGTTCAAAGTGCTCACCACAGATCTAGATAAGTTCTTTATTGGGTCTAGTTTCTAAAATGGGGTCACTTGTGTGGGATTCCCACTGTTTAGTCACATCAGGGGCTATCCAAATGTGACATGGCGTCCAATCTCGATTCCAGCCAATTTTGGTTTGAAAAAGTCAAATGGCGCTCCTTCCCTTCCGAGCTCTGCATATGGGGTATCAGTGTACTCAGGAAAAATTGGACAACAACTTTTATGGTCAATTTCTCCTGTTACCCTTGGGAATTCCCATCGCCACACAATAAGAGAAAAAAGAATGATTCTACCTGTGGCAAAACACTTTTGTATCCCCGGTCATAGCATGATGGACATGAAATGACTTGTATTAAAATCTAACTTTAAATCTGAGAGAGATAGAAAAGTTTGGGAATATAAGCTCATGACGACCTTTGACACTCTCAGTGCTGGAATGAATGTATCCCATGGATTTATGTCATTTTACATCAATTAAGGAATCTGCTTCTCTGAACTTCTGGGGGCATCAAAACACAATACCAGACCCCAATCAGAGGGCAATAAAACTTTCACACTCCTTATCTATGAACTGTTTCAATATTTATGTTCATCCCTCTCCCATAATGACAGTTCTGCTTCACGTCACTTGTCTTACCTATTGCATTATTTCTGTGCTGTGTTGTGTATAAATATGTGATTCTTCAGTTTTTGTTTTAGTCTTTGCCTGATGAAGAGACCTGAATAGTCTCGAAAGCTTGCAATTTGTTACCATCTTTTCAGTTAGCCATTAAAAGGTATCAGCCACTGAGGACTCTCAATTCTAAATATTTTTCTAAACCATCTCAGACAGATATCTGTCCAGCCTCTGTTATAAATTAAATTATATACCGTATATACTCGAGTATAAGCCGAGATTTTCAGCCCATTTTTAAGGGCTGAAAGTGCCCCTCTCGGCTAATACTCGAGTCATATACCAGAGGGTCGGCAGGGGAGGGGAGCGCAACTGTCACATATACTCACCCCCTCATGGCATGGTCTCTGCAGCCCCCCTGCTTTTCCCATGGTCTCTGGCGCCTGTGTTCAGCGTACACGTGGTACCGCTCATTAAAGTCATGAATATGTGCATATTCATGACTTTAATGAGCGGTACCATGTGACCGCTGAAGGAAGGAAGAGCTGCGGCGCCAGAGACGATGGGAGAAGCAGGGGCTGCAGAGACGCGCCAGGAGGAGGTGAGTATGACGGGGAGGACGGGGGGAGCCATGATATATTCACCTGTCCCCATTCCACTGCTGCGCACCGCTCTGTCCTCCGCGTCCTCTGGCTGTGTCATTCAGGTCAGAGGGCACGATGACGTGGTTAATGCGTGCCCTTTGCCTGAACATTCACAGCCAGAGGACCCGGAAGACAGCGGCGCGCGGCTGTGGAACGGGGACAGGTGAATATCGCAGGTGCTGGGGGCCTGAGCCAGCGGTGACACCGGCACCTGGCCCCCAGCGACGAGAGGTGAGTATGTCTTTTTTTTTTTTCATTCACAGCAGCAGCATATGGGGCATCTTATGGGGCCATAACCTTTATGGAGCAGCATATGGGGCCCATTCTATGAATCATCTTATGGGGCCATGACCTTTATTGAGCAACATATGGGGCCCATTCTATGGATCATCTTATGAGTCCATCAACCTTTGTGGAGCAGCATATGGGGCCCATTCTATGGAGCATCTTATGTGGCCATAACCTTTATGGAGCAGCATATGGGGCCCATTCTATGGAGCATCTTATGGGGTCATAACCTTTATGGAGCAGAATAAGGGGCCCATTCTATGGAGCATCTTATGTGGCCATAACCTTTATGGAGCAGCATATGGGGCCCATTCTATGGAGCATCTTATGGGGTCATAACCTTTATGGAGCAGAATAAGGGGCCCATTCTATGGATCATCTTATGGGGCCATAACCTTTATGGAGCAGCATATGGGGCATAATCTATGGATCATCTTATGGGGCCATAACCTTTATGGAGCAGCATATGGGGCATAATCTATGGATCATCTTATGGGGCCATAGCCTTTATGGAGCAGAATATGGGGCATAATCTATGGAGCATCTTATGGGACCATTATTAACCTTTGTGCAGCATTATATGGAGCGTATTTTGTATGGAGCATCTTATGGGGCCATCATGAACTGTATGGAGCATTATATGGGGCTCCTGATTAAATATGGATATTTAAAAATATTTAACCTACTGATGTCGCAATTAATTTTGCTTTTATTGGCATCTATTTTTATTTTTGAAATTTACCAGTAGCTGCTGCAGTTCCACCCTAGGCTTATACTCGAGTCAATAAGTTTTACCAATTTTTTGTGGTAAAATTAGGGGGTCGGCTTATACTCGGGTCGGCTTGTACTCGAGTATATACGGTACCTATTTTTCATATGTGCTCCATATACTTGTTTTATCCTAATTTATTATCCAAGAACTTGTTTCCTTTTTTATCTACCTCTCAGTTTTGATTTTACTAAGCTGCTTATTGGAGTAATTTTATGACCATTGGTATTTGTTGGGAATCAAACTTACTGGTGAGTGTTAATGATTTTTTATAGATCCCACATTGTATCTCCAACTCTCTCCTCTATCCAACAATAATAACGATACATTTTTTTTAAGTCACTTTCCTTTTTGTCTTGCATCGGTTGCCATTTTTGGCACCAAATTCATCAAACTGGCGCAAGCTATTTATGAATTTAGCGCAAAATCAAAGGCTACCTTCCTTTCTTGAACTGGCTTTGAGACTTTTGGTGCCACAAGTCGCACGTTGACACAAAAAATACTGTGGCAAAAATTGCGTCAAAATAGTGGTGTATTCAAAAATTCATCAGTCACAGGTTCCTTTTTAAAGGGAGGAAAAATGTTAAAAATAAGCTTAATTGTTTTCTGAATTATACAGACAAATTGCATTTGTTATTGTAGAGTTAATTACCAATTGCACTTGGTGCCTAAAAGAGGGGGTCTGTCATTAGTATTTAGGGTTGCATGAAAACAACTCTCTAAAAGCATGTACTATTATAAATGCAATTACTTAACTTCATTATGGGAATATGTGCTGCCTGGGGCATGTTATTAGCGTGTATCCATTTAGTCATAGAAACGGTGTGTGTGCGTCTCAGTAATATATCCTCAGAGTACAGACACACCTTGTAAGCAAGACACTACTGCTACAAAACAATTTTTCCCTCATCACGATGCATGTCACATATGTTGCGTCAGACACATGATGATCAATAAAATGATGACAATTGAATATGTCATTTCAAAATCAAAGTGTTAAAGGGATGGACTCTGATAAAGAATACTGTACCTATTCTTGAATTGATTATGGGACCTTAAGAGTCAACAAAAGGATTGTGTGAAAAATTCACAACGTTCAGTGGGGAACATCGTTATAGCGCAAGCTCAGCATTTGCCAAAGTAGACTTCAGAAAGTTCTGCCTGATGGTACTTTTCACTTGCAATGGGAAGTAGATGCTGATATTGTTCTTTTACCAATTATCCAGAATGCTATGTTGCTAAAAGCAGATCAGAAGCATAACATATGGAGAAACTTAAAATCCCAGTAAAGGTTTGTACTCTTTCATGTTATCATTTACCTTCCTTCCATGCAAAATAATAGCATGTTATGTAAATTATGCATTTATTTCAAGCTGTATTACTATATTGTAGTCAAGACAGGACCACAGGGATAGTGCTTCTACTGGGCCATCTGTCTTAGGGCTCGTGCACACAACCCATTTTCTTATATGAGTGCTATCTGTGGTTTTCATGGATAGCACTCGTACATATGAAATTGAAGGGGAGATAGAGCTGGTTTGTTGTGGGCCAGAACTGAGTTATGGTGGCCATGAGACCCCTCTTCTAAACAGGAGTCAGTAATGAGTGCATGGGTTCTTTACTCACTGTTCCTTCAGGAGTACCTTCTACCTCACCGTCCATGGGATCGGATCCGGCTGTGACTTCAGACAAGACAGTAGACCTTGGGTCAAGGTTAATAGGTTCAATTTTACTGTGCAATTCGGTTACACTTGGCTGCAGCATACAGAATAAGACATAGTCCCATTTTAGTGATGTTTCCTTTGTTTCCTGGTCTGTTAGTCTTCGTCTACTTTCTGCCCCACTTGTCCCTAACCCAACTGTCCTAGCCAGCCCTAGGGACTCTCCTCCTGGAATAACAGCTTCCCTGCAGATCACTATCCTTTCCTTTCTTTGTGACCCGACTGACATCTTCCTCACAGAGGAATTAGGGGTATGGCTCTCAATACCCCTTCCGGACCTCAAGCCCAAGACTGTCCCATTGTCCAGACGAATGTCAGAATGTGTCCTCATGCTTTGTGGAAACTTGACCTAACAGCACCCATTCAGCTCTGCCTCTTCTTGCTCCTGCTAACAGTGTCTTGTCCAGCTTTATTCTCCACTCCACTCTCTCTCTGAGCTTGCACTTGACTGAGTCCTGGACTCTGACTAACTCTGACACAACTCACTCTAATTCGGAAAAACATTTTCTTATAAAAACTGATCTAACCTTACCCCAACTGTGGGCTAATTCAAACTCTATTAACTATCAAATCCTAGCGTAGTGAAAAGTGTATCTCTATCTACTGAATGGTTCCCTTAGTGGACAGACTTCCCGCATTCCCAGGGATGGCCTTCGACATAGTGTATAGGAGAACCGAGCACACAGCACCAGCCATAGAGATGAAAGATAAAAGTAATGTTATCACACACATATAAGCATTAATACATAAAACTACAAACAACATCATAACAACACCCCATGTTGCCACAACGTCTTCATCATCCCAGCCTCACCCCTACAACAGTCTATGGGGCTGTGCACATGTCCAATTTTTACCTCTGACTGAGTGGTTTGCAGAGAGAATCAGTGACATATCTGAGTTTGATCCGAGTGTCAGATCAGATCAAAATCATCATCGCAAGTCTATGGGTCCGTGGAAAAAAATGGGACTGGACTTGGTTGAGATCCAACTTGAGTCCAATTTCCTTGAACTGACAGAATGGAGAAACTATTTTTCTTTCAACATTTGAGAAAAACTGATGGCACTCTGATCAGTTTCAGATCAGAATAATCGGACTGTTCTTCTCGGATGTGGAGAAAACGGTCATGTGCACCTACTCGTATACTGCTGACACCCTAATCTAATAGCTAGGATCAGAGCTTGTGATGGCTAGACAAAAGGAATGGGGCTTCATCTGTCATGTCATAGGCCACCCTCTAATGCAATCACTGTGTGCTATTGGTTTCCCATGGCAGTCCAAGGCCTCTACCTGTAATGCATAGATGCCTAATAGACCCTGTGTTTGATCATTATATATCCCTTCAAAAAATCATAAAACAAAGTATTAAAAAATGTCGTTGGTTCTCCAAAATTGCATCACAAACAACCCACCCGACAGTAAAGAAAAAGAGGTCACACATCACCAAGAAAACTATACACTTAAAGAGTAGTGTTGAGCGATACGATACTGCAAATATCGGGTATCGGCCGATATTAGCTGTATCGGACTTTCGATTCCGAGTTCCGATATTGTCGTCTTATCGGATACCGGAATCGGAATTGTCACTGTCACTGTCAGTGTCCGTCGGTCGGGTCTGTCAGGAGTCAGCGGCACTTACCTGGCAGAAGATCTCCGGCGGTCACGGCCTGGACTGCTTGATGGCCGCCATCATCTTTCCCCGGCGGTCACATGCAGTTTCTCGCGATAACTGCAGTGACTGCTGGGTAATCCCGGTCGTAAAGCAGTCAGTCCGATGACGTCACCGCCGGGGAAGCAGGTAATCAGCTGTGCTGCGTCGCGATGACAGGCTCTGCCTGTCATTGCGATGTAGCAGAGCTGGATCGTCGTGGGACACTCGTTACTATGGACTGCGTCGGACAGGTGGTATACTGTTGGTTTGTTTTTTTCCTTTTTTTACAGGAGATTGATGGCGTCGCAGGAATGAGAGTATAATAAAAGAAATGAAAACTGTGTTGTCTCTTTTATTTCATTAAAAGACTTTTTTCTTGCTTTGTCTTTTTTTTATACATTTAAAAACTTTGGGATTAATAATGGATCGGTGTCTTATTGACGCCTATCCATTATTAACCGGGCTTATTGTCACCGTGCAATCAACGGTGACTAGTGTTGAGCGATACGATACTGCAAATATCGGATATCGGCCGATATTAGCTGTATCGGCCTTTCGATTCCGAATACCGATATTTTCGTCATATCGGATACCGGAATCGGATTTGTCACTGTCACTGTGAGTGTCCGTCGGTCGGGTCTGTCAGGAGTCAGCGGCACTTACCTGGCAGAAGATCTCCGGCGGTCACGTCCTGGACTGCTTGATGGCCGCCATTATCTTCTCCCTGGCGGTCACATGCAGTTTTTCGCGATAACTGCAGTGACTGCTGGGTAATCCCGGCCGTAAAGCAGTCAGTCCGATGACGTCACCGCCGGGGAAGCAGGTAATCAGCTGTGCTGCGCCGGGATGACAGGCTCTGCCTGTCATTCTGATGTAGCAGAGCTGGATCGTCGTGGGACACTCGTTACTATGGACTGCATCGGACAGGTGGTATACTGCTGTTTTTTTTTTTTCATTTTTTTACAGGAGATCGATGGCGTCGCAGGATGAGACTGTAATAAAAGTAATGAAAACTGTGTTGTTTTTTTTATTAAATTAAAAAACTTTTATATGAACATTCACCCGTCCGGGTACATCAACAATTTAACTATTTACATACAGGGACCCTGTCCGGGTTATTTATAATTCTTTGGCAGGGGTGTTCCAGGTACCACCTGGTACTCTTCTGATGCTTGCCAAACATCCGAGACACCAAGGACCACCAGGACCTGATGACGTCGTGTGGCCTGTACAGTCAAGTCGTGACCCGCTATCTGTGTCTGTGTGGCCACCTCTTTCATCTCCCTCCGGGTCTGGAGCCCTATGTCCCGGACTGAACGAACCCCAGGGGGCCTAACAGGCGCCGGGTACGGGTCAGCTATAGTTATCATGTCCATAGCTGGGGCTGCTGAGGAGACCACTGAGGGAGGCTGGGGAGATTTACGGCGTGGGGTGGGCACTTGTGCAGAGGCCTGGATGTGGGAGGCTGAAGGCTCCGAGGGTCTCACAGGTTCCTGACACTCTGGGGAGTAGGGGTCGCACCTGGTAACATTTAGGGCGTACCATCCATTGTAACCCAGTGTCGGGTGTAAGTCACCAAGTCTCCTGGCAACAGGTCCCTCCCCGGGTGTCCTTCTGGGAGGTGAGTCTCCACGTCCCGCCGGGTCACAAAGACTTCTAAATAAAGTCCAGGCTCCTGGATGAAGCCCCAACCACCTTTCAATTTAAAGCTCCGTACTGCACCCTTACGCCGCGGCTCCCTCAGGGTTCCTTTATCTTTTCTCATCCGGTCCTTATCTGCCCGGTCCTTCTCCAGGTTACGTTGCCGAAGTTTTTGGGATTCTCGCTGCTCCCTTTGTCGCTCTGCTTCCCGCTCCCAACGTCTCCACTCTTCCTCCTGACGCCGGTTGTAATTCTCCTCCAGCATCTCCATGTCTCCACCATCAAACTGCAGCTTATGGTGTCCGGTTTGCGGCAGCTCTCCTGGCGGCGCTCACCTGCGGAGGAAGCAGCCGGCTCTGGAACAGATGACAGTCGGGGCTCCGGTACAGACAGGTAGACCTCTGGTGCCTGCGCGGCCTCCTCCATGAGGACGGGTGTCGCTTCTTCTGTCTCAGCGACGGGGGCAGACAGCGGGATCTGGGGTGCTGCCGGTGCAGAGTTTTTTGCAGGAACGGGTGCCTCCACTGCGACAACGTCAACCGGATCACATTGCAAGGGCTGGGATGCCCGCACGGACTCCTCTACTAGAACGGGTGCCTCACCTTCCGGTACAGACACTTCAGGGGGTAAGAGGGATTGGCGCCGCTCCAAGTTTAGTTTTAGGGCACGCCAGCTGGCTTCCATCCTGGCGACCTCCTCCCGGTGCCGGGCCAGGCCTCTTAGGGTATCCTCCGCTTCTTCCAGCGTAGGAGGGTTTCCAGGCCGGGTGCCCAACGGTGGTTCCGTGGCGATCGGGTCGCTTCCGTGGGGGGAGAGCTCTGACTGCTCCATCCCTTCACACTTCTGCTCGTGTCCATTAGCCATCTCTGCCAAGTCACATGTGTCATTAGCATCTGGAGAGGGCCCCTCTTTTGTAGGGAGGCGGGACCTTCGTGTTAGTTTCTGCACACTGAGGAGGATGAGGAGGCGGAACTGAAGAGCTGTGGGGCACGATCTTACATTGCAGTACCATTTAGAGTGGTCGGCCATCGTTTTCACGCCACTGAGTGAGTGTACACCCACGAAGAGCACGCCCTTCTTCTTCACCAGTGCCTCGTCGTGACGCAGATATGGCGGAAAAATGGCAAATACATTCTCTGATGATTTTAGCAATTCTCAAGCACAAAACCAGTTCAATTCAGGCACACAGGACTCGCTTATAGCGAGCTACAGAATCCTGTTCTTGACGCCCAAGTTGAGTCGCACAGAGCCAGAGGTTTTGGGGGTACTCGGCACCGAGCCCGTCGACTTCTATGGGGTATGTCACGGCTTTACCCGGCAATTGAATCAGAGTCTATTTTACTATGTAGAAGTGTATAAACTATAAATATATGTATATATATATGTCACAATGACATGTATATATATATATATATATGTATTCTATGTGTGTATATTTTGTGTTTACAACAAAAGAAAGGGTTTTTTTTGTTGCGATTTTTTTTCCCATAGATTTACATTGGACTTCCGGTATCGGAATCGGATATCGACGATATTTAGTGATATCGGCGATACCATTCCGATACGATATTTTTAGATATCGAGCAGTATCGCTCAACACTAATGGTGACATTAACCCCTTATTACCCCACTTGCCACCGCTACAGGGCAGTGGGAAGAGCCGGGTAAAGTGCCACAATTGGCACATCTTTTGATGTGCCAAATGTGGTGCTGCTGTAGCCTGGTATTATCAGGCTGTTGAGGGCCAAAATCCATGGGCCTTGACAGTCTTTTAATACCAGGCCGCAGCAGTCTGCATTTTATTTGGCTGGTTAACAAAAATAGGGGGACCCCTACGCCGTTTTTTTTTCGAGGGGATCCCCTATTTTTGTTAACCAGCCAAGCTAAGCAGACTGCTGTGGCCTGGTATTATCAGGCTGGCAAGGTACATGGATATTGGATCCTTACCAGCCTGAAAAACCAGGCCTCAGCAGTCTGCTTCATCTGGCTGGTTAACAAAAATAGGGGGGACCCCACGCCAATTTTTTTTCGAGGGGATCCCCTATTTTTGTTAACCAGCCAAGATATGCAGACTGCTGTGGCCTGGTATTATCAGGCTGGCAAGGTCCATGGATCTTGGCTCCTTACCAGCCTGAAAAACCAGGCCTCAGCAGTCTGCTTCATCTGGCTGGTTAACAAAAATAGGGGGGACCCCACGCCAATTTTTTTTCGAGGGGATCCCCTATTTTTGTTAACCAGCCAAGATATGCAGACTGCTGTGGCCTGGTATTATCAGGCTGGCAAGGTCCATGGATCTTGGCTCCTTAACAGCCTGAAAAACCAGGCCTCAGCAGTCTGCTTCATCTGGCTGGTTAACAAAAATAGGGGGGACCCAACGCCAAATTTTTTCGACGGGATCCCCTATTTTTGTTAACCAGCAAAGATAAGCAGACTGCTGTGGCCTGGTATTATCAGGCTGGCAAGCAGGGTCGGACTGAGCCACCGGAGAAACCTCCGGTGGGCCCCAGCTCCTGCGTGGTGGGCCCTGATTTGAAAGGATAGGTCGCGGGGCAGAGTGGGCGGTGGCCCCGGGCCCCGCGCTCTGAGGGGGCCCACCCGGAGCTACGCTACAGTAACTGTATCGGCGTGCTGTGCATTCTGCAGTTACATTCTGCGGCAGAGCAGGGAGAATCGATCTTCCTGCTCTGCCGCCCAGAAGCTATGGGGCCTGAACAGGCGTTGGGGGGGCCCGGTGCCAGCAGTGGGCCCCCCACCCGTAATCGGAGGGTCAGCTGTATCGGCATCCAGCCGATACAGCTGACCGCATAGAGAGAGAAGGAGCGAGCGCTCCTTCTCTCCCATAATCCCCCTCTCAGCGTCTGACAGCGGGCGCGATGACATCACCTGCCGGCGCCCGCTGTCAGACGCTGAGAGGGAGAACAGTGAGCAGCACAGGAGCCGGGAGGTGAGTATTGTTTTTTTTTTTTTTAATGGGGGTGCATTATACTACAGAGGCTGTATATGGGGGGTGCATTATACTACAGAGGCTGTATATGGGGGCTGCATTATACTACAGAGGCTCCATATTGGGGTGCATTATACTACAGAGACTCCCTATGGGGATGCATTATACTACAGAGGCTGCCTATGGGGGTGCATTATAATATAGCGGCTGCCTATGGTGGTGCATTATATTATAGACTCTGCCTATGGGGGTTTATTATAATATAGAGGCTACCTATGGGGGTGCATTATACTATATTGAGGACTATCTGGTGTATTATGCTGTATGGATGCTATCTAGGGGCCATCATACAGTGTTGGACCCATTAAATAGTTTGGGGACATTAAGGGGTCAGTATATATCCAGTGAGGGGCATTATTCTGTATATAGGGGAGATGTACAGGGGGAGACTTGGGACATTATTAAATGTAAAGTGGACACTTATTGTTATAGGGGAACTCGGGTTACTGTGACTGTCAAAGGGGCACACAGGGCATTATTACAGTCTAGGGGACAAAATGTGGGCACTGTTTTCTAGGGCACTTGCACCCGGCATTACTATATTCTAGAGGGGTGCTTTAAAATTTAGAGGTCACACAGAACCACACAGCAGGTGCAGTAATAGGGACACATACTGCAGCAGCAGCAGCTCAGTATTGGGGTATCAGGTGCAGTAATAGGGACACATACGGCAGCAGCGGCTCAGTATTGGGGTATCAGGTGCAGTAATAGGGACACATATGGCAGCAGCGGCTCAGTATTGGGGTATCAGGTGCAGAAATAGGGACACATATGGCAGCAGCGGCTCAGTATTGGGGTATCAGCAGGATGAGGAGTTTGTGCAGGTTGAGAATAGTCCAATTGGTGACCAAGACAGTGCTAAAAATATGAGAAGTGAAATGTGTCTTTGTTGTAATCTCTGCAGTCGAGTCCTGGCTGGAGAAGTAGTCATGTCGGTCTGGGCCAGATGGAAAAGAAATGAAAAGTGAACAATTCCATTAGAAAGAACATCAGCGGTAAGTCATTATCTGTACCTGTGCTGTAATCTATTATATGTTCTGTAGGACTGGTATTATTTACCACAGACCATATGGCGGTAATATCAATATTGGTCTTTTTATATATAGATTATTTTTGGCAACAGCCCGGTCATTTGCTGAGGTTCTCTGATTCAGAAGTTTCGCCCCCACTAAACCAAAACCCTAGCTACGCCTCTGGCTCTCTCTCTAGTCTTTCTTTCTCTCTCTAGTCTTTCTCGCTCTCTGTTCTTTCTTTCTCGCTCTCTGTTCTTTTTTCTCTCTGTTCTTTTTTCTCTCTCTCTTTTCTTTAATTCCTCTCTTTCTTTCTCTGTTTGTTCTTTCTCTCTCGCTGCTCTTTCTTTCTTTTCCTCAGTACCAGCCACTGTGCCCTCATTACCAGTCAGTGTGATCAGCAGTGCTAAATGGGTACGCTTGGGGCCAGGATATGGGTGTGATTAGCTGTTAAATGGGTGTGGTCGGGGCGTGGCCTAAAATTTGCAGCGACGCCCTACGCGCGCCGCTGCCTTTAACCCTCTTTCCTGTCTTCAAAATTTGGGAGGTATGCTGTATGACCTCACTACAACTTCTGGCCATGCTCCTGATGAGCGCGACGGATGGTCTCCTGAGGGATCTCCTCCCACACCTGGACTAAAACATCCACCAACTCCTGGACAGTCTGTGGTGCAACGTGGCATGGCCTAAAATTTGCTGCAGCAGGCACAGCATGCCACAGCCTTTGTCCCTCTTTCTCTTCTTCAAAGGTTGGGAAGTATGATGGTGGGCCCCAAGAATATTTTTTCTCTGGTGGGCCCAAGGTACTCCAGTCCGACGCTGCTGGCAAGGTCCATGGATATTGGCTCCTTAACAGCCTTAAATACCATGCCTCAGCAGCAGGGGCGTACATAGAAATCATGGGGCCCCATAGCAAAAGTCTGAATGGGCCCCCCCCAAAAAAAAAACCCAGAGCCATTGCAAATGTAAAGTGCCAGCACAGTGAGGGGACACATTAAACAAAAAAAATGTATTATGCCCCCATAGATTGTGCCCCCATAGATGCTCCTTATGCTGCCGCAGCTGCTGCAACCAAAAAAAAAAAAGACATACTCACCTTTCGTCGCTGGGGGCCAGGTGCCGGTGTCCTGAGCAGGGGGTGACACCAGGTGCCGATGTCACCGCTCGCTCAGGGCCCCGGCACCTGAGATATTTACCTGTCCTCTCTCCACTGCTGAGTGCCGCTGTCTTCGGGGTCCTCCAGCAGTGAATGATCAGGCAGAGGGCGCGGCGCGCACTAACGACGTCATCGCGCCCTCTGACCTGAACATTGCAGCAAGAGGACGCGAGCAACGGTGGAACGGGACAGGTAAATATCCCTTATACTCACCCTTCCGCCGGCGCAGTCTGTGCAGCCCCTGCTCTTCTCCCACGGTCTCCGCCGCCAGTGTTCAGCGGTCATGCGGGACAGCTCATTAAAGTCATGAATATGTGCGTATTCATGACTGTAATGAGCGGTACCACCTGACCGCTGAACACAGGCGTCGGAGACCGTGGGAGAAGAGCAGGGGCTGCAGAGACCGCACCAGGAGGGGTGAGTATATAGAAGAGCTGCGCTCCCCCTCCCCCGCCGACCCCCTGGTAGTACTGTGTCAGCACAGCTACCCGACCGTCGAGGGCCCCCTCACCTGTCCGGGCCCCATAGCAGCTGCTTGGTCTGCTTCATTCACGGTACGCCACTGCTCAGCAGTCTGCTTCATCAGGCTGGTTAACAAAAATAGGGGGGACCCGACGCCATTTTTTTTTTGAAGGGAACCCCTATTTTTGTTAATCAGTTCCCTCTGACGTCACTGATTGTGTCCCTGGCTGACCTGAAGTGAAAGTGGAAAGCAATCAATTAAGCTTTCCACTTCCTCTCCTGTCAGCCAGGAGAGGAACTCATTCATTTGGGGGTTTACTGTGAGGCTGCAGCATTAGCTGCAGTCCCTGCAGTAAACATTAACCCTTTCTGAAGGATTACACCGTGTGACCTGACTGTGCATGGGATAGGTAAGAATAATTTTGCTTTTTTATTTTATTTTTATTACAGGAAATGGTTTTTGCAGTCAAATAAAAGATGGTCAAAAACATGTGTCTTTATTTCATTAAAATGATTTTTAATTAAAGTGTGTGTGTTTTATTTTATTTCATGCAATAGGATTAATAATTGATAGTTGTCTAATTGACAGCTCTCAATTATTAACCTGGCTTAAGGTCACCTTTCAATTGCAAGGTGGCTTTAACCCCATATTAACCCATTCGCCACCGCTACAGGGCAATGGGAATAGACGGGCAAAGTGCCAGAAAGGGCGAATCTAATTATAGATTTGTCTTTTCTGGGGTGTCTGGGGGCAGATGTTAGTATCCAGGGGGGGGCCAAAAATAATGGTCCCTCTCTGGGCTATTATTATCTGCCCCCATTCGCTGGCTTTGTCTGTCTGGTTGCGAAAATAGGGCGGGAGCCCACACATTTTTTTTAAACAATTTTACACCTCATATATATATATATATATATATATATATATATATATACATGTCATTGAATTTGTGACACATATATATATATTTATATTTATAGTTCATACACATCTACATAGTATAATAGCCGCTAATTCAATTGCCGGCTTTTGTGAAAATGCAGAACCCGACATGAAATGACACTTGGTGTACATAGGGTTAACCATGTCCTTTGCTATCTGATTTGCACAAACAATTACATCAGTCTATGTGTGCAAAATTTCACACCTGTAGGGGTTAATTAAAGGTGTAAATTCGTAGCAAAAAAGTCCGGTTTTTTTACAACGAATTTACAACTTTAATTAACCCCTACACGTGTGAAATTTTGCACACATAGACTGATGTAATTGTTTGTGCAAATCAGATAGCAAACGACATGAAAAGACATGGTTAACCCTATGTACACCAAGTGTCATTTCATGTCGGGTGCTTCTGTCTTTTCACAGAAGCCGGCTTTACCCGGCAATTGAATCAGAGGCTATTTTACTATGTAGAAGTGTATAAACTATACATATATGTATATATATATGTCACAATGACATGTATATATATATATATATATATATATATATTCTATGTGTGTATATTTTGTGTTTACAACTAAAGAAAGGGTTTTTTTAGTTGCGATATTTTGTTCCCATAGACTTACATTGGACTTCCGGTATCGGTATCGGGTATCGCCGATATTTTAGTGATATCGGTGATACCATTCCGATCCGATATTTTTGGATATCGGAAAGTATCGCTCAACACTATTAAAGAGCTCTCTGGGCAGTGATAAAACAAATAATTTTCAAGTGTGGAAATGAACAATAACTTGCTGTAAAAATAAAAATAAAAACAATAACATGACAATTATTTATTTATTATTTATTATGCTTTAATTATATAGCGCCATTACTTTCCACAAGCCTTTATAGCCATAGTTTTCACTGTCCTCATTGGGATTCACAATCTAAATTTTTATTCTGTATATCTGTGGAGTTAGAGAAGAAAACAGAGAACCCGGAAGTAACCCTCGTAAACATGGTTGCTGTGTTTATTCACCTCATCACTGCGTCCAAAAATCATCACAAAATGGTGTTTTTTGAAAAATACATCTCACCTTTCATGTTGTGATGAAAAACAAAAAATTGATTTTGAAATGCAGAGATAGCGATTAGGCAACAATGGTAAAACCCCATTCAGTTTAGGTGTGCTGAGCTATGAAAGTAGTTACGTGCATGTTTGCTATGTATCGCATTATCACACCATTTGGCACAGTTTGCCTTGTATCGATTTTAATAAATTACCTAAATGTTCTTTTTTTCTATGTCTGTTTCACTTTTGGGAAACACGGGCTTTAAATAGCGTGTTAACCACCTTGTTTAATACTATGATAAATGATGTTAGTTGGCATTCATATAGAAAATGAACAAGTTTTAGCAAGCCATAAATCACTGGGGTGGTATACCTTAAAACATTTGTAGGCAAATAGTAATCTCATAAATGCAGATTTTACATTCAGGGTTGGAAATCCATGGCTGCTTTATAAGTGACAGGTTCTAATCCAGCAGAATCTTTACATAATACATGTAAAATAGAGCAATGGATAAGCAGTCTCTTTGGTTACTGTTAAGTTTTCTATAGCCTAAAGACACTGGAAAAAGTCTTAGCTGATGCTGCAATTAGAACTATTAGGCTGCAATGTTTATGAATAACTACATTCATTTGCCTTTAATGGATGCTAAATAGTAACATTATAATCTAGTGTTACGCTCCATCAAGTCAAGCGTACACTGGAGTGCAGCCATCCACAAAAATTGGGATGGATGGCTTAAATAAAAGCTTTAAAGACTCATTGACAATTGATCAGATCCAGTTACCAAAAGATGAGGTGCCACAGAGTTTTTTTTAATGCCATTGACCCACAAGAACCTGATCTTCTCTAAGTATACAATGTTTCCCCAACAGTGCCAATGCCTCAGACTGATGCCTTATCTGCAGGGGAGCAACCAGGACGTGAACAGTTGGTGTTTGATGCCAAGAAACCAGATTGGCTTGCCCAATGCATTTCGATACAGTGTAGGGCAGTGAACAGAAACTAGTTAAGACCTCTGTTTAGACTCAGAATGTTTTCTACAAATAACGCATCATATTAAACAGATGCTGCTTAGGGCACCAGCCAACTTTGCCTTCCAAAAAGAATCCTGTAAACCGTCCATCATCTGTTTATTACTCACATAGGAAAGATATAGAAAAGCTCAATTGCCTCAGTTCTTCCTTGGTGTGAATAGAAAGGTCTGAACGGAAATCGGAATTATTTTGTTAGCATTTGCAATAGCTGTAAGGTTCTATGTTTATATTCCTGAAACTCAGTTTGTTCGTCAGCCATTTTACTTTCTGTCTTGCTGCAGCTATCTTGCCCTCAGTCAAAATGGAGTTTCCAGCTTGCATGTTCCCGCCCTGATTCTCTCCTTTGCTTCTTAAGCAGCCACAGCTGAGCAATCAGTGCTTCAGAATCTAGCCTGCAGTGAACCTGTGACTTGACTCCTGTAAGCCTTGGACCTTGTACTCCAGCTATTCCTACTGAGGAACTCTGAAGCACTTGTGGACTCTGAACCCTGCTCTTTGAAAGACCCACGTTTGCATGGACTTACGGTAACAGAGAAGAAGATCCTGAATCTGTATTGGAGAGTGATTGCTGAGCTTGGATTACTCTGGCCTGCTGTGTCTCCTGTTTCTGTGTCTGCAAACTGTGTGACTATTTCTGCCAACTTGTATGAAGTAATACAGGACTTTTCTATATCAAACCTGTGACTCCTGTGTTTTCATCGCACCCAAGCACAAGACGCTATATGAACTGTACTACATTACAAGATTCTGAAGCCAAAACGTTAGTGTCTGCTGGGTCTGGAAGGCTGTGTCTGCTGTACTGTGGATATCAGACGTCCGGTTGTACTTTCTGTGATGACAGTGGTTGTGACTTCTCACAACCATTCCAGGTGAGCAATTCCCTTAAGTTTTTTCTTTTGCAGTGTTACCACAGGTAAACACTATTGTTTTTTTTTTTTTTTTCCTTTCTTTTCTCTTTTTTGTCTGCTGTAACTCTGGATATCAGATGTCTGGTTGAAACTTTCTGTGATGATAGTGGTTGTGACTTCTCACAACCATTCCAGGTGAGCAGTTCCCTTAATTTTTTTTTTTCTCTCTGCAGTGTTGCCACAGGTGAACACTATTGTTTTTTTTTTCTCTCCTCTTCTTCCAGTAATCCTGTCTTAAAAGATCTGGAAAATGGAGGCCCGCATAAAGGAACTTTGCGGAGTGACTGATAATATCCTTGCAGATTTGCAGAATATAAAGACCCGTTTTACAAATCTACAGGACCTCAATAATCACAATTTGCAAGTGGTTGGACAGACTACCCAGGATTTGCGAGCCAGGATTGAGGTTCTAGAGGGGCGAGTCCAGGCTCCTGCCGTAGCCCCGAGTGCTGGGATTCCCAAGTTGCCCCCTTTTCGTTTTGGCGGTGAACGTGAGAAATTCAGGGGATTTATTAATCAATGCAATCTTTTTTTTTCTGCACATGCTTCACAATTTCCCACTGAACGATCTAAGGTGCTTACTATAATTATGTTGCTTACCAACAAGGCTTTAATGTGGGCAAACCCTCTGATTGAGACTGAGGATGATTGTTTGAATCACCTTGATGATTTTATTTCAGCCATGGGGCAGGTGTTTGATGACCCCAATCGAGGTGCAACAGCTGAAGCAGCCATGTTAGCTTTGCGCCAAGGTAAGCACTCGGTAGCTGAATATGCCTTGGATTTCAGGAGATGGGCCCTTGATACCACCTGGGACAGTTCCGCTAAAAAATCTATTTTTCGAAAGGGGTTATCTCCACTGATTAAGGATGAACTTGCTCGTGCCGACCCTCCCACTGCGTTAGGTGACTTTATTAACTACTGCATCCGTATTGATACTCGTCTGACTGAACGCAGGCAAGAGAGATGGTTCGAAAGCAATCGTACTAACCTTTTCCTACCTTCCTCTCCAGCTAAGGAACCTTTGAGTAGGATTACACGGGAACCTGAACCTGAACCCATGCAGGTAGACTCTTTACAACGACGGGTTAGTGATGCACGCAAGGAACATCGTTTTAAGGAGAATCTATGTTTCTATTGTGGTAAGTCAGGGCACTTCATTATAAACTGCCCCAGCCGTTCTCGTAAGACTACTGCAGCACTCATTCATTGTGAGTGTTGCGAGAGGGGATCTGTCAGGTCCGAGCCTCAGGCTCCAGAGAGATCTGCAGCAACAGATCTTGATTTCTCGGACTTAAACTCCGTTACCTCTGAGGACGTTGACTGTGTAAACGCTGCCATTTTTCAAGTTTCCTCAGCGGTGTCCCAGCTGAGTTGTAAGAAAAACAATTCTCATTGCTTTCTTTCCATCAAACTCTGGGTTGACTCAGCTTGGGTGTCTAGCTCTGCTATGATCGACTCAGGGGCAAGTGGAAATTTTATGGATGTCTCCTTTGCTCTGAAACAGGGAATACGTTCAGTGAAGAAGGCTACTCCAGTACAGATGGAAACTGTGGATGGCTCCCTGCTGACCTCTGGACCAGTGGATCAGGAAACAGAGCCTTTGAGGGTTCTTATGGGTAAAGATCATCAAGAGAAACTGTCCTTTATGCTTATCTCTTCTCCCCACTTTCCCATTATTCTAGGGCTACCATGGCTGCAGGCTCAGAATCCTACCATTAACTGGGAGACCAAGGAATTACACTTTCCAGAGAAACAGATGAGTCCAAAAGTTTCAGCTTGCTCTGTTCCTAAAGGAATCATGTCAGTCCCTGAACTACCAGCTGTATACCAGGACTATGTGGATTTATGTGACAAGAAGAACGCTGACCAGCTTCCTCCTCACCGTCCATATGATTGTCCAATTGAATTATTGCCTGGAGCAGAGATACCTTTTGGTAAGATCTACCCCCTGGCGGGGCCCGAGCTAAAGGCTTTAAAGGATTACATAGATGAAAATCTAGCCAAGGGCTTCATACGCCCCTCTTCATCTCCTGCAGGTGCACCCATCTTATTTGTAAAGAAGAAAGATGGATCTCTGAGACCATGCGTAGACTATAGGGAACTCAATAAGGTTACTATTAGAAACCGTTATCCATTGCCTTTAATCCCTGAGTTATTGGAGAGAGTGCGACATGCCAAAATTTTTTCTAAACTAGATCTTCGTGGGGCCTATAACTTAGTCCGTATTAGACCTGGGGATGAATGGAAGACTGCATTCAGGTCACGCTATGGACACTTTGAATATCTAGTTATGCCTTTTGGTCTGAGTACCGCCCCAGCCACTTTCCAACACTTGGTGAATGACATCTTCAGGGATCTCCTAGATACATTCGTGGTAATTTATTTGGATGATATTCTAATTTTTTCTAACTCCACAGAGGAACATCATGGACATGTGAGAATGGTCTTGGAACGTCTAAGACAAAATCATCTTTACATCAAACTTGAAAAGTGTGAATTCCATAGGACCGAAATTCAATTTCTGGGGTATGTACTGTCTACACAAGGAATTAGTATGGATGGAAGCAAAACCCAAGCCATCAAGGATTGGCCAAGTCCTAGAAATGTGAAGGAGGTACAGCGCTTCATCGGGTTTGCCAACTTCTATAGACGTTTCATTAGAAATTTCTCTGAGGTAGTGTCACCTATCACTCAACTTACCCGGAAAGAGTCTAGGTTTTCCTGGACTCCCCAAGCCCAGGAAGCATTTTCCCATCTAAAAGATAAATTTACCACTGCACCTATCCTAGTACATCCCAACCCCGAGCTTGCCTTCATAATAGAGGTGGATGCTTCAGACTGTGCCGTTGGAGCTATACTCTCTCAGAGAACAGGTGAGAAGAATGTCTTGATCCCTGTGCCTTCTTTTCCCAGCAGTTGTCTTCGGCTGAGAGGAACTACGATGTGGGCAATAGAGAGTTGTTGGCCATTATTGCCGCCTTCAAAGAATGGAGACACCTTCTTCAGGGAGCTGCACAGCAAATAGTCGTCCTGACAGACCATCGTAACCTTGAGTTTATCAGGTCGGCTAAGTGCCTGACTCCTCGCCAGGCTGCTGGAATCTTTTCTTAAACCAATTTAATTTTATCATCTCTTATAGACCAGGATCGCGCAATGGAAAGGCTGATGCACTCTCTAGGATTTACTCAGCAGAGACACGTCCAATTACTCCTCCTAAGACTATTCTTCCTGACTCTAGATTCCTAGGAGTAATTCATAATTAAGACCTACTTAAGTACATCAAGGAAGCATACCATGCGGATTCCTTTTTGGCACAACCCCCAAGGGACGTAAGTCTTGTCTTTAAGAATGGTGTGTGGATTCAGGGACAACGTCTGTATATTCCTGAAACAGTCAGATTAAGAGTATTGCAACTCATTCACGATTCCAAGATAGCTGGGCATAGAGGAATTCTAAAGACACAGGAATTTCTTTCTCATTTCTTTTGGTGGCCCACTTGCAGGAAGGATGTTTTGAATTATGTCACTTCATGTGAGGTCTGTGCAAGATGCAAAACACCTCGCTCCTCACCAACTGGTCTGTTACAGCCTCTTCCCACCCCGTCCCGCCCGTGGGGATCCATTTCTATGGACTTCATTGTGGAGTTACCAACCTCTCAGGGGAAGAACACCATTCTAGTGGTGGTTGACCGTCTAACAAAGGCAGCTCATTTTATCCCTTGTGTCGGCTTACCCACTGCAAAACAGACATCAGATTTGATGATTAAAGATGTGTTTCGCTTACATGGAGTACCGGATGAGGTTATTTCGGATCAGGGGTGCAATTCACTTCTAGGTTTTGGCAAAATTTCTGTGCAGCATTGGACATTAAAGTAAACCTTTCTTCTGCTTTTCATCCCCAGACTAATGGACAGACCGAACGAACCAATCAAACCCTGGAGCAGTATCTCCGCTGCTTTATCTGCCACCTACAGGATGATTGGGTGGATCTACTTCCATTAGCTGAGTTCTCGTATAACAACTCTCAGAGTGCCTCCACTAAACAGTCTCCTTTTTACTCTAATCTAGGTTATCATCCTAACATTCTACCACGATTTCCCATAGAAACGCCTTTACCAGCAGTGGCTGAAAGAATCACGTCTTTACAGAAGAATATGGATCTTCTAAAGGAAAATCTGGAATCGGCTCAAGAAAGGTATAAGAAAGCAGCAGATAAATTTCGTAAACCTGCACCAGCTTTCAAGGTAGGAGACTTGGTCTGGCTGTCAACCAGAAATCTTAAGTTAAGGATTCCATCGTCTAAGTTGGGACATAAGTACATTGGACCCTATAAAATCAGTAAAATTATAAGTGCCGTTGCTTGTTGTCTTCAACTGCCCAGAACTATGAGAATCCACCCTGTCTTTCATGTATCCCTACTAAAGGCTGCGACACCCAATACGTTTCCTGGACGTTCCTCTCCTTGCCCTGACCCAGTGCTAGTCGATGGTCAGGAAGAATTTGTGGTGGAAAGGATTTTAGATTCCAGGTTGTATAGAAATCAGTTACAATATCTGATTAAATGGCAGGGCTACCCAGTGGAGGACAACTCATGGGAACCGGTCAATAACGTTAATGCTCCTCGCTTGCTCCGTCAGTTTCATCAGAGGTACCCACACAAGCCTGGTCTGAGGTCATCCGGAGGTTGTCCTTAAGGGGGGAGTAATGTAAGGTTCTACGTATATATTCCTGAAACTCAGTTTGTTCGTCAGCCATTTTACTTTCTGTCTTGCTGCAGCTATCTTGCCCTCAGTCAAAATGGAGTTTCCAGCTTGCATGTTCCCGCCCTGATTCTCTCCTTTGCTTCTTAAGCAGCCACAGCTGAACAATCAGTGCTTCAGAATCTAGCCTGCAGTGAACCTGTGACTTGACTCCTGTAAGCCTTGGACCTTGTACTCCAGCTATTCCTACTGAGGAACTCTGAAGCACTTGTGGACTCTGAACCCTGCTCTTTGAAAGACCCACGTTTGCATGGACTTACGGTAACAGAGAAGAAGATCCTGAATCTGTATTGGAGAGTGATTGCTGAGCTTGGATTACTCTGGCCTGCTGTGTCTCCTGTTTCTGTGTCTGCAAACTGTGTGACTATTTCTGCCAACTTGTATGAAGTAATACAGGACTTTTCTATATCAAACCTGTGACTCCTGTGTTTTCATCGCACCCAAGCACAAGACGCTATATGAACTGTACTACATTACAATAGCATTTGATAGCACAATTTTATATATACATATATATCCACACACTAAAAGTATCCATATTTATATTACACTATGTAACAAATTTGAATTTTTTGTTTGTCCTTGGGTAACAATGGTGTTTTCTCAATCATTTATGACTAAAGTGAAAAGAAAATGGCAAAAATTCCCAATAAAGTTTGCTTTTGTGGTCAGGACATTGATAATTTGAAATCTATGTTTTCTCGAACATTAGCAAAATGTGCAACGTTGTGTAAACCGCGAGAAGCTTCCGGAAATGCGAGAACTGTCGATAAAGTAGTATAAATACAGGATCCTTAATTGTCCATTTGTGTTACAGTTGATATATACCTGCATTTAATTTAGATGGCATGAAGAGATTTTAAGTATCCCGTGGATGCATTTTGCTACATTTGTGGCGAATTTACAAAAACACGAGCAAAAAGATACAACGCCGCGGCATCTTCTAAGATGTGTGAGGCCTACAGAGCCTACTTCGGCATGCCTGTAGGGGATCAAGACAGACCATGGGCGCCTCATTTCACATGTGAATACTGAAATAGAACTCTTGAGGGTAAGGTGAACAATTGTTGATAGTTGAGATATCAAGATTTTAATTTTTTAAATTCCTCATTACAGCTTAAAAGAACTGTTAAAATAAGTGCAACATTTTTTGCTGCTATAGAAGAATATGTATAATTCTATATCATACAGTTCAATACACTAATATTAGGAAATAATAACGTGAAGTGGGAGCCATTGGTGGACCCACGGAAAGTGCTGATGCCACCCCTCCACATCAAGTTAGGCCTGAAAAAACAGTTTGTCACAGCTCTCGACAAAGAATCGGCAGCCTTCAAGTACCTGCAAGATCACTTTCCTAAGCTGTCTGAGGCAAAGGTAAAAGCTGGTATCTTCATCGGACAACAAAGCAAGCAGATTCTAGAGAACGAAGAATTCGTAAAGAAGCTGACTAGAAAAGAGAAAGCAGCTTGGAGCAACTTTGCTGCAGTGGTGCATGGTTTCCTGGGTAATCACATGGAGGAGAGATTTGTGCAACTGGTTCAGACTCTGATAAAGAACTTTGGAAAAATAGGATTTAGGATGTCTCTCAAAGTACAAATCTTGGATGCTCATCTTGACAAATTCAAGGAAAACATGGGGGCTTACTCAGAAGAGCAAGGCGAGTGCTTTCATCAGGATATAAAGGACTTTGAATGACGCTACCAAGGACAGTATAATGAGAGCATGATGGGAGACTATATACTTGGGGGTTGATTTGTGAAAGTGATTTGCAGTATAATCGTAAATCGACAAAAGCTACTCACTTCTAAACCACTCTGGCTCATCTTGGCCAATATCAAACGCATATACAATGTTTTTGTAACTGTATCAACAAAAAGAAATGAACAATTTCGATTTCCATATGCAAATATGTAAAACTGAATATTTCATTGTCCTGGTCACAAAAGCAAAGTCTATAATTAATTAGTTTTTCTTGACTATTTAGGCATGAGTAACTGGAATATAGCACTTAAAAGCTTAAGACAAAAATTGCGTTACATAGTGTTATTATTTATTTTTAGAGCACCATTGTTTCCATGTTCCTGTACATGAGGAGGGGTTTCATATAAAATATAAATATAAATTACAGTCAAGAAATTAACTACAACAGACTGGTACAGAAAGGAGAGGGCCCTTTCCCTGCTGGCGTATATTCTACAGGGTACTAGGAAGGAGACAGTAGGTTAGGGAGACTGCAGCAGTTATGGTGGTGGTGAGTTGGGTTATTACAGGCTTTAAGCTTTCTTGAAGACTGGCGTTTTCAAGTTATGTCTAAAAATTCAGAGTGTGGCGGATAATCGGGTGTGTTGCGGCACAGAATTCCAGATGATGAGGGACACTTGGGAGAAGTTTTGGAAGAGATTGGATGAGAAACGTGTAAGCGTGGAGGAGACAAGGTGTTGTGAAAGTGTTAGAAATGAATTCTGAGCAGAAGCGCCCTCTGGTGGTTACAAACAGTACTGAACCATTCAATGAAGATTGGCAATCAGGAGTTACAGACTGGTCTTATATAAGGGAGGTTCCCTCCCATCATGGTTGCCGGTGATCAATTGTTCTTGTCTAAACTGTGGTTCCTGGTTCACTTGGAAGCTTGTGAGTCTTGCCTGCATCTTCTGCTATCAGATAAGATATTTTCTGCTTTTATTTTTGTGCTTGCTTTTTGCATTGTTCCCTGCACTTCTGTGGAGGTCAGCCAGGTCCCCTCCGGGGGCTTGTGCTCCTCTCAGTTTATCTGAGCCACTGTTATTTGTTCATTTGCCTTTTCCAGTTTTTTCAGTGGCTGCGGCTTAGTTTTGTGACACCAGAGAACTAATTTAGGTGGTAGAGGTCGTGTGATCTCAGGTGTTTTTGCAATTAGTAGAGTTGGTATTTTTTAGGGTTTTTGGATTGCAGTAAGTGTCCTTCCTATCCTTTTCTGTCCAGGTAGATTGGGCCCCAACGTTTGCTCATACTATTTTCTGTCTGTGTCTGTATTTCCTCTTGTCTAACCGCCATTACATGTTTGGGGGCTTCCTATGTTCTTTGGGGATCTGCTCCGGGGCAGATAGCTTTCCTCTTTCTATCTTTAGGTGTAGTTAACCTCTCAGGCTGTGACGAGGCGTCTAGGACCAACGTAGGAACGCTCCACGGCTGCCTTTAGTTGTGGTGGTTAGTCAGGGTACTGCAATCCAACCTCCAACCTCTCTGGTGTATTGCCGTTTTTGCCTGCTCTCCTCAGCTACCAAATCATAACAGTATCACCGGCCAAACTGAAAATTATATGGTACTCAACAGAAGGGAAAAATAGTAAAAGGAAAAAGAAAAAAGGAAGTTGTCAGAAATTTTTTTTTTTTCTCTGTTTGTTGCATTTTTTCCCTCTTTTTCTCTGGGTGCTGAGGAGGATTTTTTTTCTCTCAATGGAGTTTGCACAGTTGTCTGGCCGTGTGGATCAGCTTGCCACTGAAGTTCGGAGTATTGCTACTATCTTGCTAGATTGCCGGTTGTGGAACCTAGGATCCCCATGCCAGATTTATTTTTGGGGGATCGAGCTAAATTTCAGAATTTCAAAAATAACTGTAAGTTGTTTTTTGCCTTAAAACCTAAGTCCTCAGGGAACGCAGCACAGCAGGTTCAAATTGTCATCTCTCTCCTGCGCGGCGATCCTCAGGATTGGGCTTTTTCCCTGACACCTGGGGACCCTGTTTTGAGTAATGTTGATGCATTTTTTCTGGCTCTGGGGTTATTGTACGATGAACCTAATGTCACTGATCAAGCTGAAAAAACCTTGTTGGCATTAAATCAGGGGCTTGAGGACGCTGAGTTGTACTGTCAGAAATTCCGAAAGTGGGCAGTCCTGACCAAATGGAATGATGATGCTTTGGCAGCCCTTTTTCGGAAGGGTCTGTCAGAGAATGTAAAAGATCTTATGGTGGGTTTCCCTGCTCCCTCTAGTCTCAATGATTCTATGTCATTAGCGATTCAAATTGACAGACGTTTGCGTGAGCCTAGAGGTATGCATGGAATAGTGTTGCCTTGTGAACCAGCTTCTGAGTCCATGCAGTGTGATAGAGTGGCTTCTGGGGCACAGCGTCATGAGTTTCGAAAACGCAATGGGTTATGTTTCTACTGTGGTGACGCCTCTCATGCTATTTCAGTCTGCCCTAAGCGGGCAAGACGTTTTGCACGCTCAGTTGTCTTGGGTAGTGTTCAGACTAAATTTCTGTTGACTGTTACCCTGATTTGCTCCCTGTCCACATTTTCTGCTCAGGCTTTTGTTGATTCGGGAGCAGTTATTAACCTGATGGATTTTGATTTTGCTAAACATTGTGGGTTTCCCTTGATACCCCTATGGAAGTCTATTCCCCTACTGGGGATTGATTCTACCCCTTTGACTGAGAATAAACCCCAGTTCTCTACTCAGGTGATAATGAGTGTTGAACCTGATCATCAGGAGAGTTGCAAATTTTTGGTGCTGTATAATCTGCATGACATTATTGTACTGGGTTTCCCTTGGTTACAGTCTCATAATCCTGTTTTGGATTGGAAATCTGTGTCTGTGACCAGTTGGGGCTGCCAATGTGTTAATGCCAACACTCCTGTTTTTTCTGCCTCTCCCCAGGCTCAGGATGTTCCTGACTTTTTGACTGATTTTTCTGATGTGTTTAGCGAAAGTAAATCTGAATCCTTGCCCCCCCATAGGAGCTATGACTGCGCTATTGAATTAGTGCCTGGTAGTAAATTCCTAAAGGTCGCCTTTTTAACTTGTCTGTACCTGAACATGATGCTATGCGGTCTTATATCAAGGAGTCACTGGAGAAGGGCATATCAGACCATCCTCTTCACCCTTGGGTGCCGGTTTTTTCTTTGTGGCCAAAAAGGATGGTTCATTAAGGCCGTGTATTGATTATCGTCTCTTGAACAATATCACTGTGAAATATCAATATCCGTTACCCTTGATTTCTGACCTGTTTTCCAGGGTGAAAAGTGCTAGTTGGTTTACCAAGCTTGACCTCAGGGGGGCGTATAACCTTATTCGCATTAAGCACGGGGATGAATGGAAGATGGCGTTTAATACCCCAGAGGGGCATTTTGAGTACTTAGTGATGCCCTTTGGGCTCACTAATGCTCCTTCCGTCTTCCAGTCCTTCATGAATGACATTTTCAGGGATTTTGTGGATAAATTTCTGATTGTTTATTTGGATGATATCTTGATTTTTTCCAATGACTGGGACTCTCATGTGAAACATGTTCGGACTGTGTTCCAGATTTTGAGAGAGAATGCTCTGTATGTGAAGGGATCAAAGTGTCTTTTTGGCGTACAGAGGATCTCATTTCTGGGATTCATTTTGTCTCCGTCTGTTATTGAAATGGACCCGGTCAAGGTTCAGGCCATCTGTGATTGGGTCCAACCTACTTCATTAAAGGCTCTTCAGAGATTCTTGGGTTTTGCCAATTTTTATCGTAACAAAATATGGGAACAAAATATCGAAATTAAAAAAAACCCATTCTTGCCTTGTTGGTTAATTGTACATGAAGGAAAACAACAAAGACTAATGTAGAATGTATTGGGGGAGGTTGAGGAGACAATAAAGGCATACATGTTTAACCCAATGCATTGGAATAGCATTAATATATTTTTTTTGGAAATACGTTTGGATTGACTAACAAATTGACAATGTTGTTAACCTTTTTTCTATTTTGGCAAATATGTATGTTTCACAACTTCCATGCTGTTCACCTTTTTAACTTTTGCCAGTGCCACACTTTCTCCTTCATAATCTTCAGCAGCAGCATCATCTTTCTCATCAAATTATTCTTCATCTTCACCTTCTTAATCTTCTTCTTAAACTTCTTGCTATTCATGTTTTTGTTTACATTACTCATATTGTTATTATTAAACTAATTAATCTTCTTCATATTCAACTTCTTCATCTTCTTCCTCTTCATCTTCTTCATCATATTCTTATTTGTGACAGAGATTCCTGTACTTGTAATCTGTAAAAGTATGAATTGTTCATCCTTCCGTTCTTGCTGTCACAAAAGATTTAAATTACAACAGTATTTGTCCGTGTTCAGTTTAGCCTGCAGCAGCAGGCATTTTCCAGGGGCACCACGAGGAGGAACGGACTCCCCCCCTTACACTGCTTAGTCTTCTTCTGCTTAGAATTTAGAGCATATATTTTGCTCTTCATTTTGGTCTTATACTTCATGTTCTTCTGCTTTTTGATCTTCTGCTTATTGTTCTTCTGTCTCTTGTTCTGTATCTTGTAGTTTGTCTTAACCTTCTTTGTCCTGTTGGTGATCTTCTTCTGGGTAATCTTTTATTTTTTCTTTGTGATGGTGTTCAGGCTGGTTGGCTTCATGCTCGTCGTCCTTGTTGTCGTCATCTTCTTCTGGGTGGTCTTTAAGGTCGTCTAATTTCCGAGAAACAGCTGACGTTACTGGAACCCTGACGGGTATCAGATGGAGCAAGAGACAATGGAAGTAACGAGGACCAGCTGACTGTGCTGGAACCCGGACGGGTAGCAGAAGGAAAAGAGGCAATGTCACAACCGAGTACCAGCTGACGTTACTGTGACACGGTTACTAAGCAGGAGGTACCTGTGCTCCAAAGCACTACCAAGGACCAGCAGACGTTGCTGGAACTCGGATACGGAGATGGAGGCACCTAGGCCAAAGGCACTGGGGAGAACCACTTGACGGTACTGGACCCCGGACGGGTAGCAGAAGGAAAAGAGGCAATGTCACAACCGAGTACCAGCTGACGTTATTGTGACACGGTTACTAAGCAGGAGGTACCTGTGCTCCAAAGCACTACCAAGGACCAGCAGACGTTGCTGGAACTCGGATACGGAGATGGAGGCACCTAGGCCAAAGGCACTGGGGAGAACCACTTGACGGTACTGGACCCCGGACGGGTAGCAGAAGGAAAAGAGGCAATGTCACAACCGAGTACCAGCTGACGTTATTGTGACACGGTTACTAAGCAGGAGGTACCTGTGCTCCAAAGCACTACCAAGGACCAGCAGACGTTGCTGGAACTCGGATACGGAGATGGAGGCACCTAGGCCAAAGGCACTGGGGAGAACCACTTGACGGTACTGGACCCCGGACGGGTAGCAGAAGGAAAAGAGGCAATGTCACAACCGAGTACCAGCTGACGTTACTGTGACACGGTTACTAAGCAGGAGGTACCTGTGCTCCAAAGCACTACCAAGGACCAGCAGACGTTGCTGGAACTCGGATACGGAGATGGAGGCACCTAGGCCAAAGGCACTGGGGAGAACCACTTGACGGTACTGGACCCCGGACGGGTAGCAGAAGGAAAAGAGGCAATGTCACAACCGAGTACCAGCTGACGTTACTGTGACACGGTTATAAGCAGGAGGTACCTGTGCTCCAAAGCACTACCAAGGACCAGCAGACGTTGCTGGAACTCGGATACGTAGATGGAGGCACCTAGGCCAAAGGCACTGGGGAGAACCACTTGACGGTACTGGACCCCGGACGGGTAGAAGAACGCACCCATGAAAATGTAAGTTGACAGGACGCAAGCCGTCCGCAGTTACCGAATCACACAGTCCTACAGTGGGTGCTTGTCCTATTGTCACAATGGAAACCGCCTTTATTTACATATCCCACAGCACACATAGGAATCACCTAAACTGCAGGCACCATAGAGTCGGCTAACCCGAATGCAACACGACAGCACAACTTATTGGAGGATAATTGACGTTCACACTGCCAGGAAACAGCTGTCGTGCTGTAACCAGGCTGGCCAGGAGTCAGTACCCCTGCCAATTACTTACGAGCAACAAATGGCGGTGTTGTAGCCCAGGGAGCAGAGTTCAGGTGGTAGAAAGATGAACATAACAGAAGACATGGAAAACGTTGCCAAACAGTTATTTAATCTGAAAACGGACAGGCAAATTCAGGTGAGATCCATGCCTTGTTCATTTTCAGAAAAGTAAGCCGGTCTACATTCTCTGAGGATAGTCGCATGCGACGGTCTGTTACTACACCACCTGCAGCACTAAAGACACGCTCAGATAATACACTGGCAGCAGGGCAAGCCAGCACCTCCAATGCATACTGGCTAAGCTCTGGCCATGTATCCAACTTAGAGACCCAAAATTTGAATGGGGAAGAGGCATCTGGGAGTACACTTAGAGGGAACGCCAAGTAGTCTGTCACCATCTTACGGAAACGTTTCTTCCTGGTGACTGGAGCCGTCTCGGATGGTGTAGACCTTGCTGGCGCTGTCATAAAACTTTGCCACATTTGTAACATACAGTTCTTGCCCTGTGCAGAGGCGCTGCTTCTGCTCCCTCTTGTTGTAGAGGTGTCTACACTGCCTCGACACACAGAGCTGCTTTGTAAAGCAGTAGCAGCAGCAGCAGCTCTCTCGGCTGGAATGTACAACAGTATGGATTGCACCAGTGTGTCTTGGTACTCCTGCATTTTACGGTCCCGGTTCACCGGTGTGATGAGGGTTTGTAAGTTGTCCCGGTAGCGAGGGTCTAGGAGGGTGTACACCCAATAATCTGACGTGCTGAGAATGTGGGCGATGCGGCGGTCGTTTCTCAGGCACTGAAGCATGAAATCAACCATGTGCTGCAGACTCCCAACTGGCCAACAAAGGCTGTCCTCTGGAAGAGGCGTCATCTCTGCCTCCTCTGCATCACCCCACCCTCGCTCTACATACTGACTAGAGCGTTGTGTACCTCCCTCTGTAGGGATTTCTTCCTCCTCCATTGACTCCTCCTCCTCATCCTCCTCACAAAGTGAGCCCTGCCCAGCCCTTTGTGAGGAACCACGTTGCGCTGACTGTCCTGAAGGTAATTGAATTTGTGACTCCTCATCCTCCACCTCTTCCAAAACCTCTTCCTTTAGTTGTTTCAGTGATTTCTGAAGCAGGCAGATAAGGGGGACAGTCATGCTGACTAGTGCATCATCTGCACTCGCCATCCGCGTTGAGACATCAAACGCACGCAAAACGTCGCAAATGTCCTTCATAGAGGCCCACTCAGTAGTGGTGAAGTGTGAACGGCGCAAATTGCGAGTTGATTGTGCCTGTTGCAGCTGATACTCCATTACTGCTGGCTGCTGCTCACACAACCGCTCCAACATATGTAACGTGGAATTCCACCTGGTGGGTACGTCACATATGATGCGATGTTCAGGAAGGCGAAATCTGACTTGCAGAGCTGCAATGCGCGATCTGGCCATGCTGGAACGTCGCAAGTGAGCGCACTCTAGGCGGACCTTGTGCAGCAGTGCATCAAGATCCGGATAGTCCCTCAAAAAACTCTGCACGACCAAGTTGAGCACATGTGCCAGACATGGTATGTGAGTGAGGTTGCCAAGGCCCAGAGCTGCCACCAGATTTCGGCCATTGTCACACACTACCAAGCCTGGCTGGAGATTAGCTGACAAAAACCACACGTCGCTCTCCTGCTTGATGGCATCCCAGAGCTCCTGCGCTGTGTGGCTTCGATTCCCCATGGAAATTAATTTCAGGACGGCCTGTTGACGTTTGGCCACGGCTGTGCTCATATCGGTCGCAACAGGTAAGCGTTCACGGGTCCATGTGGAGGTATACCGTGACGGCTCGTGCAGCGATGATTCTGAGGAACTGGAGTAGGAGGAGGAATCAATGTGTACAGACTGGATTCCTGCAATCCTTGGAGTTGGCAGAACACGTACAGCGCCACTGGCAAGATCTGTACCCGGCTCCACAACATTGACCCAATGGGCAGTGAGGGAAAGGTATCGTCCCTGGCCATGGGTACTGGTCCACGCATCGGTGGTCAGGTGGACCCTGCTACTGACGGCGTTTAGTAGCGCATGTTTAATGTTTCCCTCGACATGTTTTTGCAGAGCAGGGACAGCTTGCCTGCTGAAATAAAATCGGCTTGGCACATTATATTGTGGGACTGCCAATGCCATAAAGTTCCTGAAATTGTCAGTCTCCACCAGCCTGAATGACAGCATTTCAAGGGACAGGAGTTTTGCAATGCCAGCATTCAGAGCCTGTGCTCGTGGATGGTTTGCCGAGTATGGCCGTCTTTTATCCCATGCCTGTGCTACCGATGGCTGTTTTTTGTTCTGGGAGTGTGACGATGACTGTGAACTTGCTGCTGTGGGTGGAATAACAGTTTGTCTATGGACAACAGTGACCGAGGTTCTTCCATGGAGATCCTGTGAGGAAGCCGAACCAGGTGTGTGTGAGCTGGAGGTAGAGGCTCGAACACGACCTGAAGATGTAGGTGCTGCTGTAGGTTGGCCTACATCTCCAGTGTGTCTTTGTAACTCAGCTACGTGCTTTGTCCGTACATGTTTCCACATATTTGTGGTATTCAGGTTACTGATATTTTTACCTCTTTTAACTTTTTGCTTACACAGCTTGCATTGAACATAGCAAATATCATCTACAAGTCTGTCAAAAAAGGACCACGCAGTGCAAGTCATGGGAGCGCCAACTTTTACATTTCTAAGAGAACTGCTCCCAACAGGTGCCAAACTGGAGGCTGCAGGCAAGCGAGTCTGCAGCCTACCTCTCCCTCCTCTTTGTACCGTTGGGACAATCTCTTCCTCAGAGCTGCTCCCACGACCTTCCTGTTGCTCACGCCATGTTGGGTCTCGGACTTCATCATCTCCACTACCCTCTTCCAACACCTGCTGCTGTTGGATAGTCTGGGCAGCACCATGCTCCACAAAACCTGGCACCTGAGTCTCATCATCATCATAAGATGCGTTCTGCAGTGTGCTGTCCATCGGCACTGGCTCACCCGCCTCTTCAGATTGAGAGAGACACAGCTGTTGCACATCACTGCATACTCCCTCTTCTTCAAATTGCAGAATGCTGCTTGCCTGTGCCCGTGTTTGCGAGCCATCAGATTCTAAGAACAGAAGCAGAGACTCAGCTGGCGCCTGTACAGAACTCTCTGACTGCCTGGGCAATTTGACAGGCGGTGAACAGACAGATGGTTGCTCAACAGTGTTGTGTTCCTGAGAGGAGGTGGAAGGAATTGAAGTCGATGCATTGGCTGCCATCCAACCAACAACAGCTTCAATTTGTTCTTCCCGCAGCAGGGGGGCACGCCGAGCTCCTACCAAAGTGCGCATAAAGGAACGCTCATGGGTAAAACTGGTGGATGCTGTGTCACTGAGGGCGGCAGCAGCCACAGGATCCCCACGTCCTCTCCCTGCTGAAACTCCACGGCCACGACCACGTGCCTTACTCCCTGCCTTCTTCATCTTGGTAGATTGATAAAGAAAGTCAGAAAAGTTATAAGGCCTAAGTGTGGTTATTACGCAGAGACTGAAGTGAACACTGAAACACAACTGTTCACAATCTGTGAAAGGCTACTCCTTTGTCTACTTCTATAGTGTTTGCAACCAATGTATTGGATACGGATGGAAGCGCGTCACACTAATAGATTATATTTTAAATGGAATGGAGCAGAACCAATTGGAGATAAATGAAAAGGATGAGGCACTGAGACACGCTCAGCAGAGTACAAGCAGCAGTGCTTGAACAAGTAACTGGAGCGTGATGTGCACTCAAAAAATTAAAAACACAGACTGAAGTGAACACTGAAACACAACTGTTCACAATCTGTGAAAGGCTACTCCTTTGTCTACTTCTATAGTGTTTGCAACCAATGTATTGGATACGGATGGAAGCGTGTCACACTAATAGATTATATTTTAAATGGAATGGAGCAGAACCAATTGGAGATAAATGTAAAGGATGAGGCACTGAGACACGCTCAGCAGAGTACAAGCAGCAGTTCTTGAACAAGTAACTGGAGCGTGATGTGCACTCAAAAAATGAAAAACACAGACTGAAGTGAACACTGAAACACAACTGTTCACAATCTGTGAAAGGCTACTCCTTTGTCTACTTCTATAGTGTTTGCAACCAATGTATTGGATACGGATGGAAGCGCGTCACACTAATAGATTATATTTTAAATGGAATGGAGCAGAACCAATTGGAGATAAATGAAAAGGATGAGGCACTGAGACACGCTCAGCAGAGTACAAGCAGCAGTGCTTGAACAAGTAACTGGAGCGTGATGTGCACTCAAAAAATAAAAAAACACAGACTGAAGTGAACACTGAAACACAACTGTTCACAATCTGTGAAAGGCTACTCCTTTGTCTACTTCTATAGTGTTTGCAACCAATGTATTGGATACGGATGGAAGCGCGTCACACTAATAGATTATATTTTAAATGGAATGGAGCAGAACCAATTGGAGATAAATGAAAAGGATGAGGCACTGAGACACGCTCAGCAGAGTACAAGCAGCAGTGCTTGAACAAGTAACTGGAGCGTGATGTGCACTCAAAAAATAAAAAACACAGACTGAAGTGAACACTGAAACACAACTGTTCACAATCTGTGAAAGGCTACTCCTTTGTCTACTTCTATAGTGTTTGCAACCAATGTATTGGATACGGATGGAAGCGCGTCACACTAATAGATTATATTTTAAATGGAATGGAGCAGAACCAATTGGAGATAAATGAAAAGGATGAGGCACTGAGACACGCTCAGCAGAGTACAAGCAGCAGTGCTTGAACAAGTAACTGGAGCGTGATGTGCACTCAAAAAATAAAAAACACAGACTGAAGTGAACACTGAAACACAACTGTTCACAATCTGTGAAAGGCTACTCCTTTGTCTACTTTTATAGCAGACCCGGGCAAGGGGCGGCCCGCGGGCCGCATCCGGCCCGCCGGCTGTCAGTGACCGGCCCGCGGAGGCGCTCCGGCAGTCTCAGGGCCCCGGCATCAGCTGGCACAATACTTACCTCTCCCGTGCCTCCGCTGCTGCAGCTCCGGGCTCCACCGGCGCTTCCTCTCACAGCCGGCCGTTGAATGACGTCATCATTCAGCGGCCGGCTGTGTCAGAGAGCGGGGACGCTGGACAGGTAAGACGTGTGTGTGTGTTTCTGTGTCTATGTAGTGCGGTGCTTTGTGTGTGTGTGTGTGTGTGTGTGTGTGTATGTGTGTGTGTATGTGAGAGAGTGCTTGTGTGCTGTCTGTGTGTGATGATGGCAGGCATTGCTGATAATGGGGAGGCATTGATGATGGGGAGAAGATGATGATGGGCAGGCATTGCTGATGATGGGGAGAAGATGATGATGGGCAGGCATTGCTGATAATGGGGAGGCATTGATGATAATGGGGAGGCATTGATGATGATGATGGGCAGGCATTGCTGATAATGGGGAGGCATTGGTGATAATGGGGAGGGATTGATGATGATGGGGAGAAGATGATGATAATGGGCAGGTATTGATGATAATGGGCAGGCATTGATGATGGGGAGAAGATGATGATGATGATGATGGGCAGGCATTGATGATGATGGGGAGAAGATGATGATAATGGGCAGGTATTGATGATAATGGGCAGGCATTGATGATGGGGAGAAGATGATGATGATGATGATGGGCAGGCATTGATGATGATGGGGAGAAGATGATGATAATGGGAAGGTATTGATGATAATGGGCAGGCATTGATGATGGGGAGAAGATGATGATGATGATGGACAGGCATTGATGATGATGGGGAGAAGATGATGATAATGGGCAGGTATTGATGATAATGGGCAGGCATTGATGATGGGGAGAAGATGATGATGGGCAGGCATTGCTGATAATGGGGAGGCATTGATGATGATGGGGAGAAGATGATGATAATGGGCAGGCATTGATGATAATGGGCAGGCATTGATGATGGGGAGAAGATGATGATGGGCAGGCATTGCTGATAATGGGGAGGCATTGATGATGATGGGGAGAAGATGATGATAATGGGCAGGTATGTATATATACAGTATACAGTATATATATATAATATATATATATACAGTATTGGGTAGAACGGAGTTAATTATATTAGTCCGGCCCTCTAAAACCATCCCAATTTCTCATGCGGCCCCCTGGCAAAATTAATTGCCCACCCCTGTTCTATAGTGTTTGCAACCAATGTATTGGATACGGATGGAAGCGCGTCACACTAATAGTTAAATTGCATGGAGCTGCAAGAATTACACTGAAGAAAAAAAAAAGAGTCTGTGAGTGACACGTGCAGATGCCTACAGACAGCGTTGCATGCAGAGCAAACTGCAGCGTCACCTGCACTCACACACACCTTGCAGAGCTGTTAAAACAACACTGCAGGCAAAAGGAAGCTTTACACAGCGGTTGGTGCTAGCCTGCCTACAGCACAGTACACTAAATCGCAATCTCTAACTGTCCCTCAGAGTCAGCACAGCAGCGTTCTGTCCCTTACTGAATTCACAGCACAGTGACGCTAAAATGGCGGCGGCGCCTTTTATAGTGCATTCTGACATCATTTCAGCATCCAATCACAGCCATGCCATTAGTTAACATGACCGCAGCAGTACAGGATGTGCCCACACTTCTTAGGATTCCTCATTGGCTGACTAAAATCACATTGCCTCTCAAAGAATTATGGGAACTTCCGATTCCGGTATACGATATATGGAAAATATCGAAACTAAGTATCGAAAGGCCGATAGAGCTAATATCGGCCGATACCCGATACTTGCGGTATCGTATCGCTCAACACTAGTTATTGTTAAACCATTGACTGATTTGACCAAAAAGGGTTCTGATGTGGTGAATTGGCCTCCTGAGGCAGTCTCTGCGTTTCAGGAACTTAAGCAGAGATTCACTTCTGCTCCTGTTCTACGGCAGCCTGATGTTTCTCTGCCATTTCAGGTGGAGGTTGATGCCTCTGAAATTGGGTCAGGTGCCGTTTTGTCCCAAAGAGATCCAGAGACCTCTAAAAGTAACCCTTGTGCCTTTTTCTCTCGAAAATTTTCTCCAACTGAACGTAATTATGACGTGGGTAATCGGAAGTTATTGGCCATGAAGTGGGCTTTTGAAGAGTGGAGACATTGGCTGGAGGGAGCCAAACATCAGGTGGTGGTCCTCACGGACCATAAGAATCTGGTTTATCTGGAATCAGCCAAGCGACTTAATCCTAGACAGGCCAGGTGGGCCTTGTTTTTCACACGTTTTAATTTTGTGGTTTCCTTTCTTCCTGGCACTAAGAATGTTAAGGCGGATGCCCTCTCGAGGAGTTTCCTTGCGGACTCTCCTGAGTTATCTGATCCTGCTGTTATTTTGAAAGAGGGTGTAGTTCTTTCCGCCATCTCGCCCAATTTGAGACTGGCTCTGGAAGGGTGTCAGGAGGATAAACCCGAGCGCTGCCCTATTGGGAAATTGTTTGTCCCAGACCGTTGGAAAAAGAGTGTGATGTCTGAGATTCATTGTTCCGCGTTGGCCGGTCATCCCGGAATTTTTGGTACCAGAGACTTGGTTAGTCGGTCCTTTTGGTGGCCTACTTTGTCTCGTGACGTCAGGGAATTTGTGCAGTCCTGCGGGACTTGCTCTCGCTCCAAGCCTTGCTCTCGCTCTAGTGGTTTGTTGATGCCATTGCCTGTGCCCAAGAAACCATGGACCCATATCTCTATGGATTTCATTTCCGACCTCCCTGTTTCTCAGAGAATGACAGTTATCTGGGTGATTTGTGATAGGTTTTTTACAAAATGATACATCTTGTGCCATTACCTAAGTTGCCTTCCTCCACCGAATTGGTGCCTTTGTTCCTTCAGCACGTGGTTCGGTTACACGGCATTCCTGAGAACATTGTGTCTGACAGAGGAGTCCAGTTTGTTTCCAGATTTTGGAGGACTTTTTGTTCTAAACTTGGTGTTCAATTGTCTTTCTCCTCGGCTTTTCATCCTCAGACCAATGGACAAACTGAGAGAACAAACCAGACATTGGAGACTTATCTGAGATGCTTTGTGTCTGCTGATCAAGATGACTGGGTCTCTTTTTTGCCTTTGGCTGAGTTTGCGCTTAATAATAGGGCTAGCTCTGCCACTTTGATGTCTCCATTTTTCTGCAATTTTGGGTTTCACCCTCGATTTTCTTCGGGACAGACGGAGGCTTCTGTCTGTCCAGATGTTGACTCTGTTGTGGAGCGTATGCAGCAGATTTGGGACCAGGTAGTGGAGAGGTTGTCCCTCTCTCAGGAGAGGGCCCAGCGGTTTGCCAACCGGCATAGGACTGATGGTCCTCAGTTTGAAGTGGGGGACTTGGTCTGGTTGTCCTCAAGAAATATCTCTATGAGAGTTGCATCTCCTAAATTTAAGCCTAGGTTCATTGGACCTTATAAGATCATGGAGATTCTTAATCCTGTTTTGTTTACTTCTTCCAGGGACATTTAAGATCCATAACGTGTTCCACAAGTCCTTATTGAAGAGGTTTGTCGAGCCAGTGGTTCCTATGGCTGCGCCTCCTGACCCTGTTTTGGTTGAGGGCAATCTGGAGTATGTGGTTGAGAAAATATTGGATTCTCGTTTTTCTAGATGGAAATTCCAGTATTTGGTTAAGTGGAGAGGTTATGGTCAGGAGGACAATTCTTGGGTGTTTGCTTCGGACATCCATGCTAGGAGACTGATCCGTGCGTATCACAGAGCTCATCCTGACCGACCTGGTTGCCCAAATCAGGGTTCGGTGACCCCTCCTCAAGGGGGGGGTACTATTGTGAATGTGTTAGAAATTAATTTTGAGCAGAAGCTCCCTCTGGTGGTTACAAACAGTACTGAACCATTCAATGAAGATTGGCAATCAGGAGTTACAGACTGGTCTTATATAAGGGAGGTTCCCTCCCATTATGGTTGCCGTTGATCAATTGTTCTTGTCTAAACTGTGGTGCCTGGTTCACTTGGAAGCTTGCTGAGTCTTGCCTGCATCTTCTGCTATCAGATAAGATATTTTCTGCTTTTATTTTTGTGCTTGCTTTTTGCATTGTTCCCTGCACTTCTGTGGAGGTCAGCCAGGTCCCCTCCGGGGGCTTGTGCTCCTCTCAGTTTATCTGAGCCACTGTTATTTGTTCATTTGCCTTTTCCAGTTTTTTCAGTGGCTGCGGCTTAGTTTTGTGACACCAGAGAACTAATTTAGGTGGTAGAGGTCGTGTGATCTCAGGTGTTTTTGCAATTAGTAGAGTTGGTATTTTTTAGGTTTTTTTGGATTGCAGTAAGTGTCCTTCCTATCCTTTTCTGTCCAGGTAGATTGGGCCCCAACATTTGCTCATACTATTTTCTGTCTGTGTCTGTGTTTCCTCTTGTGTAACCGCCATTACATGTTTGGGGGCTTCCTATGTTCTTTGGGGATCTGCTCCGGGGCAGATAGCTTTCCTCTTTCTATCTTTAGGTGTAGTTAACCTCTCAGGCTGTGACGAGGCGTCTAGGACCAACGTAGGAACGCTCCACGGCTGCCTTTAGTTGTGGTGGTTAGTCAGGGTACTGCAATCCAGTAGATTCCAACCTCTCTGGTGTATTGCCGTTTTTGCCTGCTCTCCTCAGCTACCAAATCATAACACAAGGAGGCCTTCAGAGGAACAGAGATTATGCCTTGTAAGATATCAGGAGATTAATTCTGAGATTTATGGAGGAGACAGATTACAGAAGGCATTGTAGGTCAGTGTCAGTAGTTTGAACTGAATATGTTGGGAGCCAATGAAGGTATTTGCAAAGGGGAGATTGAGTTAGAGGTGGATTAGTCGGGCAGCAGAGTTAAGAACGGACTGGAAGAGATGAGTGAGTGTTAGAAGGTAGGCCACAGAGGAGAATGGTTGCAGTAGTCGAGGTGGGAGATGATGATGGCATGTACTAACATTTTAGTAGATTGAGAGTTGAGGAAAGGATGGATTCTGGAAATATTTTGAGTTAGAGGTGACAGGATGTGGAGAGAGCTTGTATATGCGGTTTGAAGGACAGAGCAAAGTCAAGGGTTACTCCGAGGCAATGGATTGCCGGTACTGTGGGAATGTGTGGTTTAATTTATTGTGATTATATATGTGCAAATATAAATATATATATATATATGTTTATACACACATAAACTGCATGGATGCATTCCTATCGCATTCTGTCCCAAGTCTATGACAACAATTGTTCTTTTTGTTGAATATGCTGAGTGAAATCTGATTCATTCAATTTTTCCTAGCGTTGGAGCACTGGGGTATGCTCAATGACATGGTACTTATGTGCTTTCATTCATAAAACAGTGATTCATCACAATACTATGGAGACGGCAGATCTGCTTCCCACCTATCTGGCATTATTCTACTTCTCACAATCTGACTGTAAACCTTCAGTGATTTTATTAGTAAAAATACTGAGCAGAAAGCAATTCAATCCCAGCCATCATACCTCCTGTACACAGTTCTGTGTACATACTGTACATTTCATGGATTTCCTTTTTATCCATAATGTACTGGATTGCACAAGATAATTCATGTGTAATAGAACTGAAAGCTTGTAAGTATTTCATAATAATGGCAAATCTGGAAAAGTAAAGCTTCACATTAAACCTATTATGGAATTGCATAACTCTTTTCATGAGTTAATCTATGTATAGGGAAATAGAGAGACGTACCCATGGATACCCTCCTCGTACCTTGTTACGCAGAAGTGTTGCACTGCAGCTATATTCTGTAAATGGAGTAGAAGGGGTGGAGTTCAGTTATAGAACACCCAACTACACATCTTCCTTCATTCACAGAATACACGTAATATGGAAATACATAATTCGGAGTTGACTGTTTATGAAATTGTCTAACATACGATTTAAAGATTTAGGCCTTGATTCGTTATCGCTATTTCTCCACTTTTCTAGAGTAATTTGCTCCTTTTTAGCAGCTTTAGTATTTGAAACTTATTCTCTGTATGATTTATGCCAATTTTTAAGCTCTGTTTCTCTTTTCTAAGTCTTTTTTAATACATTATTTATTTATGAATTTGGCGCATTTTTGCGACTTTTTAAAGAATTTGCAACTTTTGCTGCTAAAACAGTCACAAAAAAAGAGCGTTGTTTAATTTCTGACAAATTCATAAACCGATGGGGCCATTTGGAAGAATTTGGTACAAAAAAATTGCCTGCTAATATCACAATATATTGCAAATGATGAATCATGCCCTCTGCCGGGAGTGTAGTGCAAGTTAAAGTGGCCAAATTGCAAAATCAGATACATCCTTTAGATAAGCGCCACTGTTTTAGGAGATATAAACCAGCCTTTTTAGGTGAAAGTCATGAAAATCCCCCCCCTCCTATTTTTAACCCTCTGCTCCAGGCTACAAACACAATGATATACCTGAAGGCTAGCATGAACAAATACAAGTGTTACTGGAATACATCAATACTTTATTTATATACCATTTCTTGTTTTCTGGACTACTTAGGGAATAAACTAAAGCATCTTATCATTGCAAGTCAAGTCAGTGCCATTATCAAAGAGAACAGGCATCTGAGTTCACTTAATATGGCTTCATATTCATAGCTGTAAGGAGAATTTAGAAAGCCAAGAGGCAAAGCACTAGTCATTGCGTATTTCACATAGTATGTGTTTTTTATCTTTACTGATTTGGAAAAATGAGCCTCTGTCAATACGTCTATTAGTATCCTCCCTGCTTTTAATAATACGTCTATTAGTATCCTCCCTGCTTTTAATATTAGATTTTCAATGTTGCCTTTGGTCTGAAGTTTACTTTTGCAAACAGGTTGACACGTGTTCAGCATGAAAGCCAACAGCCTACTTTGTGCTTATTTCAGATAGCAAACAATCATTTCATCTGTGACTGATCATCAAATATAAAAATATTTATCTTATTTTGGCTTGCAAAATGAAAATTGTTGCTGCAAACTCTTTGCTGGCAAACCAGCAATCATCATCGTATCTACTGAGGAGTGAGCATGATTCTCGTTTTACTTAACTGTCACAATGAACACTAAAGAAAAGTCAAGTTAATCATTTTAACAGCATGTCCTCGCCTGTGGAGATCTGCGTAAATCAAAGAAAGTCAATAGATGTTTTCCAAAACTCCTTTCTTTAACTCCTTCACTCCCGGAGCTTTTTTTTTTATTTTTCGTTTTTGTTTTTTCGCGCCCTTTCTTTCCAGAGCCATAACTTTTTTATTTTACCGTCAATATGGCCATGTGAGGGCTTATTTTTAGCGGGGCGAGTTGTACTTTTGAACGACACCATTGGTTTTACCATGTTGTGTATTCAAAAACGGGAAAAAAATTCCAAGTGTCATGAAATTGCAAAAAAAGTGTAATCCCACACTTGTTTTTTGCTTGGCTTTTTTGCTAGGTTCACTAAATGCTAAAACTGACCTGCCCATATAATTCTCCAGGTCATTACGAGTTTATAGACACCAAACATGTCTAGGTTCTCTTTTATCTAAATGGTTAAAAAAAATTCCAAAGTTTTCTAAAAAAAAAAAAAATTGCGCCATATTCCGAGACCCGTAGCATCTCCATTTTTCGAGATCCGGTGTTAGCTGAGGGCTTATTTTTTGCGCACCAAGCTGATGTTTTAAATTATACCAAATTTGTGCAAATACGCTCTTTTGATTGCCCGTTATTGCATTTTAATGCAATGTTGCGGCGACCAAAAAAAACATAATTCTGGCGGTTTTAATTTTTTTCGCACTACGCCGTGTAGCCATCAGGTTAATCTTTTTTTATTGATAGGGTGATTCTGAACGCGGTGATACCTAATATGTGTAGGTTTTTTTTCTTTTATTGTTTTATTTTGATTGGGGCGAAAGGGGGGTGATTTGAACTTTTATTTATTTATTTTTTTTTTGTTAATTGTTAAACACTTTTTTTTACTTTTGGCATGCTTCAATAGCCTCCATGGGAGGCTAGAAGCATGCACAACTTGGTCGGCCCTGCTACATATGGGCGATGAGCAGATCGCCCATATGTAGCAGATTTACTGCATTGCTATGAGCGCCGACCACTGGGCGGCGCTCATAGCAATGTGCCTGCAACAACCATAGAGGTCTCTGTGAGACCTCTGGTTGTCAAGGCAATGCATCGCCGACCTCCGATCACGTGACGGGGTCGGCGATGCGCTCACTTCCGGCCCAGCAGCCAGAAGCTCTAGTTAAATGCCAGCTGTCAGCTTTGACAGCGGGTTTAAGCTAGTTAATAGGCGCGAGTGGATGGCGTTTCCGCTCTCACCTATTGCGGGCACATGTCAGCTGTTTATAACCTCAAGCCAGGGGATCCTTACCGATGGCGTACTATCCCGTCATTGGTAAGAAAGGGGTTAAAGATACAAAATGGTTTCCTGACTATTTATCAATCTGACCTTCAGCGGTCTGCTAAACTGGTACTTCAATGGTCTGTGTCACAAAAGAAATTGCAACTTTTACCCAGGGCAAAGAAATAGTGGCCCTAGCATTTATTAATATAATGGCCAGGCAGAGTGGATTTTTGGTTCCCCCAACTCTGATCTCACCTTTCCTGACTTCCTACTGCGTCTATCTATGAGAGATAAGCAAATTGACTCTTAAAGCGAACCTTTCACCACATTTGACCGATATGAGATAAGGCAGGCATTATAGAATGCTGTATATCAGGCCTGAAAGGTGATGGCCATATCTCATATCAGTCATATCAGTCAAACATGGTGACGGGTTCCCTTTAACAAGTTTGTGTGCAATTTTTAGTAATTTGCTAAACCTGAGTTTGAATAATTTGCAAGTAAATTTTCGGAAAATGTGCTGCTGACATTTTACACATTGCAGCTATCTCATGGTATAACACAGCCAATCAGAAGGGACTATCTTAGCCTGTTGAAAAAGCAGAGGCAGGTAATGCAGCAGCCATTTTGTGGTGAATCTGGAACATCACAGCTTAGCCATAGGGATAAAAAGTAATATAGCACTGAAGAAACTGTACAGACAGTCTGTGACAGCACAGCAGTGAAGAAAAATTAGCATACATTTACCCATGTTATTATTAATGTATTTTACTTGCTTATATAGCACCATTAAGAATAAGAATTTTGCAATGGAAACTCCTCTTTTACATGCACATGTCTCAGGCTTAAAAATTGAGTTTTTTTCCATGACATTTCCCCTTTAGGACTACGGGGATGATTTATTAAGACTGGCATTGTACACGGAATTCTTAGTGAAGGGATGTTGTCATGTTGTGACAGTCTTCAGTAAAGGTACTGCCACACTAAACAATCCCGCTAGCGATCACGATAACGACGCATACTAATGCGATCGCTAGCGGGATTGTTTCTATATCGCTAAGTGCGGCCACATTTAGCGATATAGTTAACGACGCTATCGCGGTTAGCGATCTTCTTAACGACTTTAGCGGTACAAAAGTACCGCTAAATCGCTAAGAAAAGGTGCCACACTAGCGATATATACTTACCCAGCGGGAGCGCCGACGAGAAAATAGGGTCCGGAACGATTCCAGCGACGAGCGAGATCACAGCAGGAAGCTCGTCGCTGGCAGCTGCCGCACTGAACAACATCGCTAATAGTGACGTTTTTTAGCGATCCCGTTAGCGATATTGTTCAGTGTGGCATACCCTTAAGGAAGGGGGGGTCAGAAACTTTACCTGGGACTGGACCCTAACTATCCCTGTCCCAGGAGTACTCTTAAAGGTAGAGAGGCCTGAGTCTCCGACCTTACTATGTTCCTGTTAATGTCCTAAGATGTCCCCTCCCCTCACCCAGGAGGCCTTGGACAGATATGCTAGTGTATATACACGTAAGACAAACAGGGTAACATAAAGCAACTTACATACAAAAACACTCACCAAGGTAGAGAGGAATAAGGAGAAGGATAGGAAGGTATGAACCAAATGGGAATAGGATAATGGAGAAAGCATATACCCAAAAACAGCAGACAACAATCTCCAACAGCAACTACGAACAACAAAACTTTCAAAGGCAAGGATGAGAAGGTCTGGCCATGTTTTATAGAGAGAGAAAACGAGCAGGTCAGGACCAGCGGTCAGATGGAGCTGCATGTCTCTAACCAGCATATAAAGAGTCGTTAACCTCTTTAGCGTCAATGGAAACAAAGTCCATTCAATATGTGGAACAAAACACAGGCTAAATGGAAGATCTGCGATTCACAGTACGTAAAGCTTGCCTAACCCCAGATCTCCCAAAAGGATATAACACACTTGTGACAGATGTGTTGGGATAAGATACACCAAATTCATTAAGAGACGCTCAGTACCTTAGCTCGGCACATTTTCTTGCACCTTCATGCGTTTTCTCAAAAATGTTACTTAATTTAGGAACTGGAGTACATTTCTGTAGGAAGTTATGCCACTTAACTTATGATGAATTCAGCTGGCAAACATTCCTCGTCCTGCCTATACTTCACCCATTTTGGTGGAACTAGCATGAAATTGTTGCCAAAATTTTCTACAACTTGACAAAGAAATCAAGAAGCTGACGTAAACACTTTGATGAATTGCCACAAATGTGTGTTGTGGATTTTCATAACACCAAAATACAGCACAATAAAACTGAATAGTAACATTGGATGTTCATACATGCAGTCTGCAGTATCTCCAACCTGATAATCTACAGATGGGTGCGAAACAGAGGTTCAATTACTAGCAGCCTGAAAGCATTAAATTGGAGTCCTTACTGCTTTGGGATATGATTACATTTCCTTTTAGGAAAAAATTGCAATAAAAACCTATATGGAGGCGTTGAGTTATGCAATAATATTCCAGGAAGACTCATGAATAGAGTTACTATTTGTAGATCTGAAAATAACAGTAGAAAAGTAGTGATAAATTAGTAATCCTCCTCTGGGATAAAAGTCCAATATGGAGGGCCTAGATGCAGTTCGGATTCTGAACTCCATCGCTCATGGTAGGAAGGTGAGTATGTGTTTTTTTGTTATTTATCTGGGCCAATTCAGCAGTTGAGAAGGGATTGTCCAGTAGACGACATCCCCTCTTTCATACACTACAGCTTTAGGCTACGTGCACAAGTTCGGAATTGGCCCGGAAATTTCTGCGGCTTTCCCGCACCCCCCTGCCGCGGGAAATACGCATTTTAATTGGTATGTGTATTCCTCCTAAAAACTAGCATTTTGCAAACGTAATTAGCTTGCAGAATGCTAGCGTTTTCCAAGCGATCTGTAGCATCGCTTGGAAAACTGATTGACAGGTTGGTCACACTAGTTAAACATAGTGTCTGACAAATGTGACCAACTTTTACTATTGATGCCGCCTATGCAGCATCAATAGCAAAAAAATAGTATGTTAAAAATAATAAAAAAAATAAAAAATCGTGATATTCTCACCTTCCGGCGTCCCTCGCAGCCTTCCTGGTCCTCGCGATGCTTCCGGCAACTCCCGTTCCCAGTGATGCCTGGCGACAATGACCTGCATCATGTGAGACCGCTACGTCATCTGGGGTGATTCTTGCAATGCATTACTGGAATGGGAGTTGCCGAGAGCGTCGCTTAGGAGCGGGAAAGCTGCAGGGGCCACCGGAAGGTGAGAATATCACAATTTTTATTTTAATTGTTGTTTTAACAGGGACATGGTACCCAGGGCCTGAAGGAGAGTCTTCTCTCCTCCGGACCCTGGGTACCATCCGCACATGAACCGCTCACTTTGCACATGGTGGGCATAGCCACATGCAGAAAGTAAGCAGTTCAATGCATTCCTATGGCGGCGGAATCGCCGCGATTCCGAAAAAAGAATGAGCACGCTGAGTATCTTTCCGTGATGCGGTTCCGCCGCGTAAAAATATGCAGCATTAGCACAGCATTGCGGAATCCCATAGAACAAAAAGGGTTTGCGTTGTGTAAGCGGTTTTGTCGCATTTTCGCCACGCAAAGACGCGGAAAAAACGCTAACAATCCACAACGTGTGCACATAGCCTTAATTAGTACTTTGCTTCTGTATTTTTAATCCAAAAGTGTGTCAGCAAAAAACATTACATTTTCCGTTTTAATTTTCCTTTTTCGATTTATAACACTAGCATATTTGTGCAACTATATAATGTCATATATGAATATTACACATAGTTTTTCTATTTGCATTGGCTGATTTTCTTAGGTTACTATTTGATTTACTTGGGAACTTCATCTGAGACCAACGTGTACAAAATCTTAGCCCTCAAGGCTCCCTAACAAGGCAGAATTTAATGATAACACATTTAAGTTCTAGCTTGTCAGCCAGTGGATTAGCCATTTTGAGTGACATTTTAGGGGAAGGTGTTCCTCGAAATATGGATTCACTTACAGTTAACTAAAGCTCTCATTGTAGAACAGCCTGTAGGGTTTTATTCTCAACACATGTATTATTACAGTTTTTTTGTGTTTTTAATCAACAATTTTGAGTTGGATTATGTCCAATATTTTTTATGCTTGTATTAAACGTTATGTATAATCAGTGAGGCTGTCTGGAGATACTTCGAGTCTATGAGCCACCATATTTTGTACCATACATGAGAGATGTTTTCCTCCAAAATTATTACTTCTAGGGTAGAATACTTCCATAAGATTTTATTAAATAGAGCATATTCCATAAAAAAACTTTCTGAATTCAAGAATATCAAAGTGAAGGGCTATAAAAAAAGGTATGACCCCACAATAGGAGTTTAGCACCTTGGCAACCATCACCGTACATGTATTGTGGAAAACTGAACTGAAGTAGACTTAAATGACATGCATGATGTAAAGGCATGTTCACACTGGCCATAAAAGCAAGCAAAACCAAAGAAAAAAACAATATATGCATATACCCTAATGAAAATAAATAAGTAAAAGAATCAATTGCATTAAATAATTAGCATAGGGTACTTAGTAAACAGTGTTTTGATCAAAAAAGTATAAAGCTGTCCCACCACGGCAAGGTGTACCCATGTATTGTGGAAGTGTGGAATCACTATATGGAGCAAACGTAACCTCCTCCATATAGCATGGATGCCATCTTTATTAAATAGTTGGCACCTGGCCTTCTCTAGCTTCCACAATATATATATGGAGACAGTTGCCAAGGTGCTAAATTCCATTTATGCCATATTGTCTCATTATTATCCAAAGGGATGTCTTTCTACCACATCATTACTATATTGAAAAATATGTTCATTCTTAAAGACACCCAATATTTATGATCTATTCATAGGATATCCATAGGATACGTCATCAACATGAGATTGGTGGGGTGTGACTCTCGGCATCACCATCAATCAGCTATTATTTGCTCCAGTAGTGGCTGAAAGAAATCACATGGAGAGTAGCTGCAGAGTGTGGCTCCTTTCAAGGTGTAACAGATAGGAACTGTTCTGAAGTACCAGACAGTGGCTGCTACACATTGAATGAAGCTGCACTCTCTAGCTTCGTTCAAAGTATTTACATTTTTCTTTTTTATTTGCCCTTTATTCTTTCAATTTAGTATCAAAAGTGCATCTGTGAGATCATCAAATGACCAGTCATGTGACATGTCAGGCGACCAGGAGACTCACAAAGTTGGAACGGCCCTTGGCCTGTGGCTATTGCTTAACTCATTGCTGCATTAAGGGCAGTCAGAGCTGAGCCCACATCTTTCCCAGCAGATAATGGTAGTGTTATTCATAAACACCAAAAAAATTTACAGGAAGCTATAAAAACATCATATCTATCCTAAAATGGTATCAATAAAAACTTCAGCTTGCCGTGTAAAAAGCAAGCCCTAACTCAACTCCAATGAATGAAAAATTAAAACATTACTGGTTTCGGAAAATGGCAAAAATGGCGATACAATAAAAAAGTTTTATTATGAATTTACAGACATTTTTTCACTGCTTAAATAATGAAGAAAGATATGCATGTTTCGTGTCACCGTTGTTATACTGACCTGGCAAATCATAATGCCAGGTCATTTTCTTTGCATGATGAATTCTGAAAAACCAAAACTAGATCCTATTGAGCATACATAGGAATTGACAACTTACCGTATGTATGATCAGCAGAGAAGGGACTAACTTCGGCTCTTCCTGATTGGGAACGTCATTGCTCTTGAGACATGACTGTGAGTAACCTATGAAGCGTCGTTCTCAGAACGACGCTCCATAGATTGCAGGAGAGAATCACTGGACAATGTGGAAACCACAATGGATTACGTTGGAGCTTCAAAAATTATTCATTTAATAAAAATGGGATAAACCAGGAAGTGAAATAAGAGAAAGGCGCTCCATAAGTTGCAGGAGAGAATCGCTAAATGTTGTGGAAACCACAGTGGATTACATTGGAGCTTCTGGGATTATTTATTTAATGATAAAGGGATAAACCAGGGAAGTTAAATAAACGTGTTTTCCTGCTTGTGTGTCTTTTTATTTTTAAATACTGGGTTAGTAATGGGGGTGGCTTATAGACGCCTCTTAATTACTAACCCATGAGCTTGATGCCAACTGAAATAACACAGCTGACATCAACTCTAAAAACTATTACCCCAATTGCCACACCAGGGCAGTCGGGAAGAGCTGATGCTAAAGCGCAATAATTTGTGCATCTAAAGGATGCACCATTTTGGGGGGCGGCTGAGGGCTGGTCTTATTAGGCTGGGAAGGGGCCAATATCCATGGACCTTCCCAGTCTATTAAAATCAGCCCCAGTCTATTAAAAGCTGTCTGCTTTGCCTTAGCTGGTTATTTAAAATAGGAGTGATACCACGTAATTTTTGGGGGTCACCCATTTTTAATCAGCAAACGAAAGAAGACAGCTAGGGCTGATATTAATAGACTTGGAAGGTCCATGGATTTTGGCTCCTTCCCAGCATAATTAAACCAGCACACAGCTGTCTGTTTTCTCTTGGCTGGTTATTGAAATAGTGTGGACGCATGTTTTTTTTTTAAAAATGATTTATTTTACACTGTCCCTAGTCAGAGCACAATGGTGGCGTTTATATAGATAGGGTCATGTGTTAAACCTGACAATCACCGCCATGACGAACTTGATGACTGTGATGGTTCCGGAAGCGCCCACAGTCTAAAAGCTTGCAGGCTTTCAACAAACTTTATTTGGGACCGAACCCAAACAGAAAAATGAACTTGTGGAAAAAAGTCTGTGTTCGAAGCTTGGTACCGGACACCAGGTGTCCAAGATGAACCCCAATCTTTACAGTTCAGATTTGCTCATCCTTAATGGAAAAAATAAAATCTTTCATTAGTGACTTTCTTAAAGTAGATAGCCATTTAGGATTAAAATTAATTTTAGTTTCAGACCACAGCTTTAACATGTCTATCAATCCTGTGATTTCCATATTTCCACGACTTTTCCTTCCTGATGTTGTGATTTCAATTTTGAGGAGTGTATATGTACACAGTGCACAGCACAAATAAGTACACCTAAGTACACCTAAAAACCATCGAGGTCATACAAAATACTAGACGTAGTAGTTTTTGATGTGAAATGTAGTCATTACTGCATCAACTAATTTGAGCAATGCTGAAGATTCTGTAACAAAAGTTACATTACTTCACTTTACTTTCATGATATGGGTTATAAAGTTCTATGAAATTCAGTTTTGTTCAGTGAGGTTTTGATTAAAACGGGGCTTACTGACTTTGTACTGAGCACTATATATATATATATTATATATATATATATAATATATACACTCAAAAAAATAAAGGGAACACTTAAACAACAGAATATAACTCCAAGTAAATCAAACTTCTGTGAAATCAAACTGTCCACTTAGGAAGCAGCACTGATTGACAATCAATTTCACATGCTGTTGTGCAAATGGAATAGACAGCAGATGGAAATTATTGGCAATTATCAAGACACACTCAATATTTTTGGTCCCTTTTAAAAGTTGGTTGTGCTTTCTCTCTCGTGGTAGCATGAGACGGACTCTACAACCCACACAAGTGGCTCAGGTAGTACAGCTCATCCAGGATGGCACATCAATGCGAGCTGTGGCAAGAAGGTTTGCTGTTTCTGTCAGCGTAGTGTCCAGAGGCTGGAGAGGCGCTACCAGGAAACAGTCCAGTACTCCAGGAGACGTGGAGGGGGCCGTAGGAGGGCAACAACCGAGCAGCAGGACCGCTATCTCCGCCTTTGTGCAAGGATGATCAGGAGAACCACTGCCAGAGCTCTGCAAAATGACCTCCAGCAGGCCAAAAATGTGCATGTGTCTGTTAGAAACCAACTCCATGAGGATAGTCTGAGTGCCCGACGTCCACAGATGGGGGTTGTGCTCACAGCCCAACACCATACAGGACGTTTGGCATTTGCCACAGAACGCCAGGATTGGCAAATTCACCACTGGCACCCTCTTCTCTTCACAGATGAAAGCAGGTTCACACTGAGCACATGTGACAGATGTGACAGAATCTGGAGACGCCGATCTGCTGCCTGCAACATCCTTCAGCATTACCGGTTTGGCAGTGGGTCAGTAATGGTGTGGGGTGGCATTTCTTTGGAGGGCTGCACAGCCCTCCATGTGCTCGGCAGAGGTAGCCATTAGGTACCAAGATGAGATCCTCAGACCCCTTGTGAGACCATATGCTGGTGCGGCTGGCCCTGGGTTCCTCCTAATGCAGGACAATGCCAGACCTCATGTGGCTGGAGTGTGTCACCAGTTCCTGCAAGATGAAGGCATTGAAGCTATGGACTGGCCCGCCCATTCTCCAGACCTGAATCCGATTGAGCACATCTGGGACATCATGTCTTGCTTCATCCACAAACGTCACGTTGCACCACAGACTGTCCAGGAGTTGGCGGATGCTTTAGTCCAGGTCTGGGAAGAGATCCCTCAGGAGACCATCCGCCACCTCATCATGAGCATGCCCAAGCTTTGTAGGGAGGTCATACAGGCACGTGGAGGTCACACACACTACTGAGCATCATTTTGACTTGTTTTAGGGACATTACATTCCACTTTAATTTTGTGGGTGACTACAAATCCAGGCCTCCATTGGTTAATAAATTTGATTTCCATTGATGATTTTTGTGTGATTTTGTTGTCAGCACATTCAACTTTGTACAGAACAAAGTATTCAATGAGAATATTTCATTCATTCAGATCTAGGATATGTTATTTGAGTGTTCCCTTGATTTTTGAGCAGTGTATATATATATATATATATATATATATATATATATATACAGTTATATGAAAAAGTTTGGGCACCCCTATTAATCTTAAGCTTAATGTTTGATAAAAATTGGTGTTTTTGCAGCAGCTATTTTAGTTTGATATATCTAATAACTATTGGACACAGTAATGTTTCTGCCTTGAAATGAGGTTTATTGTACTAGCAGAACATGTGCAATCTGCATTCAAACAAAATTTGACAGGTGCATAAGTATGGCCACCCTTATCATTTTCTTGTTTTAAATACTCCTACCTACTTTTTACTTACTTACTAAAGCACTTTTTTGGTTTTGTAACCTCATTGAGCTTTGAACTTCATAGCCTGGTGTATGCAATCATGAGAAAAGCTACTTAAAGTGGCCACTTGCAAGTTGTTCTCCTGTTTGAATCTCCTCTGAAGAGTGACATCATGGGCTCCTCAAAACAACTGTCAAATGATCTGAAAACAAAGATTATTCAACATAATTGTTCAGGGGAAGGATACAAAAAGCTGTCTCAGAGATTTAACCTGTCAGTTTCCACTGTGAGGAACATAGTAAGGAAATGGAAGAACACAGGGACAGTTCTTGTTAAGGCCAGAAGTGGCAGGCCAAGAAAAACATCAGAAAGGCAGAGAAGAAGAATGGTGAGATCAGTCAAGGACAATCCTCAGACCACCTCCAGAGAGCTGCAGCATCAACTTGCTGCAGATGGTGTCACTGTGCATCGGTCAACTATACAACGCACTTTGCACAAGGAGAAGCTGTATGGGAGAGTGATGCGAAAGAAGCCGTTTCTGCAAGCACGCCACAAACAGAGTCGGCTGAGGTATGCAAAAGCACATTTGGAGAAGCCAATTTCTTTTTGGAAGAAGGTCCTGTGGACTGATGAAACCAAGATTGAGTTGTTTGGTCATACAACAAGGCGTTATGCATGGCGTCAAAAAACACAGCATTCCAAGAAAAACATTTGCTACCCACAGTAAAATTTGATGGAGGTTCCATCATGCTTTGGGGCTGTGTGGCCAATGTCGGCACCGGGAATCTTGTTAAAGTTGAGGGACGCATGGATTCCACTCAGTATCAGCAGATTCTTGACAATAATGTTCAAGAATCAGTGACAAAGTTGAAGTTATGCAGGGGATGGATCTTTCAGCAAGACAATGATCCAAAACACCGCTCCAAATCTACTCAGGCATTCATGCAGAGGAACAATTACAATGTTCTGGAATGGCCATCCCAGTCCCCAGACCTGAATATCATTGAACATCTGTGGGATCATTTGAAGAGGGCTGTCCATGCTCGGCGACCATCAAACTTAACTGAACTAGAATTGTTTTGTAAAGAGGAATGGTCAAAAATACCTTCATCCATGATCCAGGAACTCATTAAAAGCTACAGGAAACGACTAGAGGCTGTTATTTTTGCAAAAGGAGGATCTGCTAAATATTAATGTCACTTTTCTGGTGAGGTGCCCATACTTATGCACCTGTCAAATTTTGTTTGGATGCAGATTGCACATTTTCTGTTAGTACAATAAACCTCATTTCAAGGCAGAAACATTACTGTGTCCAATAGTTATTACATATATCAAACTGAAAAAGCTGTTGCAAAAACACCAATTTTTATAAAACATTAAGCTTAAGATTAATAGGGGTGCCCAAACTTTTTCATATAACTGTATATGCTATTACTATTGTGCTGTCATTCTTATGTTTTAAAGCCTATGTTTATTATACATACTATGTATTTTTGAGGTAAGAAGTTCAGGGAAGTCCAGCTATGAAGCGTTCTTCTGACCTGAATGTAAATAATAGCTATGTGGAAAATGTTCTCTCTAACCAATATCTAAATTTTCAGATGAAATATGTATTATTTAGGCTCCAGTTCACCGTTTTTGTTCATTTTGCATGGTAGTTTTCATGTTCCAGCATGCTTATCAGTGTAGGCTTGGTATGAAATAAGCTTTTCACATGAGTAAATGCAAGTTTGATGTGGGCGTAACAAAATGGACTGACAGTTAAGTACATTAAGTCCATAGGTGAAAAATGCATAGTTTATTCAAGTACTGGAAGAATAAAAGCTTTTTCTTTCAAGAGCCTAATCTGATACATAAAAATGTTCAAGTAACAAAATTGTAACAAAAACACAGTACGTTAATTCTAATTTATTTTTAAGATGTACATTAAAGGTGTTGTCCACTACTAGACAACCTTTTATTAATTATCAGAGTGTGCTGCTTATGTTTACTTACCTACTGAATAGTGCGCCTCCTCTCTTTACAACCATGCATCCCACATCGGTTTGCTGACTTAAACTATATCCCATGGCTGCTGCAGCCAATCTGTGGTTGCTGATTGGCTGCAGCATTGACATATATGTCTGAGCAGAAGAAATGTGAGACTGGGTGGGTTCACAGCGCTCAGAGCAAATGAGCTTGTTTTATTTTTTGCAACCCTGTGAGTCAATTAATAAAGGGTTGTACAGTAATAAAAATCCCCCTTAAGGTGAAGTTTCCTGAAAAGAAGCTTAACTCTCAAGTGTCAGGGAGCTCTGTTTGTGCAGTAGGGGAAATAGGGCTCAATCCATTAAGGCTTTCACTCCAGAAGTCTACCATAAAAGCTTTGAAAAGTTTCTAAAATTTAGGTGCAACTAGTTGCACCTAAATCTTGTAACTTTTGATATCTTCACACCAGTTTCTCCCAGCTTCACTGAAATAGATGGAGCTGGGGCAGGACAAAGCATGGTGGGGGTGGGAAGCAACAGCTCATCTAATTCATGACAATCTATGGCGTTTGTTACACCAGAAATCTCACTCCATCCAGTACCTGACTGGAGTGAGATTTCTGGCATAGCGCACAGAGGCGCACACCACTGTGTAGACACTTCAGATTCATGAAGAGACATGCAGCTATACATGAATCAGGAGAGCCTGACTTTAGCGCACCCCGTCATCAAGACCAATGTGAACAATGCTGGCCTTCATGAATCGAACCCATAGTAACAACTCTGCCTCTCTTAGTCACAGTGATGACATTATATGATGGTGCTGTCTGGTCTAACTAAACTCGGAACTATAGCCCCCGTACAGAATAAATTGCTGCCAGCTCCCTTGACTCCTCGGTACATATGAACACTCAGTTCAGACAGGTACCCCAGTGTTTTGTATGAGTGAGCCACTGGTAGACTCTTATGATAGAGGCTTGCATCTCCTCAAAGGAATCACCCATTGGAATTACAGCAAAGAAAGCAGTGCTAATAGTAAGCAACAGCGTTAAGACCCCCATACACATTAGACTAAATCATGTTTATATCGGCAAGATCATCTGAAAAGTTTATGAGGGTCTCCTTACTCTTCCAGAAGAAAGAGACCCTTCTCTCTTCTGGAAGAGTAAGGAGACCTTCATAAACTTTTTTGGCTGATCTTGCCGATATAGACATGCTTTAGTCTAATGTGTATGGGGATCTTAACGCTGTTGCTTACTATTAGCACTGCTTTCTTTGTTGTTCAGGTCTGCTACAGCAGCTCTAGTCAAATGGAAATATGGACTGGAAAAATATGTATTATGTTTGGTATTAATAATTATTGTGTCTCTAGAATATCCTTTCTGCCTCTGGAGGACAATGTGTATTAAGAAAAAAATGTTTGTATACCTGGGGATGGCTGAAAATAAAGTAAATTTATACAATTTCTGTACAACAATGCAGAATATTTTGATATTCAACAACTAACTAAATAGCATGCGATAGTGAATTAGTTAGCACTTTTTAGAGTAGTGTAATAGGTTCACCACATCTAAGTGTGGGAAAGTGTGATTAGGTGGGCAGATTGTGGCATGTAGAGATGAAAGATGAGAAACCTTCAACATACTTGAGACGAGAGAAACTAGTCCAGGTGAGGGATGAAACTGTTTTACTTTTATCTTGGTTCGAATCTTAGATACATATCTTGGGCAATTACTCAAATACTGTTTATGGATTGCGACAAATGCGACTTATTAAAAAAAGTTGCTATAACTTACTCCCCTTCAAAGATATAAATCTGATCTATTATTCAGATAAGGTGACATTAACACAGGACAATTACCAGGCGTATGTCGCTTGTCAATGATAGGAGCAGTTTCTATCAGGTATTCATGAAATATCGGGACCCAAAGTTGCAGAGTGAATATTGCAAAGAGTATAACACAACTTCCTTCTGGCTTGATTTCTTCTTATAATGTTGACTTGGTTCCTAAATTACGACCAAAAGAAGTGTGATCCAAAGATGCCTCAACAATTTCTTGATTTATTCACACTGTGAACAATATATATATATATATATATATATATATATATATATATAATGCCAAAATTGCTGTTTTTGTTCACCATTCTTAAAATAAAAGTTAAGTAAAAGATGCTGAAAGGTCGTATGGGTGCCAAAATAGTACATATAAAAACTATAGCTTATTATGCAAAAAATAAGCCTTGACATAGCTATGTAAATAAAAAAACATAAAAGTTATAGATCTCAGAATATGACATGGAAGAAAGTAAATATATTTTTTTAGCAATTTTTATGTGCAAAAGCAGTGAAATAACAAAACTGCATAAACTGAGTATCACTGTGCTCATATTGAATACAAACTAAAATTACATATCAACCATAACCTGAATGCCATAAACATAAAAAAAAAATCCAGATGTACTGTTTTTCCTTGATCCCCACAGTCAGCTGCACCCAAGTGTGGCCAGATTGTCCAGCACAAAACAAGCCATCAAACCGGTCTGAGATTAAAGGGATTAGAATATGAGACCAAAAAAAAATGAAATACATTGAACAAAAATATGAATATTGTAAAACTGCACATTTTAGAGTGGTCTTTTATTGTGGCCAGCCTAAGGCGCACCTGTGTAATAATCATGCTGTCATATTCTGGATATGCCACACCTGTGAGGTGGATGGATTATATCGGCAAAGGAGAAGAGCTCACTAACACAGATTTAGACAAATTTGTGAACAATATTTGAGAGAAAAAGGCATTTTGTGTAGATTGAAAAAGTCTTAGATCTTTGAGTTTAGCTTGTGAAAAATGGGAGCAAAATCAAGTGTTGCGTTTGTTCAGTATAGTTGGCTCATTTCAATTATATAATGTCAAAGTTTTGTGTACCATAACATGGTACCAATGCAAAATACAGATTGCCATGCAAAAAAATCTTCACACGGTTCCATTCGTTGAAAAATATGAAACATAGATCCCAGAATCTGACAATAATGCCAAAACAATTTTCTTATAAACTGAAGTATTGTGCAACAAATAGAATAAAACAAAAATATAACTACATAAATTTGGTATTGCCACAATCGTTCAGACCCACAGAATAAAGTTAGCACTTTTTCTGTGCAGCATATTTAACCCCTTCACCACAAAGCCTGTTTCCACCTTCCTGACCAGGCCAATTTTTTCAATTCTGACCAGTGTCATTTCATCAGGTAATAACTCTGGAATGCTTCAACGTATCCCACTGGTTCTGGGATTGTTTTCTCGTGACAGATTGTACTTCATGATAGTGGTAAAATTTGTTTGATTTGACTTGAATTTATTTGTGAAAATATTGGAAATTTGGCAAAAATTTTGAAAAGTTTGCAATTTTCAAAGTTTCAATTTTTATGCCCATAAATGAGAGAGTTATGTCACACAAATTAGTTAATAAAGAACATTTCCCACATGTCTACTTTACATCAGCACAATTTTTGAAACATAACTTTTTTTTTGTTACGAAGTTAGAAGGGTTAAAAGTTGATCATCGATTTCTCATTTTTACAACATAATTTACAAAATCAATTCTTTTAGGGACCACCTCACATTTCAAATGATTTTGACAGAAAATGCCCAAAGGTGACAACAGTCTAAAATTTTAACCTATAAAGGTGCTGAAAACCATATTCAAGAAGATTATTATCCCTTCTGGTGCTTCACAGGAATTAATAGAATGTGTACGGGAAAAATGAACATTTAACTTTTATTCACAAAAAATAATTATTTAGAAAGACACTATTTTTTTATTTTCACAAGGATAACAGGAGAAAATGGATGCAAAATGTGTTGTGCAATTTCTCCTGAGTATGCTATATAGATGTGTGGTGAGCACCTTGAACCCCCAGGTGCTACACAGAAATTTGATAACATTAAGCCGTGAAAATAAAAAATCATATTTTTTCCCCCAAAAATTATCTTTTAGCCCCAAAGTTTTTAATTTCACAGGGGTAACAGGAGAAAATGGACCACAATTGTGCTATTTCTCTTGAGTACGCTGATAATCACTGTTTGGGCACACGGCAGAGCTCGGAAGGGAAGGAGCACCGTTTGACTTTTTGAACGCAAAATTGCCTGGAATCGAGAGCAGATGCCACTTCGTGTTTAGAGAGCCCCTGTTGTACCTAAACAGTGAAAACACCCCACAAGTGACACCATTTTGTAAATTAGATCCCTCAAGGAACTTATCTAGATGTGTAGTGAGCAGCACCTTGAACCCCCACATGCTTCACAGAAATTTATAACATTGAACTGTGAAAAAAAAATAAATCACAATTTTTCCACAAAAAATTTTATCCCCAATTTTTAATTTTCACAAGGGAGAAAATGGACCCCTAAAATTGTGTAATTTCCCGAGTACGCTGATACCCCATATGTTGTGGAAAACCACTGTTTGGGCACATGGCAGGGCTCAGCAGGTAAGTAGTGACAGTTTGGTACGCAGACTGATGATGGAATGGTCTGCTGGTGTCATGTCTCATTTGGAAAGCCCCTGATGTGCCTAAACAGTGGAGGTCCCCCACACGTGACCATATTTTGGAAACTACACCCCTCAAGGAATTTATATAGAGGCATACTTTTATAGTAATGATTATAATGCTTTTGTTTTACCTGTGTATGAATTTATAATGTGGTGCTATGTGTAAGTTGTGCAGAGTACAGCAGATTATAAAAGTGTGTGTCAACAGGGTAAAACCTAATGTTATTATTTGTGAACAAGTGGAACTCTGAAGCAAACGTTAATGCAAAGGCCAGGTTTCACAATAGGAAATTGTGTCCATACGGATTCCCCTTTTGGAGCATACTCTGCACCATTTTTGTGATCTTCGATTCTTCGCTAATTGGGGAACCGCTCCTGAAAAATGTTGACCTGTGATGATACGGGCACTATCAGTTTCAGAAGTACTTTGACTCTCACCTTCTTGAGTGCCAAACATTAGGGGCTTGGTCCCCGTATTGCCTGCAGATCAAAACAGCACAAATGCATTGAACAGTGCCATCTGTGCAATGTGCACGGTCAATTTTTTGTACCATACTTTAGCTTTTCGCATGGCACTGTATGGTTTGAGGACCTCATCTGAGAGCTCTACACCTCCAATGTACTTATTATAATCCAAGATACAATCTGGCTTTGGGAGTTGTGGTACTTCGGACAGTGACAAGGGAGCTGTTGTCACAGTGTATTGTGGTCAAGATAAAGACATCCCTCTTGTCCTTATACTTGACCACCAGCAGCATTTCTCAGCAGTTGCCCAATTAGCGGTTTAGGGATGCATCTCTGATTTCTTCGCACAGTGCTGCATGCACCTGTACCTCTGACAGAGAGGGTCTTGAAGTGGGTGCAGCAATTCCCACACAATTTTCCCACTCATTCTAAGGACAGGGGGTCATTCAGGGTGATTAATCTGGGTGTCCTTAGCCTCGTAGACCCTAAATCTGTGGGTGTACCCTGAGGTACTCTCGCACGGTTTGAACAGTTTTATTCCATACCTTGCCCTCTTACTGGGCAGGTATTGTCGGAATTCTAGCCTCCCTTTGAAATGAACCAGAGATTCATTTATATAGCGATGTCACTTTGGGGGTTGTAGGTTTCAGCAAATTTTCTGCTGAAGTGGTCAACTACTGGATGAATTTTGTATAGACAATAAAAGTTAGGATCGTCTCGGTGAGGACACTGCACATTATCACTATAATACAAAAAAATTTGGAACGCATCAACTCGTGTCCTTGTTATGACCATATGAAATACTGGTGTGCTTTAGAGAATATCAGTACTCCAGTGTAACCAAAGCTCTGGTTTTCTGACTATGCCCATATGCAGTACAATGCCCCAAAATGTCAAAATGCATTTACAGGGGTCCCATCTGGCGTATGATGATGTGGGATTCGGGGTGAAAAATTGATGGGCATACAAATTTGTTGGGGCTACCATAAGATTTATGATTTCCTTGCTGAAAAAGAATTTGAAAAACTCAATTTTAATGAGGCTGGTGGTGTCAAACTGAATTCCTGAGCTGTCGATAAAATCAGGAATAACAGGCTGAACATTTTTGGTGGGTGCAGTCCATATGGGATCGATTGCTGTAGGAGTTGCATGGGGCCTAGGGCGCCTTGATGAAGATCCTTCCTCACTAGATGAAGAGGAGGAGGAAGAGAAAAAGAGGAAAGTGGAATCTTCTTCACTAGCTAAATCCATGTCTGTGGCAAGGAAAGTTCATGCATCTTCTACTGAATAGCGTCTTTGTGAGGAATGGGCCATTTTTATTTTATTTTTCAAAACAATGGGGATGTGTGTGTAAGTGGTGTTTTTACTCATGTAATGTGTGTGTCTCGTGTAAAGTGTACTATTTATCATAAAATAGAGAGAAAAACAGTAGAGAGAAAAAACTAAAAAGGAAAAATTTAGCAGAAACACTTAAAAGAAAAAAATGAAAAGAAAAATAATATGTTAAAAAAAGGTTTGCATAAAAAAATTACAGTGATGTTCCCTACACTAATGCCCTACCTATAAATTTACCCGGTGCAAACTATTTTTTTTTGCAAAAGAAAAACGGACGTCACTAACAATGCAATGCATGCTCCCCTAATGCACTAGCTAAAAATCGGACATCACTAACAGTGTGACGTCCACTACTCTAATACGCCACCTTGCTATCAATGAAACTATTCTATATGATTATTATTTTTTCTCTAAAAAAAATAGGACGTCCCTAATGGTGTGGCGTGCGCTTCTCTAATATGCTACCTATAAAACTGTACGATTATTGTTTTTTCTCTAAAACCAAATCAGACATCACTAACAGTGTGACGTCTGCTACTCCTAATACCCTATCTCGATATCTATGAAACTACAGTGCACAAGGTACTATTAATTTTTTTTCTAAAAAAAATCAGATGTCGCTTACACAGCAACGTCTCTACTCTAACTATAAAAAGTAAAAGTTCCTTTGGCGCAGACTGTGATCAGCATCGATACTAATCACAGTGCTATGGTCATGAGAAGAGCACAAAAGCTTAGCGCTGGTCTTAAAATTCAATCGAGAGTGGGGTAGAAGAGAGAAGGGGAGGAGTGGATAGGGGGACTGGGACACAGATTGGGGAACTGCTGCTGCTGTGATCACAGATCAGTCACACAGCAGCCAGCACACAGTACACAAAGAGCTTGCAGCACATGAGCTGGAGGCAGATTGTAGCACAGTTCCAGGAGACACAGCACAAGAGATGGCAGAAGGCACAGTTTACAGGGGTAATCACACTGGCCACCAATGAATCTTTCTCTCAGGTAACACAGGGGGGTCTCACAACTACTCTGCATGCTAACTCTGAGAAAAAGATGGCATGCAGGGTGGGGATCGCTATTTTAGATTAACCGCTTTGCGCTGATTGGTCAGAAATAGTGATGAGCGAGTATGCTCGTTAGGATTCGGTACTCGGTGAGTAAATTTCACTACTCGCCTCGCAATATTCGGATCTCCCGCCCTGCATGTGTTAGCCAATCCCAGTAAAGCTGCCGCCTTCATTGTTGTGGCATTACTGTGATTTGCTGGCCACGCAGTTGGCCTGTGCAGGGCTGTGCCGGCCTCTGCGGGCTGTGCCGACCTCTGTCGGGGCTGTGCGGGGCTCTGTCAGGCTCGGGCTCTGCTGGCTGTGCAGGCATTGTCTGATGGGACTACTTGTCCCATCCGGCTATGCCTGCTACAGTGACAGCATTAGTGGATGATGGGAAAGTAGTATTCCCATCATCCGGCTAATGTGGTGAATGTAAAAAAAAAAAAAAGACATACAGAATATACAGAATATAACGTACAGTACATACACATAACATACAACACATAACGTAGAGTACATACTCACCGCACACACCTAATTCCCCAAGCCCTCGTATCCTGCAAATAATATTAAAATAATAAACCAACCTACACTTACCTTTCCAACGCAGTCCCTCTTTAAAAATGAGTGTCTCACGATGATCTCCCGTGAAGAGCTGCCATATCAGCTGATGAGAACGCTCTTCTGGGGCTCCAATGAGACACTGACCGGAGATAACCCTCCTGCAGTGTATCATTGGAGTTCACTTTACGGCAGCACTGCTGCGTGAGAAAATTCTCATGCTGTAGTGTTGCTGTAAGTCACAGGTGAACTCCTGTGACCTCCCGGCGGAGTGATACAGCGCAGAGGATTATCTCCGTCATTGTATCGCTGAAGCCCCTGGAGAGAGGTCGCATCAGCTGATATGGCAGCTCTCCATGGAAGATCATCGTGGGACACTCGTTATTAATGGATTACTGCAGAAAGTTGAGTATACGGCTGTGTTTATTATTTTTATATTATTTGCAGGAGACGAGGGCTTCGGGAATTAGGTGTGCGGTGAGTATGTACTCTCTGTTATGTGTTGTATGTTATGTGTATGTCCTGTATGTTATATGTTGTATGTTCTGTATGTCTTTTTTTTTTTTACATTCACCACATTAGCTGGATGAAGGGAATACTACTTTCCCATCATCCGCTAATGCTGTCACTGTAGCAGGCATAGCCGGATAGGACAAGTAGTCCCATCGGACAATGCCCGCACAGCCAGCAGAGCCTGAGCCCGGCAGAGCCCCGCACAGCCCTGGCACAGGCCGGCAGAGGCCGACACAGCCCCGCACAGCACCGGCAGAGTTCCGCACAGCACTGGCAGACCCCGGCACAACCCCACAAACCCCTGGCAGAGGCCGGCACAGCCTGCAGAGCCAGGCACAGCCCTGCATAGGCCCAGCAGTGCCAGGCAGAGCCGGTAAAGCCTGAGCCGGCAGAGCCCGGAACAGCCCCACACAGGCCTGGCAGAGTCCACACAGGCCCCCCCACACACACACAGCCCCACAGACCCTCGCACACATTCTCTGCGCACACAAAGTCTCCGCCCACACACATTCTCTGCCCATTACTCACATTTCCAATATACTTACAGTACTGACCAAAAGTTTGGACAGCCTCAGAAATCACAGGTTTACAGCAGCTCAGATTAGAGACCAGGTCAATGCCACACAGAGTTCTAGCAGCAGACACATCTCTACAACAAATGTTAAGAGGAGACTTTGTGCAGCAGGCCTTCATGGTAAAATAGCTGCTAGGAAACCACTGCTAAGGACAGGCAACAAGCAGAAGAGACTTGTTTGGGCTAAAGAACACAAGGAATGGACATTAGACCAGTGGAAATCTGTGCTTTGGTCTGATGAGTCCAAATTTGAGATCTTTGGTTCCAACCACCGTGTCTTTGTGTGACGCAGAAAAGGTGAACGGATGGACTCTACATGCCTGGTTCCCACCATGAAGCATGGAGGAGGAGGTGTGATTGTGTGGGGGTGCTTTGTTGGTGGCACTGTTGGGGATTTATTCAAAATTGAAGGCATACTGAACCAGCATGGCTACCACAGCATCTTGCAGCGGCATGCTATTCCATCCGGTTTGCGTTTAGTTGGACCATCATTTATTTTTCAACAGGACAATGACCCCAAACACACCTCCAGGCTGTGTAAGGGCTATTTGACCAAGAAGGAGAGTGATGGGGTGCTACGCCAGATGACCTGGCCTCCATAGTCACCAACCCTGAACCCAATCGAGATGGTTTGGGGTGAGCTGGACCGCAGAGTAAAGGCAAAAGGGCCAACAAGTGCTAAGCATATCTGGGAACTCCTTCAAGATTGTTGGAAGACCATTTCCGGTGACTACCTCTTGAAGCTCATCAAGAGAATGCCAAGAGTGTGCAAAGCAGTCATCAAAGCAAAAGGTGGCTACTTTGAAGAACCTAGAATATAAGACATAATTTCAGTTGTTACACACTTTTTTGCTAAGTATATAGTTCCACATGTGTTAATTCATAGCTTTGATGCCTTCAGTGTGAATGTACAATTTTCATAGTGTGTCCAAACTTTTGGTCTGTACTGTACATTGGACTCGCTGCTCGTTACGTTTAGGAGCTATTCGTAACGAGTACAGCAAATCCGAGTATTTTACTACTCGCTCATCCCTAGTCAGAAACTATTGTTCAGTCAATCAGCACCAAAGGTGTTAATCAGGCGATGTGATGTAGCGATCACCCCACCCCTTGTGACTGAATTGATTGGTGCTTTGTCAGACAGCACCGATCACATCATGTCAAATAATTTTTATTTTTTTCCAAACTTTATTGTCACATTGCTGTGATTGGCTGGAATTGACCAGCCAATCACAGTGATCATTGACCCAGGGGGGCAGTACAGACCGCCAGAGCGACATGCAGAGATGGTCTGCTGTCAAAGACAGCAGCCATCTTTACCCGGTCACTGTGCGATACAGTGCAGTGACTAGAAATAGTGGTGCCATATATGTACTGCGCTTTGTGGGAACGCAGCTCCCATGGTGCCGTACATGAGCAGACATACCGCCGGTTCAACTGGTGCACCGCGGCCCAGAGGCTCCTGGGGGACCCTGCAGGGCGGCTAATAATGAGGGCAATCTGGCCTGTGTTTCCGGCCCTGAGGATTCGGGGGCCACTGGCCAGATTGCCCTCATGTGCGGAGGGCAGGAAGCGATCCCAGCAGCTCCGCTGCCTGCAAGAGAAAATAGCAGGAACGGAGCTGCAAGGATCCGTCCTGCCTCCTGTCCGACACCCGCGCTTCCTCTCACACAGACAGCAGCGCCGCTGGATGATGTCATCATTCAGCGGCCGGCTGTGGCAGAGATAGAAAGCACGGGCGCTGGTGATGCTGCGGGAGTGCCTGCGATGCGGACAAGTGAGAGGTGCTGATGTGTATGTGTTTGTGTGTTGGTGTTGTGTGTGTAGAGATGAGCGGTGGTGTGTAGGTGTGTGTGTGTATGTGTAGCGCTGCGGGGGAATGTGCAGACAGGTGAATGTTGCTGTGTGTATCTGTGTATGTGTGTGTGTGTGTGTAGGAGAGGGCAATGATGGGGAGAAGTCCATGATGGAGGTGATGGGGAAAAGGCCATGATGGAGGTGATGGGGAGAAGGCCATGACGGAGGTGATGGGGAGAAAGCAAAGATAGTGGTGGGGTAGAAGGCAATGATGGAGGTGGTGAAGAGGGCAATGATGGGGTGGCGGAGAGGACAATAATGGGATGTGGGGAGAGGAGGACAATAATGGGATGTGGGGAGAGGAGGACAATGAGGGGTGTGGGGGATTGGGATGGGAAGCAGGGGGACTTATAATGGCCTTAGGAGCAGGGGGAGGTGGAGGAAGACACTATCACTTATTATGTCTAACACAGTCCATTAGTATATAGTGTACTCACTTACTACCTCTAACACAGTCCCTTAGTAAATACTTACTCACTAATTCTGTATAAGACCATCCTTAGTTACATAGTTTCCTCTTTTATTATGTATAACACCGTCTATTTGACCAAGAAGGAGAGTGTTGGGGTGCTACGCCAGATGACCTGGCCTCCACAGTCACCAGACCTGAACCCAATCGAGATGGTTTGGGGCAGGGGCGTAACTAGGAACTGCAGGGCCCCACAGCAAACTTCACAATGGGGCCCCCCCCGCGCGTTGCCAATCCCGGTCTACCCAAGTTGTGTTACGAAAGATACCTTTATTATCCAAAATTAGAGGTTTTTGGAGTAATGATAGTGAAATAACAGAAAATAACCAACTCCCAGGAAGCAACTGAGGTAGTGATGAAGGTAGGCTTTCTCCAGAGTAAATGTGTGAAGAAACTTGTAATCCAGCCTGCATGTGAGGAGTGACTGCCTCAGCTCTGCTACATGTGAGGAGTGACAGCCTCAGCTCTGCTACATGTGAGGAGTGACAGCCTCAGCTCTGCTACATGTGAGGAGTGACAGCCTCAGCTCTGCTACATGTGAGGAGTGACAGCCTCAGCTCTGCTACATGTGAGGAGTGACAGCCTCAGCTCTGCTACATGTGAGGAGTGACAGCCTCAGCTCTGCTACTTGTGAGGAGTGACAGCCTCAGCTCTGCTACATGTGAGGAGTGACAGCCTCAGCTCTGCTACATGTGAGGAGGGACAGCCTCAGCTCTGCTACATGTGAGTAGGGACAGCCTCAGCTCTGCTACATGCGAGGAGTGACAGCCTCAGCTCTGCTACATGTAAGGAGTGACAGCCTCATCTTTGCAACATGTGAGGAGTGACAGCCTCAGCTCTGCTACTTGTATAGCAAAGCTGAGGCTGTCACTCCGCGCATTTAGCAGAGATGAGGCTGTCACTCACATGTAGCAGAGCTGAGGTTGCTACTTGTCACAAGTAGCAGAGCTGAGGTTGCTACTTGTCACATGTAGCAGAGCTGAGGTTGCTACTTGTCACATGTAGCAGAGCTGAGGTTGCTACTTGTCACATGTAGCAGAGCTGAGGTTGCTACTTGTCACATGTAGCAGAGCTGAGGTTGCTACTTGTCACATGTAGCAGAGCTGAGGTTGTTACTTGTCACATGTAGCAGAGCTGAGGTTGCTACTTGTCACATGTAGCAGAGCTGAGGTTGCTACTTGTCACATGTAGCAGAGCTGAGGTTGCTACTTGTCACATGTAGCAGAGCTGAGGTTGCTACTTGTCACATGTAGCAGAGCTGAGGTTGTTACTTGTCACATGTAGCAGAGCTGAGGTTGCTACTTGTCACAAGTAGCAGAGCTGAGGTTGCTACTTGTCACAAGTAGCAGAGCTGAGGTTGCTACTTGTCACAAGCAGTAGAGCTGAGGTTGCTACTTGTCACAAGTAGCAGAGCTGAGGTTGTTACTTGTCACAAGTAGCAGAGCTGAGGTTGCTACTTGTCACATGTAGCAGAGCTGAGGTTGCTACTTGTCACATGTAGCAGAGCTGAGGTTACTTGTCACATGTAGCAGAGCTGAGGTTGCTACTTGTCACATGTAGCAGAGCTGAGGTTGCTACTTGTCACATGTAGCAGAGCTGAGGTTACTTGTCACATGTAGCAGAGCTGAGGTTGTTACTTGTCACATGTAGCAGAGCTGAGGTTGTTACTTGTCACATGTAGCAGAGCTGAGGTTGCTACTTGTCACATGTAGCAGAGCTGAGGTTGCTACTTGTCACATGTAGCAGAGCTGAGGTTGTTACTTGTCACATGTAGCAGAGCTGAGGTTGCTACTTGTCACAAGTAGCAGAGCTGAGGTTGCTACTTGTCACAAGTAGCAGAGCTGAGGTTGCTACTTGTCACAAGCAGTAGAGCTGAGGTTGCTACTTGTCACAAGTAGCAGAGCTGAGGTTGTTACTTGTCACAAGTAGCAGAGCTGAGGTTGCTACTTGTCACATGTAGCAGAGCTGAGGTTGCTACTTGTCACATGTAGCAGAGCTGAGGTTACTTGTCACATGTAGCAGAGCTGAGGTTGCTACTTGTCACATGTAGCAGAGCTGAGGTTGCTACTTGTCACATGTAGCAGAGCTGAGGTTACTTGTCACATGTAGCAGAGCTGAGGTTGTTACTTGTCACATGTAGCAGAGCTGAGGTTGTTACTTGTCACATGTAGCAGAGCTGAGGTTGCTACTTGTCACATGTAGCAGAGCTGAGGTTGCTACTTGTCACATGTAGCAGAGCTGAGGTTGTTACTTGTCACATGTAGCAGAGCTGAGGTTGCTACTTGTCACAAGTAGCAGAGCTGAGGTTGCTACTTGTCACAAGTAGCAGAGCTGAGGTTGTTACTTGTCACAAGTAGCAGAGCTGAGGTTGCTACTTGTCACATGTAGCAGAGCTGAGGTTGCTACTTGTCACATGTAGCAGAGCTGAGGTTACTTGTCACATGTAGCAGAGCTGAGGTTGCTACTTGTCACATTAGCAGAGCTGAGGTTGCTACTTGTCACATGTAGCAGAGCTGAGGTTACTTGTCACATGTAGCAGAGCTGAGGTTGTTACTTGTCACATGTAGCAGAGCTGAGGTTGTTACTTGTCACATGTAGCAGAGCTGAGGTTGCTACTTGTCACATGTAGCAGAGCTGAGGTTGCTACTTGTCACATGTAGCAGAGCTGAGGTTGTTACTTGTCACATGTAGCAGAGCTGAGGTTGCTACTTGTCACAAGTAGCAGAGCTGAGGTTGCTACTTGTCACAAGTAGCAGAGCTGAGGTTGCTACTTGTCACATGTAGCAGAGCTGAGGTTACTTGTCACATGTAGCAGGGCTGAGGTTGCTACTTGTCACATGTAGCAGAGCTGAGGTTGTTACTTGTCACATGTAGCAGAGCTGAGGTTGTTACTTGTCACATGTAGCAGAGCTGAGGTTGTTACTTGTCACATGTAGCAGAGCTGAGGTTGTTACTTGTCACATGTAGCAGAGCTGAGGTTGCTACTTGTCACATGTAGTAGAGCTGAGGTTGTTACTTGTCACATGTAGCAGAGCTGAGGTGGTTACTTGTCACATGTAGCAGAGATCAGGGTGTCACTCGTCACTTGTAGCAACCATGAGGCTGTTACTGGGCCAGGGGAGGCTACTGGTGACTGAGGTCCCGTGCTCAACAGGGCCCAGGGGGAGGTAAGTGGTGACTTGAGGCTTGCGTCAAACAGGGCCCAGGAGCCCGAGGCCCTGTTGGAATGCAGGCCCCTTGCTGCATGAGCCCTGTTGGAATGCGGGCCCCTTGCTGCCTGGGCCCTGTGTTGAATGCGGGCCCCCTGCTGCCTGGGCCCTGTTGGAATGCGGGCCCCTTGCTGCCTGGGCCCTGTGTTGAATGCGGGCCCCCTGCTGCCTGGGCCCTGTGTTGAATGTGGGCCCCCTGCACTGCAGCCTGGGCCCTGTTGAATGTGGCCCCCTGCACTGCAGCCTGGGGCCTGTTGAATGTGGGCCCTGTTAGATGCTGCCTGCACCTGCCCTCCCAGTCACCATTGCAGCCAAGCCTCTTCTCACTGTTGAGAGACTCACCCTGCTTGCCCGGGCCTCCACCTGCTTGTCCAGTCAGCCTGCTGCCTCATGTGGTCTGCCTGGCCGTCTGCTGTCGCCCCCACATGTACACACACACATGCTGTGACGGACGGACCATAATGCACTGGGCCGCAGCTTAAAGCTACAGTGCTCATTTCTGTTCGCTGTCTGCATTTACAACACTGTAGTGTCTCTTTAAAACAACACAGTGTTGTTATGCATCAGCGTTCAGAGTCAGAAGCCTGAACAAAATGTCGGGAGGGGGCCTGAGCGCGGATCGGGTTGCCAGCGTGCTCGGGCCCCCCTTTTTACTCCTAATCACCGGGCCGCATACAGTAAGGGCTAGGGCTGTAATGCCCTGATGGCAGATGAAGCAGCTGCAGCAGGGACGGGCCCCCTTCTAGCCCGGGCCCTGTGGCAGCTGCTTCCCCTGCTTCCACGATAGTTCCGCCCCTGGTTTGGGGTGAGCTGGACTGCTCACTGCTTCAATTTTGAATAAATCCCTAACAGTGTCACCAGCAAAGCACCCCCACACCATCACACCTTCTCCTCCATGCTTCACGGTGGGAACCAGTCATGTAGAGTCCATCCGTTCACCTTTTCTGCGTGCAAAGCAGTAATCAAAGTAAAAGGTGGCTACTTTGAAGAACCTAGAATATAAGACATATTTTCAGTTGTTTCACACCTTTTTGTAAAGTGTAATGTATAATTCCACATGTGTTAATTCATAGTTTTGATGCCTTCAGTGTGATTCTACAATTTTCATAGTCATGAAAATACAGAAAAATCAATGAATGAGAAGGTGTGTCCAAACTTTTGGTCTGTACTGTATATATAAATATATATATGTAGCTTTGTCGCCATGAAAGGAAGGGGGCCCAGACACATTTCTTGCACAGGGGCCCCAAGCTGTCAGTGTCCGCCCTGGAGTCGTATATTGGGAAGGGGTTAAAAGAATCCTGTCACCAAGTATTTCCCATATAGAGTACGGTCAGCATCTGTTAGCCCCCATATACAGCTTTCTAGAATCCTATCTACATGTCGTGAATGCAGTCTCCATAAAACAAAAAATAGCTTTTAATATAATCTTCTACAGGGCTGTCAGGTCCAACGGGTGTCGCTGGTCTTGATCCATGCCTCCTTTCTTCTTGCTTTGTGTGGATGACACGTTCTACGTCATTCACTCAGTATCCTTCAGCAATGCACTCTTGTGCAGGTGCACTTCTCTGCCCTGCTGAAGGCAGTGCAAAGTATTGTAGTACGCATGCGTCGGTAGTCTTTGCCCTTTCCCCGCACGTGCGCATTACAGTACTTTACTCTGACCTTGGTAGGGCAGAGACGTGTGCATACGCAGGAGCACGATACCAAGGACACTGTGTGGATTATGTACAACACATCATCCACGTGAAGCAAGAAGAAAGGAGGTGCCGGATGATGGCCAGTGACGCCCATTGAACCAGACCACCCCATAGGTGAGTGTAATAAAAGCTATTCTTTGTTTTATGGAGACCTCATAGGGGACATATAAACAGCATTCTTTTATATGGGAAACACCTGGTGACAGCTTCCCTTCTATAACATAATCCTTAAATGTAGAGAAACAGAATTGCTGTGTTTTAGTCTTTCCCTAAACAGGTAAAAAAGTTAGTTAACAGGCTGAATATTCCCCCAAAATAGGGTAAACATGCCCCAAAAAGGTACTGCTGACAATTTTTAGTCATCTTACAAAAACAAGCCATTTTACAGCTATATTAATGAACACAACAAAAGAAAATATGGCTTGTGGAGTGGAAAAAAAAGTTTGTACTTTAGGGCCAAAATAGGATTAGCAAGTATGATAAATACAAACACCTGTGGCAGATATAAAAGCAGAGGGCACATCTATGTACCAGTAACTTAATCGGCTAAGTGATATGTCTGCTTTTATCTGTTGTTTATAATGTGATGGGTAATTGAAGATGAAAGTAGTAATATCATTATATTTGGCAGATTTATTATATCTTTTATTGTCAGGTTTCGGTGAATTGGGAATTAACTATATCACTTAATCACATATTATTCACTTTTAAGTAAAGTTCTTTATTTTCTGTTTTGTTAACTCATCCTTGTGCTTTGCAGGAGTGGCTGTATGTAAGTTGGAGTTGCTAGGAAAATCTTCTACTTCTCACAGATGAATCACAAAAATAATAAAATGTTTATCTTATGTTAATCCTTCTGGTAGATGTTAATTTGCATTATTACTTGAGTTAGTGTAAATCATTTCCAGGACCCATTCCATCGGTTATGTCAGTGATCTGTAGGCTCTAGACGGTAGCCCTGAGAACCTTTTCCTATTCCCCAGCATCGGCAGCACTTTTTTAATGATCCAGCCTGGCATAACGACATCATTGTGGTGTAAGACACATGTGATATCACGCCACGAATAACTGACATAGCCAATGGTCCAAGCTCTATGAATTGATTTGAACCAACTTTATTACTTTTCAATGGAAATATGACATTGTTATAGGTGCTTTGTAAATGTTTGTGTATTTCACTTCAATGTGGAATGGGTTGGGCTTTGAAGCTATATAAATGAATTATTACATTAAAAGGGTTCTGATTTTGTAAATATTCTGTGACTTTTAAATATATATTACTGCTTTTTTCCAAAAAGCCATGCCATTCCTAAAGTTCAAAACTATATTGGCTCTAAGCAGGTTCAAAAACATCTCTACAGATTGATTGATAGGCTCACTGATCATGTAATATTTTTCTGTCATATTTTCTCAAATTGTACAGTAGTTAATCAGAGGAGTAGTTCACCATGGCCCTCAATTTACATTTTAATAAAATGTGTTTATTGGAAGATCAGTTTATTCGTATCCACATGTACAGTATGTGCCAATGTTTCGGCCCATCCATTACTTTGGCCACAGCCTCCTTCTTTTATTTGAAATGTGCACTATATCTGATGTCTCCATCTGATTATTGAGGCATCAGTTGTAGCACAGATATCTCTAGTGAGAAAAAAGCTGTGGCCAATGTCCTGGATGTGTCGTAATATAGGCCTTTAATGGACATATGGATATATGGATACCAATAAGCTGATATCCTAATAAACATGTTTTTTATTGTTATGCAAATTGAGTTCTGTGATTAACTTAATTTCTCTACAATTTGTGTTTCTATACCCTACCATGCAGTATCAACTGCTTACCCTGAGTGCCAACATGTTCTTATTTCATATTTTCTCTGAAGGCTTATTTGCTTCATACAATATGGTTGAAGTATGGCACCCTGTAATAGATCGGTTCACTCAGCTATACACGGATGTAGACACAGGAACACTAACACTGTCTCTTTAAGATATTCACTGGTTTAATATATATTCGGCATAAACCATGGTGACGCAAAAATAAACATGGCCCTTTGGGCAAAAATAGTAAAACAAAACAAAGTGGTAGCACAAAGCTCAGTCCTTGTGGCAGCGTGGATCCGCCCGCTTAGGGTTAGCAAAACACACGGTTCAGGTTAGCACAAACACTGAGCACAGAAGGCCTACTATTTAAACCCTGGACCACACCCTGGGGTGGAGATAAGGTGTGGTCATATCTTGGCACCGTCCAGGTTGAAAACTGTTTATCCCAAGATATCGATTACGACGTGGGACAAAACAATGGACAGGTGAGGGATATGGTTTTATTTTTGTTTTATTACAGGAGATGATGGTTTCAATGGAATGTGCGATGATGTAAGTATGGTTTATTTAGAATCATTAAAGGAGTCTGTGTCATTCTTTCATTTAAAGGACTTTATTCTGGCTGTGTCTTTATCATATAACTATAGGATTAGTAATGGATTGGTGTCTTATAGATGCCTCTCCATTACTAAACCGTGGGCTTGATGTCATCAGACAATACAAAGGTGACATCAACCCCACAAATATGAACTCAACTTGACACCACTACAGGGCAAAGCGCCAGAATTTGCACATATAATAGGTTAATAACAATGGTCCCTTAGCAGCCTGAAAATACAAGCCCCAGCTGTCTGCTTTAGCAAGGCAGGAGATCAAAAATGGGGGGACCTACTTAGTTTTTTAATTTATTTATTTAGAGTGCAGGCGTCGGTTGATGAATACTACCATCAGCCACTCCTGCTCTCTCTGTTATTAGCTGCAGTAGGTGTAGCCTGATGAATACTCTCATCAGCCTCTCCTGGTCTCTCCGTTATTAGCGGCAGTTGGTGTAGGCTGTTGGGAGCAGTAGTCCCATCAACTGAAGTCAGTTACTGGAGGGAAACTTTATACCACCAATCACAGCTGTGGGCTCATTTGACAGCATGTGAACCACGGTGGACTGACCTGTGGTAATAGTTTTACTGCCGATCAGAAGCAGTTTTTGCTGCGCTTTCATGCACATGACAACGTGACAAACACCCGGTGTTCGGGGGGCCGAACCCGAACATTAACAATGACTTCCTGGTGAAGTCTGTGTCTGGTGTCTGTGCTGTTCGGATCATTCTGAATTATGATTCCAATCAAAAATCCACTGTTTGTCATTTATTTCATATTTTCCTGTGGATTCATCACTAACAAATGTCTGCAGTAGAGATGAGTGGATACTACTAGATTTCTCAAATGCTATGGATTTTACAAGAAAATTAGATTTGCATTGAATTTATACTCATCTGTCAGCTCACCTGTCCTGCCGTCCTCATCTGTTGTGCTGCTCCTTCCCCTTCACACACATTCTCTTTAGCTTTTTACCTTCAAGCCATATCTTCCAGCTTGTCTATGCCTCAGACATCATTGTCAGTCGAGCAACGGTCTTTGTAACATTGTGGCATCACAACGGTGCCACGGTAGAATGATGTGCAGTGATGAACCAGACCTAGATGAGCCTGGCCTGAAGTGAAGATGCCAAAGGTAATGAATGCAATGGGAAAAGGGGAAAAATAGAAAAGCAGAGTACAGTACAAGATGGCAGGCTGTGGGGCATGATTTTTAACCATTTGCCATCCCTGTACGGTTCAGCAAAATGGCAGTCGCAGATGGCTGCAGTTTTGATGAATTTGCGTGGAGCAAGATGTAAAAAAAAATCTGTATTCTACAAAAACATGATTTTTTTGGTGTATAAAATTTGAGGGCAATCCAGTTCCATTCCAATAAATTTGCTCATCTCTGACTCTTTCCCATCTCAGATAATTTTAGTTTTTTCGTTTTCATTTTTTACATCCCTTTTTCCAAGCTATCTCCAATCACTGCTGTCATAGGACGTTTAATATACCTTGCACCCCCCCCCATTTATATAGCAGTCTTATCCTTTAAACATGCTCTAATACACTCATGTCCAACATGTGATTCGCATTTCAGGAAAGGGTTAAAGGTGGGCAAAATGTACCTAACGTTGTATGTCACTTTGACAAACTAGGCAGCCACAAGCAAAACTGACCTTAAAAGTTCTCCTCAAGGTAAATTTTTGCTATCACTAGATCAAACTGCATGACCCACTCTGATAAGTTTGGTGCATTTTAAAGCTATATGAGTGTACACTCTAAAGAAATGTCTGGTGAGATACAAAGTAAGGGGAAAACCCCATTAAAAAGTGGCAAACACCAAATTAAAAAAAACACATAGACGCACTTTACTCCATATTAGTAGAATAGAAGGATTAATAACTGGACCCCATAATATTAATAAACAATTTAGATCAGGGGTGGGGAATCTTTTTTCTGCCAAGGGCCATTTGGATATTTATACCATCCTTCGGGGGCTGTACAAACTCTGCCCACAAAGTACATCCTGACTCTGGCACTGGTGTCAGGACGTAATCTTTCATTGCATGCGCTTCAGGGTTCATTAGTGAACACTGCATGTGTGTGTGTGTGTGCTAACAGAGCAAGAAGAAATTAATGAGCTGGCAGGAATTAAAATACAGCTCCCTGCCAAAGCACTGCAGTCCCTGAGAATATGCCCGGGGGCCAGATAAAAGGTCATCGAGGACCGTCAATGGCCCGGGGCCTGAGGTTCCCCACCCTTGATTTAGATGTTTGTACTTTTTACTAACGTTGTCAGAAAAAACAAACCTTGCATACCTGTATTTAGCAAGGTGGTGGAACGTAAATGCTTTTGCTACACTGTCATAAAAGGATGAAACCATATGCCATGGATGTAATTTTTTGGCATATCTGTCAAACAGATTCTTCAATAAAATACACAGTTGGTAAACAGTTGACATCCATGTGACAGCTGTTTCTAGTCTTTTTATTCAATGGATAATCTGCCACAAGAGGGTATGTGGCAGAGAGTTACTCTCCATGCCAAGTTTGCATAGAAAGAAGGTGATAGGGGCAGAATGGTGGCTCAGCGGTTAGAACTGGTTACAGCTCCTGAGTTCAGATCTCACCAAGGACAACATCTACAAAAAGTTTGTTTGTTCTCCCTTGTTTGTGTGGGTTTCCTCCCTCACTCAAAATATATACTGATTACAAACTTAGAATGTTGTCCCCATTGGCGACAGTGATGAAGATGTGTGTAAAGTGCTATAGAATATGATGGTGATATGCAAATAAAACAACTGGAAAACTAGCTGACAGCTATCTAATGTGTAAGGATTGTCAAGTCATTATTGAATTCCCATATAATTACATAGACTAAAAATGATGTTGAGCACTAATAACACTGTGTTCAAAATATGATTTTAGAAATGTTTTCCTATTAACAGACAATGTTTTGTAAGTTTTGTTTTTCTACTGCAACCTATTGAGAACGTAGAACCTCTTATTAGATGCTAAGATATAGAAATGAGTGGATTAGGCAAAATTCAAGTTTGCCTGTTTGCACAGATTTTACAGGGAAATTTGATTTGCAGAGAAATTATGCTTCGGAAATTTAATGTCCCTTACTGTGCTCTGAGATCCTTCCAGATAATAATCCTAAGATATAGAAATAAAAAAAATCTTTACAGTGATTTTACTGCTCAGCTCTCCAGCCCCTCGGCTCCTCACCATCACTTGTCTGGTCCTTGTTGTGTCTTCTTATCACCACCGCAATCTCTGAATCAGCCGGCCTCATCATGTTAGGCCGGGACTTTCGGCTCTGATGATGCCTGGGAGCGTCTGCGCAATCCTGCAAGGTCACAACTTCATGACATCACAACATGCGCCGTGATCTTGCTTTCACATGTGCAGAACCATCTTGGGTTTTATTAGAGCCAGAAGTCCTGGCCTAGCTGGAAAGGCTCGAGACTTGCAGTGCTTTCGGTGAACCTGATTGGTGACGGTGAAGAGCAGAAATGAGCAATAAGATGAGCAGAAATATTTGTGTTGTTTTTTAACATTTTGATGGCCTCTTTGGTGTAGAAAAATGACAGTTAAATTCCATCGTTTTACCCACTCTACACAGAAGCAATTTACAAACATTATGCATTTTGATGAGTACAATTTTTTGATTTATACCGATACAATTCAGGTCCACTTGAATATATTCCCTCATGTCTAGTAGCATACAATGTAGACATACAATCTACAGGCGAAGAACTACATAATTGTCAGATTGATGTTGTACAGTGCACAGCACCTAAGGCAGAGGCTTTGTGGAAGTATTATCCTTGGTTTACAAGCTGTCAGAACAGATGTCTAAACTTTTTGATAAAGGACTAGACAGAGACAGGGAAGATTCTAATCCACAGATAAAATTGACTAGATTGACAAAAACTTCACCAAGACCCAGCCTTTCCTGGAAATAACTACGCTATCATAAATCACATTGATCCAATGTATATAAGCTGTTGAAGACTTGCTATCCATGTTAGTGTGATGTAGTAAGACAGACTTAGCAGTACTCAAGTTACAGTACAGAGCCGAACCTCCTGTTTTCTTTCGATCAGTTTATCTAGCATTTTGCTATACACTTGTCACATCACTATGCATCAAAGAGATAATGATGATCTGACTAAATGACAATGACCATAAAAGTGTGCTAAATAAAATAAAAAGTAAAGGGTTTTTCCAAAAATCAAATAATTATTTTTTGTAGAGTAGAGAATGCTCTAAAAAGCAGAAATATTGATCATCTACCAGTTACTCCAGTGCAGCTGCTCTGGCGTTCGCAACTGGTCTTTCAGTGGTAACATTTTGTATATTATTTAGGTGTCTACTGCAGCCAATCAATGGCCTCAGCAGTCATATGCTGCAGATGCAAATATCACCAGTAAAATCAATAATTGGCTGTAGCAGTCATGCGACTGAGTGGCCACATGAGAGACCATGACTGTTGTGGAGGGCCAAACCAATAGGCTGAAATTAATTATGCTCAATATTAGTATTAACATATTAATTATAATTATTACTTTATATTAGTTGTTTTACTTAATATTGAGTAGAATTAACTATACTGACACCCCCATTTTATGCCGTATGAGCCCACATACAGCCCCTATATATGGTATGAATCCAAACACAGGCTTCTACATACAGTATGAGCCCCAAAATAGCCCCTATATATAGTATGAGCCCCAAAATAGCCCCCTACATACAGTATGAGCCCCACATAGCTTCCTATATACAGTGAGTCCTCCCATAGACCCCTATATATAGTATGAGCCCTCACATAGTTCCCTATATACTGTACAGTATAAGCATTCAAATAGTCTCTCTATATGCAGTATGAGCCCCAGCATAGCTCTCTATATAGAGTATGAGCCCGCATATTGCCCCTATTTACAGTATAAGCCCTTATAAAGCCTCTCTATATATAGTATGAGCCTCCACATAGCCCCCTATATACATGCAATATGAGCCCCGACACAGCCCTGTATATATAATATGAGCCCTCAGACATCATCATGTCTGCTGTTTCAGATGATGAGGATGCAGATAGCGGTGATATCGTGATGTGGGCGGCTGAGAGTATGGTGCTGCCTTTGGGCCAATGTTTTCAACTCTTTGGCTGTCTCAGTCCACAGGCCAGGCTGGAACAGCTAGAGGGCTGGATTTGGCCCCCAGGCCGCACTTTGCCCAGGTCTAGACTTATGGATGCGATACTATCACTTCAGGACCACTGGTAGCGGTGATGCTGGAGTTGCAAGGTATTCACTGATTTTTTTTTACATTCTCTTCTCTAAGTCAAATATTTTAAAATCATGAAAAAATAGCAATATATCTGAAGTAATTGTCTATGCATTAATCACTTCTGTATGAAATCTACACTAATTCACAAAATATGCTTTGTATATAGTCATGTAATAATTTTGCTTATTTTTCTGAGCTTCACATTTTCAAAATCTTCATGTTCTGATGAACTTGAATGTAGGATGCTGTCATTTACAACCTAACATCTTATGTCAAAAGCCAAGCCCTTTTTGTTTCCTGGTCCCTTCAGGCCACAGATACCATCTGTTGTTGGGATTATCTGATACTTCCATATACAAAAGGCCAATGGTTCAGGTAATTTTAAGGTAATACATTTCAAGTCAGTGAGTCATAATGTACCTTCTGGAGCTTTTACAGTATGCTGATGGAGGCATTAATAAATTATCTACTGGAAGTCTGTGATTCAAAATGTCTTCTGAAGCTTAGATGAAATATTAGTGGTGCCATCTTAGCATTTACAGTCGTAATAGAGACAGTAGAAGCAAAGCTGTATTAATGTTTAACTTTGTCAAATAATATTAAAGTTCTACATAGCCTTGCTAGCTTGTACTTATATTGGAAAATTTCTGTAAGGCCTCATTCCCATGAGTGAATTGTATGCCTCAATTAGTTTTGCATTTGAAGAACCTTGGTTATCTTTCCTGATGTGTATTTTAGCAATATGAGCAATTCCCTTTGTCAATAGGGTACATCTTTTCACACTCTGCCACGTTCCATTTAGTGCGAACAGTAGGGTGCACCCTATTGACAAGTTAGTTAAATGTTGATCAGATATCTAATTTATTTTTACATTTCCAGGAGTAATAGGAAAGGAATAGCAAAGTGCAGAGTAGTAGGACAATATGGTCTACAATACAACCTGAAACAACCTTCATGCTAGTCAACGGAGCCGTACTTCTCTGGGTCAATGGGTGATTTTCTCTATAGAAGTGAAAGAAGGATGAAAAGAGATCAATCTAATCATTCTGTGTACCTGCAATATGGGAAGAAAAAGCATGGCTCTTAAAATCCTAATGTATTAACATATTTCCAGTCTATTTTCTGTTAGAACTTTAATGTAAATTTGTCAGCTGAACTTCTTGACGATTTTGTAGTATTAACTTGTAGTATTGAAATTCCTTGTAAAAGCTTTTTTGTTGTTGCTGTGTAGCCATTATGCTTATTGGTAAATTTTAGATTCTTTTTATAAACTGTAACATTTTGGAAGAACTGCAAAGTACAAGAAGCCATTGTGATAACGTATTGCTAATAGGAGGAGATCCCCTACCTCATCCAGTGCAGCTGTTGGTTGGGGTCACTTCAGCTCGGAGGTTCCCTCTGTCTCATGCTAGCCCCGTCTCCTCTGATGATTTAATACCTGTTTTCAGAAGAGGTAGGGCCAGCAGGAGACAGAAGAAGCAGGCTCAGCTGCAGCTTAACCCCAAGGTTCAAGTCCTTCCAGCTACACCAAAGGAGGTAGGGTCTGTTGAGAAGTCTTAAAAATAGCTAACAAAATATTCCCTTTTGTGTTTGTCATAATGATGATTATGGTCTTACTGCTAGGATGTTAAATAATCCTATTAATATTATGTGCAATTTTTTGTGTATGTGTCCTATAAATAAACAAGAATTTTGTGTTGTCTTATTTGTTCCCATATAAATAGCATCAACGTACTGCATCAATGAGCAAACCTTGACATTCTGCTTAGCTAGCATTCTCCCGATAGATATACTTCCCATTATAGTACCATATTGGCTTTCTACTGTATAAGAAAACAAAGGCTGAAATATGGCCTGGTAATAGGAGAACTATGTATCAGTATATAGTGTTCTGTAACGGACTGCAAATTGTGTTCTAATGTATTACATTTGAAATGGACATATACTTTTCTTAATAAATGGATAATCTCGTAACATGGTATGTAATTTACTGTTTCAAGTGGATAGATGATAAATGTATGATCACCGCAGTGACAGCTACCTAGACCACCACAATCCTGAAAATGGTAGATCCGTAGACCCTTGGGTGAGAGAAGCGGTACTGAGACTATGAAGACACCACTAAGTGAAGCAGTGGTAAGACATACTCAATATCGTTCCACACACATAGGACTTTGGAACGTCCATTAGATCATTGAGGCTCCCATTGGTAGTTCTCCATCGATCATACATTGATCACCTATCCTATAAACAGGTGATAAATGCTGTTTATAGGACAACTCCTACTCCTTGATTATGCTGCCATTTCCAAAGCAAGTTTAGATATGAGAATTGCAATGACATGCTAAGTGAGCCCCCAACAAGCAGAAAATAATACTTTACTGTGGAAATATTGCTAAATATGTCTACTGAGTTTTGTCTCAGGTGAATAGATAGCAATTTTATAAAACGTACGCGTGGTCATCTTTCATTTAGCCCAGATGAGTTTTCCATGGCATATGAATATTCTTTTAAACAAATCGATAAGTAATGTTTAAGTAGTTTTTTATTCAATCTCCTACACGCTATTTGAATGCTATTTTCATTCACCAGGCAGACAATCACAATCATAGCTGTGACCATTTCAAAGGAAGAATAATTGTAAGAAAAATCTGTAGTCATTGTCTGATTGAAAGTCATAATAATAAAACCAAAATTTTAATTGCAAGGTCTCCGTTCAATCATCCAAGTGATTGATACATTTTGTATGAAGTGAATTTAATTAGAAATACATTTTTAAGCAAAATGAAGAAAACGAAGCCTTGTAATTCCATGAAATTGATTTTTGAATGTGTTTATAGGGATTTAAAGCGCATTAGTGGCATATAGTTTGTGAGGCAGAAGTGCTGGTCGATACAGGATACAAGACACGTAGAGGAGAGATTGGATGATTTTATTGCAAGAAATTCGGAATTGTTTAATGATCAGTAGGAGGCTGTGATTCTTTTCAGATTTTTAGTGGAAGTGATCACGTGTTACAAAATTTCTAAATGAGTTAAAAGTGGAGATGGCGGAGTGAGGAAATAGAGAGGTTATGCTGCCGGGCTGCCTTCTAGTATCTTTTCTATCACAATGCTGAATCCACAGCTACACTGTCCAGTACTGCAGTATGGTGAACTTCATAGTTCTGACGGTGCAGAAACTCCTCTTCTCTGTGTGTGCAGTATATTGAACACATCATGACAGCTTTTCTCCATTGTCTAAGGGGAGAATTAAAGATGAAGGCTGCAGAGAGAAAGATGGTCAGAAACAATGTTATTCCACACATACACACTCATGACAGTTTACTATAAAAATTACTCTGTAAGGTTCCTGAAATGCTAACTCTAAATCAGTATACTATTGGATCTAAAAAGGATAGCCAATTCATTTGTATAAATATATATTATATACTGTATGCATCTATACACAGTAGTGAAAAAATGTTTGCACTCTTCCTCATTTCCTATTTTTTTGCATGTTTGTTTCAGATCACCAAATTTAAATATTAGAAGCCTAATATACTTTGCGCTGTGACTAATTTTGTGTAGTTGTGAATGGTGTAGTAGGGACAGGTTAAAAAAGGTTAAGAAGTGTTAGTAGGTTAATAGGTAAATGTTGCACTCAATCTCGGGGTAATATACTGCACTATACCAAAAGGTATGACCTGACTGGTAGTAATGGACTTGGGACCCTAAGAACATGAAATAGCAGGGAATAGCAGGGGTTACCTGGAGTGCTGTATATAGGTTTGTGCTCCTTTAAGTTTCTAGCTGTTGGAATATGTTTGGTGCAACAATTCCATTCCTGTCAATGAGTGTTTAGTTGCTAGATTTGTATGCTGTTTATAAACTTTAAAAAAAAACTCCCAGAGGCTCACACAGGGAGAGCATGTGACCGTATTTCCTGTTTTCCTGTGTCTGTATGATAGAAGCAGCATGCTGTAGATGCTGCACAGATAAAGACACATGATTTATACCTGATCTATTAAGCTTATCATATGTTGTTCCTATTTGTTCCTGAAATAAAGAAGCTCTGTTGTCACACGCTTGGAGAGTATCCTGAATTATCTGCTGCTAACACTAGCTGAGTCCTATGGGGTTTGCTGATACACTGGGACCTTCCTGGGTTAGCGAGCAGAGACCTAACTGGTAATGTTACCACCAGGATTCTATGATATAAAAAAGCAGGAGTTACTTGAAGTGCTGTATGGAGATTTGTGCTCCTTTATTTTCCTACCCGAGTGCTGTGGGATTTAGTGATGTACTGGAGACTTCCCGAGTCCGAGAGAAGAGAACTCGCAGCCATACTGCGATGGTAGGAGTTCTAGCAAGTTGGAGCACTGTCCCGGCCGGTGACAGGTACTCATGCATGAGGTTGAGTGGTACCCATAGCGACACTGAGGAAACTTGCAGGACCTGAGTGATGTCTTCGGTCACGTGATGGTCACGTGACTGTGATGTAAGCAAGTATGGTGGGCAAGTAGGACCAAAATCCAACGCGTTTCTGAAATCTGTCAGTTTCCTTTTTCAGGGAAATTTAAATATTAGACAAAGATAACAATTAAACACAAAATGCAGTTTTTAATTGAAGGTCTTTATTATTAAGGAAAAAGAAATCCAAACTTGCAGGGCCCTGTGTGAAAAAGTGATTGACTCCCCCCTCCCAACCTCTTAAAGCATTAACCGTGGTTTATCACATCTTTGGAAAGCTGATTTCAAATTTCCTAGCCAAACCCAGGCCTGATTACTGCAGCACCTGTCCTTAATCAAGAAATTGCTTCAATAACAAAATGAAGTAGAACGAATTAGCGCCAAAAGTTAGACATCATGGTGCTTATTCAAGGAAATTCTGGAAGAAATGAGAAACAAAGTAATTGAGATCTATCATTCTGGAAAAGGTTATAAATAGTGATGAGCGAGTATGCTCGTTACTTGGGTTTTCCCGAGCATGCTCGGGTGTTCTCCGAGTATTTGGACATGCTCAGAGATTTAGTTTGTGTTGCTGCAGTTGCGTGATTTGCGGCTGCTCGACAGCCTGTATATATGTGGGGATTTCCTAACAAGCAGGCAGTCCCCACATGTATTCAGGCTGTCTAGCAGCCGCAAATCATGCAGCTGCGGCGACACAAACTAAATCTCCGAGCACGCCCAAATACTCGGAGAACACCCGAGCATGTTTGGGAAAAACCGAGTAACGAGCATACTCGCTCATAACTAGTTATAAAGCTATTTCTAAAGCATTGGGATTTCAGAGAGCCACAGTGAGAGCCATTATCCACAAATAGCAAAAACATAAAATAGGAGTGGCCGGCAAACCAAAATTACCCCAAGAGCGCAGCAATGACTCATCAAACAAAGCATAAAAGACCCAACAACAATATCCAATGAACTGCAGGCCTCATTTGCATCAGTTAATGTCAGTGTTCATGACTCCACCATAAGAAACAGACTAGGCAAAAATGGCCTGCACGGCAGAGTTACAAGGCGAAAACCCTACTACTGATCAATAAAAACACAAAGGAGAAACACAAGAAAAAAAGTCTCGTCTCAGGTTTGCCAGAAAACATTTTGATGATCCCAAAGACTTTTGGGAGAATACTCTGTGGACTGACGAGACAAAAGTTGGACTTTTTGGAAGGTGTATGTCCCATTACATCTGAAGTAGAAGTAACACAGCATTTCAGAAATGGAATATCCCACAACAGTAAAATATGGTGGTGGTAGAGTGATGGTCTGGGGCTGTGTCTATATATAGAGAGAGAGAAAGAGAGAATCGTAGATAGATAGATTTTACTGATGAGATATAACTGTACAGTGCATTGCAACACTAAGAACTAAAACTAATGAGATCATGGAAATTACAGCATTGATAGACATGTTAACAATATGCAAATAAAGAAAAATTAAAATAAAATTTAAAAAAATCTTGATTTATTCAAGAATAAACACATACAACTTGGCATGGTATCAATGAGGTTAAAGAAGCACTCCTTCCATCAAAATTTTAATCCTCTTGATATATTGCTATGATCATAATATATACAACTGTGTAGTTACAATTGCTCATTTTCCCTTTCTACCCATCTATTTCTTCTGTTCTCCTTTATGTCTATGACATTACGTGATTAAAAACTGACTAGCTGAATCCTTCAAAACTCTTTGTAGAAACATGAAGTCAATTTTCCCTGTGTGAGTCATGAGTAACTGCAAATGTCCCTTACAGGAGGGAGGAGGGAGCAGCTGTGTCAGGAGATGAAGAGGGGAATGATAAATGCAGGTAATAGAGAGGTTTACTACACAAGATTTTTTTCTTGGGTTATAGCGTAACTACAACATTTTGTAGCTCCATATCCTTTGAATAGCGTGGGAAGAAACACGAATCACCTAAGAACTTCCTTTGCTCTTTCAACCGTTCTCAAAGATGAGTTACTTCCATTCATGTTTTAAACCTAATCTTCCTACAAGCATTGTGAGATCTTCCTCTTCCATTTGCTCTTAGGGTATTACAAAAAATGCTATTCTTGCCAATGATGTGGTTGACAGTTCTCCAATATTCCACAAATGAACTTGAATATTAAATGTACTTGAAAATTAAACAGATCCTTTCATTAGACCTATATTTTCTCATTTGTCTTGTGTTCAATATTTCAGTCAAAAGGAATCATGATGAAAACAGGATATAAATTTGAGGGTAGAAAGTCCACATTCTAGAATATTTTATTTCATCGTCACTATTGTATGCCGTCTTCTGTTTTACTGAGATAAGTGGTTTTTTTTTACTGCAGGACCTCTGTGATCTTAAGCAGATTGGGTTTAATTACCACTTTTGAGATGCATTCAAAGATGCAGTCTTAGTGCCGCTACACATTCACTTAATTTTGCAGGGAAACAACTTAAGGGTGGTTGACATTGGGTCTTGTTGCTGAGTTTTTGGAGCAGAAGCTGAGTAGAAACTCCAAGTTTTTGAGAAGGAATTTTGACAGTTTCTGCTCCAAAAAACAATTCAATTCACCTTTTGGGGTAAATTCACCCTGAGTGTTTTTGCTGAATTTTTGGAGCAGAAACTGAGCAGAAATTCCAAGTTTGAGGCGTTATGGGTTTTTGAGGAAGTTTTAGACAGTTTCCTTTTAGTCTCAGCTCCAAAAACTACTAAAAACTCATTGTGAGCACACCATTTACAGTATTTTCACATTGAATCTTTTTGCTGAGTTTTTAGAGCAGAAACTAAGTAGAAAATTCATGTCTTTGAGGAGTTTTGATTTTTTAGGGGGATTTTGAGAGTTTCTGTTCAGTTTCTGCTCAAAAAAATCCCAAAAGAACTGAATCGTCACATAACCTTAGAGTGCTGTGCGCCATTGCACTGATTTTCATAACACTAACATAACATAGTAACATAGTTAGCAAGGCCGAAAAAAGATATTTGTCCATCCAGTGCAGCCTATATTCCATCAGAATAAATCCCCAGATCTGCGTCCTTCTAAAGAACCTAATAACTGTAAGATACAATATTGTTACGCTCCAGGAAGACATCTAGGCCTCTCTTGAACACCTCGACTGAGTTCGCCATCACCACCTCTTCAGGCAAGGAATTCCAGATTCTTACTGCCCTAACAGTAAAGACTCCTCTTCTATGTTGGTAGAAAAACCTTCTCTCCTCCAGATGCAGAGAATGCCCCCTTGTGACCGTCACCTTCCTTGGTATAAACAGATCCTCGGAGACATATTTGTAGTGTCCCCTTGATCGCCCCTCAGTCATCTTTTTTCTAGACTTAATAATCCTAATTTTGCTATTCTCTCTTGTTATTGTAGTTCCCCCATCCCATTTATTAATTTTTTCGCCCTCCTTTGTACTTGCTCTAGTTCCATTATATCCTTCCTGAGCAGCGGTGTCCAAAACTGTACACAGTTCTCCATGTGCGGTCTAACCAGGGATTTGTACAGAGGCAGTATAATGCTCTCATTATGTGTATCCAGACCTCTTTTAATGCACCCCATGATCCTGTTTGCCTTGGCAGCCGCTGCCTGGCACTGGCTGCTCCAGGTAAGTTTATTATTAACTAGTCCTTCTCCATGTCAGATTTACCCAGTGGTTTCCCATTCAGTATGTAATGGTGATATTGATACTTCTTCCCATGTGAATAACCTTACATTTACCATTGTTAAACCGCATCTGCCACCTTTCGGCCCAAGTTTCCAACTTATCCAGATCCATCTGTAGCAGAATACTATCTTCTCTTGTACTGAATGCTTTACATAGTTTTGTATCATCTGCAAATACCGATATTTTACTATGTAAACCTTCTACCAGATCGTTAATAAATATGTTGAAGAGAATAGATCCCAACACTGACCCCTGCGGTAACCCACTGGTCACAGTGACCCAGTTAGAGAATATACCATTTATAACCACCCTCTGCTTTCTATCACTAAGCCAGTTACTTACCCTTTTACACACAATTTCCCCCCAGACCCAGCATTCTCATTTTGTGTGGCATGGTATCAAACGCTTTGGATCAAACACTAATAACCACAATTTGTTTTTTCAGTTTTTATTTGTTGTTTAAAATAAAAAAGAGATAATTTCTAAGATTATTTTTAATTACAGAAATCTGTATAAATACAGGTCTCTCATAGACTCTTGAGGAAGTCAGTAAATGAAGAGCCAATTTTTTTATTAGGACATAATTCTTTTATAGCATAGCTGTCATTTCAGGTATCTTTTCAGTATAAACTGAATATGACTAGCATCCTACATTTTTTTCACAAAATTTCTCCTCTGCAGGCACTATCTCTAATTTTCATTTCTTTCTAAAAAATATTGTTCTTGTCCATGATGTGGTCTGACAGTTTTCTAAAATACCACTAATACATGCTGGTGAGTTTCATTCAGGTTATTGAAACAATTGCGTGGCTGGAAACTAGCTGCTAAGATGTCTCCAATACACATTATACAGAAACAGCGGGATTTCTGCTCTTTTTTCTTTATCACGTTCATAAGTAGCAGCAATAGCATGGAGGATATTATATAGTAGTACTGAGCTATGTGGCTGTGAATCCAGCACTTGAACAAGCTAAATCACTCACTAACTTCTGCACAATCTTCCTGTCTTGTCTGCTTGTTTTTTTCACAGTATCTCACTTTTTACATTTACATAGAGTATAAAAAGAGGTGTAATCAGAACATACCAAACATATTTAAAAGAAAATAAGAAAAAAATTATATTCGCCTGACCCTTGCCTGTCTTGCCGTGCAACCGAGCTCTGGTCTGGTTGCCTTCATCTTTCATCACTCCAATCTTCACTGGATTTGTTCAAATAAAAAAAAATGGATTCTGGTGAATTGTCAAGTTCAAGAATTGAATTTGCCTCAATGCGACTCACTCTTCTCTATAGACTACTAAACCACCAGTCATAAAAAGACAATTATGAGGTAATTGCCATGTACATATTATACAGTACATTGAGCCAAAAGAGCTTTAGGAGATCTATTTATCATATGGTAGAATCTGTTCCCACTGTATGTAAGAAAAACAAAAAACTTGCTGTATGGCTTGTAGAGGTTTGTACTCTCTCAGCTGCTGTTGAGGTAGGCACAGGAAGTGGTTTCGTTAAAATGTCCAGGCAGGTTTATTAAGACTGCATGAACCGCTCAGAAAACCAAACAAAAGAACAGCCTTTCTGGCACAAAGTGAAAACGCAAAGTAAAATGTCTATACAATATTACAGGTTCACCCGCTCAGGTTAGTGTCCAGTTCTTAAGGCCTTAGCAAAGACCAACACACAGGAGATCCACACATCTCCAGATCCAGACACTTGGTCTCCATTTTATCTACCAAACCATGCCCCTGGGGTGGGGATATGAGAGCAGTCATTCCCACCCATCTCTTTTGGCTGCTCGTAAACTTGGCCCTTAAATGCCCTAAAAACTCTCTCAGCACTATATGTGCTGGAGCATGCTTTCCTGGGGTTACATCGCAGAAGCCACCAACCTCAATGATGCATATCTCCCCTCAAGGACCTGTCCAGCAGCATTCTTAGAGGCTACAACAACCAACTATGGGTTATATTTTATCCTTCTTGTCTAGTAGGGCAGTGACATTGGCACCACTGATGGGTGGTATTAATGCCTGACACTTTTCTCATAAAAAAGGTTGATCTCCCTGAATACATTACAATCTAATGTGCCATAATTGTCTCCATTTTTTATATGAATAACACATTGCGAACTCTGATCTCAGTTTGGAAATGTTATGCCAACTTATAATATAGTAATTATTCAGTATATTATAATTTCAGTTGCTAAATATACTGTGGGAATGGTTGATGACAACTTTGTGATAATATCTCAAGCATTAATTTTTGGGTGTCAAACATTATGTATCAGTTAGATTGCAAAAGTTTACTTGGATAATGTTCATCTTTTTCTTCAATCTGCTATCCACAGAATTTAAAGGGAACCTTTCCAGACCACAGTCAGCTTGGGGCCATGTTCAGTATTGGGTCAGTATTTTACATCAGTATTTGTAAGCCAAAATCAGAGAAAAAGTATAATAGAAACACGTCACCACTACTGTATTTATCACCCACTCCTGGTTTTGGCTTACAGATACTGTTGTAATATGCTGGCAAAATACTGAACGAGTGAACATGACTCTAATCAGAGTCTGGGAGCATGATTCCAGCCAGATATGTTTTCCTCTGAAACTCTCCAGCATTTCAGAGAAAATATGCTTTAAAGAACTGGCTGTGGCCTAAGCTGGAGACCAGACTCCACTGACCGAAATTCTCACAGTGCCGCTGCAGGTACTTGCCCGGTCTCTCCCATAACAAGACATCTGTCACTCACTTCCAGCAGCGCTGGAAGAGCCAGTAGAGGGTGGCACTAAATAAGTTTTTTCTATAGTTCGTGGCTGGATCTTTAAAATATATTTTCTCTTAAACACTGGAGGGATTCAGAGAAATATATACCTGGCTGCTCGCAGTTTGGGGGGCATGAGTCAAGTGACAGATTCCTTATGAGGAAAAGTACTACGTACCATATATTTCTTTTCAGAACCTCTTTCTGAACTTTCATTAACTACTGTATTTAGTACAATTTGTTCCATTTCTTACTGAAACATTGGTGCCTAACAATATTCTCCTTGTCTCGCTGCTAGTACCTTACAGGTATGTCTTTGATCTTTATCATCCATGTCTCAATGCCTTTTTATAATGTAATATATCGTGCAATAGTTTTTCTAAATAGCTTTACAAACTTCTCCTGGTGTCTGAATCTAAAAACACGACAGAGAAATATTATGCCATAGTAAAAGCAATATATGTTTTGTAGATGAGCTATTTCTGTGTGAAACCAATAAGGTTTATTTCCCATTTACACTTCTATTTAATATTTTTTTTGGATATATCTTATTATAGTTAGAAACATTTATTTCTGGTGTCATATATTTTGTTGTTCTGCTATTTTTACTTAAAAAAATGATAACGTAAAGGCTCTTGATTTAGAATGGGAAATTCGGTTTTGGAGTTCTAGCCGTGTATTTAAATACTTTGATCTATGCAGGCTTGTTAGTTCCTATCCTGATACACAGCATTCTAAACTCAGGACCTTGTAACTGTGCCACTGGTCACGCTTAAAATGTAGCAGTACAATTTAAAGGGGTTATCTGAGACTATTTTATTTTTTCTTATGGACCTCTTAACTACCTGTCTATTGTGCCCGACACCGATCTCTGCTGGCTCAGAGCTGTCATGGATCACTCCTGACGGGTAGTTGCAGCTTCCGCTGACATCACGTTGACAGATCAGCTAGTTCTCTTCCACTCTGCTCTGTCGATGGGTCATGACTGCCAATGACATGCTGATTGACACCAGCTCCCCGCTGCCTAACTGCGGGGAGCCGGCAGTCAATCAGCATGAAGTTGGCAGTCATGACCCATCGACAGAGCAGTCCTGTTGACATGAAGCAACAGAATCACTGGTGGGAGTGGTCTATGATTGCGCTGAGGCAGCGCCAGGCAGAATAAGCAGGTAGTTAGCAACTTCCTCCTAGTCAGTTCTTAGACCCATGAGAAAAAAATAAAATAGTCCTGGTCAACTATTTTAACAATACATAGACCTTGGTATGAGTATTGGAGCTTTAGTTAAAAAAAGCCAAAGAATCATAAAGTAATTGTGTTTAGTATAAGCTATATGCAGGCGGGAGAAGTGTGAAGTGGTTGGGGAAAAATGTCTAGGACGAGAGAAAGAAGCGGAGGTGTAGAACTCAGTATGTATGCAGGCGAGTAACCAGAGATCAAAGCTTTCATCTGTGAGAGAATGAAGATTTTGTAGATGATTTGTTGCCTAATTGGAAGAGTTTTTCATGGAAAGTTTGAGCTGGTACACGTTTAGATGAAAAGATGATAACTTCAGTTTGTAAAACAATTTTCTATTAGATATGTGTTACAGTTAAACTCGCTATTTATTTTGTTTGCATTTTCTCTTGCAAAAGACAAGGCTTATACATTTTTGAGATCATTGTGTACCTCAGGATGTGATACGATTTTGTACGCTCAGTCACAAATTATTACATCTCCTCTATTAATTATGGGACCCTTTATTCTAGAATTGAATTCTCTTTCATGGGATCAGTAAGACTATTAGTATAATTGATGAATAATTACTACCAGAATGTTTTTTTCCATGGTGTTCAGTTTTCAAGGACCTTTTCCAAATGAAGCAATACATGAAAAGTTTATTGAAGTAAAAATAACATTGGCTTTTTATTATACTCTCCCATAACCAATTTGCAATTAAAGGTTGGGATAGCGTTTAAGTTCATCCATCATTTGTGATGAAAAATTAACTTTTCTGATTTTTTTTCTCTGTTAGAAAAACACTTGTGCTTGACAGTCTCTCACACTTAAAACGACTATCCGGGAATTTGCTTATTTTTGTATGTGGCTAAGAACTTACAGGCGGGTGGTTGCTAACTATTTTTATTTACCATTTTTTCATTGGGTTTTTGTTTATATTGTGTGCCCTGAACCTTCATCAATTTTATAACCTCCCTTGTTATTCATATTATTTCCCATGGTGTTCATTGCCCCCACCCTGTTTCCTTTTCAATGTTTTGTCTTGTATGGTTTTTAACTTGCCATTGTTTGTCAGTTGGTGTTTTTTTGATTAAAGTATATTATTTTTCATTTTGAGTTGTTCAATCTTTCTTCAATGCAGTTTTTTAGGTTTCAACAGTTGCTAACTACCCACCTGCCTGGTGCTGATCCATGACACAGCAGATGGCACTTCTCCAGCTTACTTTGATTTCACATCAACAGAGCAGGTCTTCTCTTCTCTGCTCTGTCAATGGGATGTCACTGCCAACATCAAACTGATTGATAGCTGGCTTCCTGCAAGTTCTTACGAAAAAATAAGGACAATCCCAGAAAACCCCTTTCAGCAATAACCTATTGTTATCACACATCATATAGTTATCAAGATCTGAATATCGACCATGATGTCTGGATCAGCTCTGAGTGCTTGTAAGCTAGTTGGACTCAGTTGATAAGCTGGAATATGTGTCTATTTTTTTCCACTAAAACTATAGAATCTGTCACAAATTCTCCTTATAGATAAATTACAGCTTGGGATTGAGGCTGTTGTTTTTTGTGAGGTAAAATGATTAAAAAGAGATCTGGAAAACATTTTACCCCACAAAAAAAAAGCGCTGTGATCCCGTGCTGTAATGTCTGTATACTCTTTCACATCCTCCCCTGCCCAGGAGATACAGTATGGTATGATCAGAGCATGTTCCTGCACAGTCAGACACAGCCATTACACAGTACATAGCAGGAGCTCATTTATAAGACATATGAACTCTTGTTTTACAGGACAATTAGCAGTTTTGATTGACCCAAGAACTTTATCATATAATGTACTGAAAAATAGAAACAAAATTTTTAAGTGGAGTGAAATGAGGAAAAAGACACAATTCAACTATTGTTTCCAATTTTTTCACTACTTAAATATAAAAACTATGCATGTTTGGTATCACCATTATCATACTATGGCCACATTTACACATTCAGAATTTGGTCAATGTTTTACATCAGTATATAAAAATCAGCCAAAATCAGAAGTGGAACATTGAGGTGAAAAGTATAACAAAAACACGTCACCACTTCTTTATTATCACCCACTCCTGGTTTTGGCTTACAGATACTGAGGTAAAATACTGACCAAATTTTGAATGTGTGAACGTGGCCTTACCTGGAGAATCATATTAGTAGGTCATTTTTACCAATTCATAAAGGCTGTAAAAGCAAAAAAGAAGGAACAGAGGAAAAAATATGTTTTTTTTTGCAGTTTCACCACACTTTGACATTATTTTTACTGCTTTTCAGTACATCACATGATAAAATACATGAAGTCATTCAAAAGTACAGTCTATGTTGACTTAAAAATAAAAATGTTATGGCTCTTGGAAGAAGGTAAGGAAAGAAAAAATGGAAACAGGTTACATTTTTTTCTTTCCCCTTTTTTTGTCCTAATAAGGGACTTGAACCTGTTATCATTTGATCACTTTTACTTTATCCTGAGGCTGTGTTTCATAGTAGTACAAAGATGGCAACGTCAGGAACCTTCAGAAGGCCTCTGGTTGACATTGCAATCTATCAGCACCCAGTACATTAACATTGTCACAGTTTGATAGCAACATTTAAGTAGTTGAACAGCAACAATCTGAGATAGTTCCAATTCAGTATTTGTTTTTTTACGTCGAGAAAGGTGCCAGTGCGGCGCCAAAATGCGTTTGGACAATAAAGAAGCATTTTGGAGCACAAAAGTCTTTTCATTTACCACAATGCAGCTTGATCAATGTGATATTGTCCTCCACTGCTATAGTTACCCTCTACTATAGTTCAAAACCCTGCAGCTAGAGCCCGATGCTGGTTGCATAACACAGCTCCAGAGCCTTCTCCATGACGTATGGATTTATCATGGAACGAAGAGGTGTTAAAGGGTTATTTCCATCTTAAACATTTATGGGACATCGCCATAAGATATCACACAAATGGGCAACTGATATGCATCTCACTTCATCTTCAGCGCAAAGGATTCCATAACCTTAACCCTTTTTGGTTCACTAAGGTTATAGGAACTTGTAGTACTTATACTTGCAAATTAGGTTTAGAGAAATTGTAGAAAAGTTCCATAGCCTCTGCTGAGATGTTCAAGCTGCTAATGGTGAAGATGTCTTCTATTACGTGTCACAAGCTGTTTACAAAACTATTGTTTTATCCCATGAGCTTCAGATTTTGCCCCATTAGAGATGAGAATTATTTAGAGTTCTCATCCTTTATGTACTTAGGTTTGGAAAAAGGGATAAAGAATAATAATTTGGAAATGTGAATATGCTCTATGCTCTAGGAAGTTTTAGTGCTTGTACTTACAAAATAGGCTTGAAGAAAATGTAGACAACCTCTGTAGCTCTGCTGAGATTTTCTAGCTGCTAAGGTCGAAGATGTCTTATATTATATGTTATAGACTTTTAACTCACTACATAAAATGATTGCTTTATTTCATTGACTTCATAATTTGTACTGCTGGAGAGATAAATGATTTTTAATACTCATCCTCTGTGTACTCAGGTTGAGAATAAGGTATAAAGCATAGCAGGTCAGAGATGTTCATATATTGTACGTTCTGTTCTGCACATATCAAGTTCATGCTCTTATCAGTTATGTACCAACAAGTGCCCCTTCCTTAACAGCTTTTATTTTATCTATAATGAAAATAAGCAAGAGCCTTTTTCGTTCATGAGCACAAAGCAATTGGACGGTCCTGTGGGTGTTGGTCAGAAATGGTTGGTTTCATTCATGGAAACACATTACCGTGATTCTCAAGATCAACATTTGACAAGAAACGGCTTGTTTTGCCTTTTAATAGCAATCATTCCTTCCAGCTATGGCATTTACTTTTTGTCAGGTCTCTGCTTATTGTCGTCTTTGTGTTTCATAAGCCTTGGGATACCAAACTTTACTAACTACACAAAACAACTTGTGTGGGAGGCAAGTGAAACGTTTGTTTTACGAGTAAAGAAATTATAATCTTGAATAGCGAAGGGAGCACATGAAGGTGACCGGTTTAATAAAGCAGTCTTACAAATTATTATTACATAACTCAGAATAAATATAATGGTATGTGTTTCTCATAACTGGATCTGCTTATGGAATTGTAATTTATTCTAGCGAGCAAGGAGTCAGGACAGGCTGGGGTTAATATATGTTAATATAACAGAACTATTACATTCCTTATAAGTATAGCAATCACTTAAAGAGTAATCTTCGTTTCAACATTTTTTCATAAATCAATAGTGCACATAAAACAAAGAAACTTTGTTGTTTCACAGTTGTGTGAAAAAGTCTTTGCCCCTTCTTGATTTCCTATTCTTCTTCATGTTTGTCACACCTAAATGTTTCAGATCACCAAACAAATTTAAATATTAGACAAAGATAACACAAGTGAACACAAAATGCAGTTCTTAAATGAAGGTCTTTATTATTAAGGGAAAAAGAAATCCAAACCTACAGGGCCCTGTGTGAAAAACTGAATTAAAGGTTGGGCCATCCTAAGCAGCAACAACTGCAGTCAAGCTTTTGCGATAACTGGCAATGACTTTTTGACAACGCCCTGGGGTAATTTTAGCGCACTCATGTTTGCAGAATTGCTGTAATTCAGCCACTTTGGAGGGTTTCCGAGCAAGAACTACCTTCTTAAACCCCCCCCCCCCCCAACCCCCCCCCCCCCCCCCCAAACCCCCCCCCCCACCCCCCCCCCCACCCCCCCCCCCCAAACCCCCCCCCCCCCCCCCCAACACCCCCCCCCCCCCCCCCCACCCCCCCCCCCCCCCCTCCCCCAAAAAAACCCCCCCCCCAAAAAAAAAAACCCCCCCCCCACCCCCCAAAAAAAACCCCCACACCCCCCCACCCCCCCCCCCCCCCCCCCCCCCCCCCCAACCCCCCACCCCCCCCCCCCCCCCCCCCACCCCCCCCCCCCCCCCCCCCCCCCCCCCCCTTTCCCCCCCCCCCCCCCCCCCCCCCCCCCCCCCCCACCCCCCCCCCCCCCCCCCCCCCCCCCCCCCCCCCATTCCAAAATGTCACTCCTTTTCTAAGCCCTTCTGTGAGCCTAAACAGTACTTTATCCCCACATATGGCATATCTGCAAACTCAGGAGAAATTGCACAAATTTTGGGGTCTATTTTTTCCTGCTATCCTTGTGAAAATAAAAGAATTTAGGCTAAATAAATTTAAAGTAGGAGAGGAGTCATGGGCAAGCAGTCATACTCCAGCCCCCCGAGGAAGCGATGGCAAAACATGCGTAGGGCGCGTGTTTGCATGTGGACCTAGATATGGGTAAGCTCACAACGTAATGACTGTATGCCCATGACTCCTCTCCTACTATTCCCTATCTTTGGATTATGTGTACCTCTAACTATATGGACGGCGCCGACTGGGACTCATTATAGGGAGATTTATGGTATATGGTATGGTTATGATTGTAGGAGGGTTGTCCTGTGGCACACCCCTGGAGCGTGATTGGCACTGGGCCTTGTAAATATTAACTTGATATTACGGCTCAGGAAGGGGCTAGTACTGGCTGTCCCATATGTATTGTCCCATCATGCAACATCTTACATAGAGGAGTTTTCCTAGTCTGCGATTGAACTGCTTTGGGTTTCTGATTTATTATGCATTATAATGGTCCTTTACTGTATTTTACATCTATATTTATATTTCATAATTAAATAATTTTTGTGATAATAATATATATTGTGTCACTATGGTTTTTTAGCTCCAATTTTGTGTTTTTGTGTTGTTGAACTCTAATTTAAGGGCATAAAAATGAAAAGTTTGAAAATCGCAATATTTTCATCATTTTTGCCAAATTTCTATTTTTTTCCACAAATAAATGCAAGTTATAGCAAATAAATTTTACCATTATCGTGAAGGACAATATGTCATGGAAAAACAGTCTCGAAATCACTGAATTCCAGAGATATTACCACATAAAGTGGCACTGGTCAGAATTGTAACATTTGGCCCTATCATGAAGGTGAAAACTGGCTTGGGTATGAAGGGGTTAATATGGATGTTCCCTATCCTCTCGATGTGCCAGATGAGGTCTGGTTAGGTACATGAATAGGTAAGACATTTAGTGGTTAGAGACCATCCATTTTGAAACAGTTTAGCAAAGAAATTATTGTGGAGACTACAAATGTTTGTAAAATTCGACAAGAAATTAATTTCTCACGAACAATTTTGCTCATCTCTATTATCTAGTCAAAGTAGTTATGTCGTTGACATTTACTTTTTGATAACTGGATGAAGAGTGGGTTGGAATTCCGTAATGAGTGACTGGAAGCTGAATCATTTTGTGTTGTGTGAGTGACCTTTTCTCTCATGTCATTGCCCTGTTGTTGACCAATAGGTTAAAGGAAGTCTACGTGCAGATATGAGACACTGGTGGAAGATTCTGCCTCACCATAAGCATGGGCTGATGTTTCCTGTGAGTGACAAAAAGTTAAACAAATAGAAAGGTCATCTGTATTTACATTAACCATACAACAGGCACACTACATTTTCTTAACAAGGATTGGCCATTATTTATCCACTTGTTCATTTTATCTTTTCTTTGAACTGCCTGGGTTTGCTTGTCAAGATGTTAACAGCGCTATAAACAGCCAAAGTATAGCAGCTAGCGTTCTCTAAATAGACCGTGAGGTCATTTTATTATCAGGCATGCAAGACATATAAGACTACCCATCTGTTCATCCTGCACATCTGGAGCCACTGTAAACACGCGAGTAATTTTTTAAACTGTACTTTTTAGAGGGATAATCCTTTAAGCAACACATATTGATTGTGCTCATTTTCTAAGAAATGACACAATCATTTCAAACGAGGTAAACATTAGTCAGATAATATTAGTTTTGTAAGCAGTGGCACATATAATTAGCGCAAGTTGCATCCAGATTTAGGTCTTATTTTGTGGTAACAAGTATTAATGGTGTGTATTTTTGCTAGAACTGCAAACAAAATCTAAAGATCACCGAGATTTATATGTCTGGTGAAGCCAACAACTTTTTTGGGAATATTTTGAAACAATTTATAGAGCTATTTTTTCATGCGGGTATTGCAGTAAATGTCTAATTTAATAACTAAATGGTTTGGACACTACTTTATCGATGACCTATCTTTAGAATAGGCCATAAAAATGTGATTTGGGGCTTGCGACACCTGGCACCCTTGCCAAACAGCTGTTACTGGTGCTAGTGATTGGCCGGAGGGTCTCGGATGCTGCCGAAGCATAGCAGTTCAGTCAAAACTGTGGTAGCCATGGCTGGGTGCTTCTGATTCATCCCTATACATATTCATTTGAATTAGCTGGCCATGGCCACTATAGAAATGATGGAGCTACTATGTTTGGGCAGCATCTGAGAACTTCCGGCCGTCACCTGTAACAGCTGACCAGCTAGGGTGCCGGGTATCACACCCCTGCTAATCAGGTATTAATGCCTGTCCTAAAGATAGGTTATCAATGAAAAAATAGGGTCCAAACCTTTTAATTTTCCATATATTTTCCCTCTTTCACAGGATTTCTAGGTTTACTGTGTTTCTAAGTTTCAAAATTTCTATTTATTTGCATTATTTAGTTATTCATTTGCTTTATTAGTGTTTCTAATATGGAACATTAAGCTATAGCATACATTTACTGTACCTGTGGTACTCAACCACCTTGTTCTCTCTCCTATTTTGACTGCTAAACTGGCCATACACACGCTGAAATTTGATAATCAGCAATAATATAATGTATGGAGACAGCCTGTCATACAGCTATGTCAAGCAACTTACTTAAGCCGTTGCCACAGATGTCTTCCCTTTAAAATTTTCATTGATACTTAGCCTATCTGTGAATGTTTATGGAAGATGGGTTGTCGAGTGAAGTAGGTGATGGATATCTACACTATGAAATTAGCATTAGCATTAGCAAATTAAATATGTGATATGTGACAACTTAAGAGATTGTATTTTATCAAATATATTTTATATTATTTTTTAGATGTTTATCTGCCAGCCTCTGATTTTGTATATAGATTTTTCAATGACTTGTGTATAAGACATTGTTGCATCAAAAAAGTGACTGGCAGCACTCACTGTGTAGGATGCACGTCTTTTGTTTCTAATGAACCCAATTGGTGACATCGCAGCAAACAATGAAGTGTAGACAGCATCCAATTCAGGGTGTTGAATTTGAAAAAGCATAATGTTTTGACCCAAAAATGGCCATTTTTGAGTCGAAACGTTGTGCTTTTTATGGCGCAATAAACTTCATCTTTTTAAAATTCTACCCCCTTGATTGGACGCTGTCTACACTTCATTATTTGTGTATAAAACATGTGATTAGACCCATTTGCTATCACTGATCATACCATACTTTTTAGGTCTTCTGAGTTGGACTGTTTTCTAAGGTATAGAGTTTCTAACAAATGCAAAATATGATGTCTATTTCTGCTTGAGTGCAAGAATAAGCTTGACTTGATGAAGGAACCACATGTTACCCTTGCATTCATGGTATTTTTTAATGTTTTCTTTAATATGGAGTTCAAAGACATCAATAGTTTTCTAGTCTTCCCTTTTTATTATCCTGTTTTTGCAGCTGCATAGATTAACAAAATCTGAAAAGTACTGATCATTTTTTTAATAGACACATCAATTCATATTTTCTAATCTTTTATTCTTCCTATGCCAAGTGCCAAGTGATATTACTCATGGGATAGTATATAAAATGTATTGAACATTTTAATATATGTGTAAATCCATGAACAGGATTATGGACCATATTCCTTACAATGTCCTGTGGATTTTTTTTCCTTTAAAAATGATTGAATATTTTTTTTGTATTATATATGTAAAAAGTGTATAAGGATCCTGTACTTTTCAAAAAGATTGATGTTAAACTTGTTTATGGTCTTAAATAAACGCTTGATTAAAACAAATGATTGAATATCATGAATGTGGAAAAAAACATAACTCAACTCTTTGCTAATACAGTTATATTTATTTTTATGTATTTTACTCATTTATATAACGCCATTAATTCCACAATGCTTTACAGACACTGTCCCCGATGGGGCTCACAATCTAAGTTCCCTATCAGTATGTCTTTGGAGTGCGGGAGGAAACCAAAGTACCCGGAGGAAACCCACGCAAACATGGGGAGAACATACAAACTCCTTGTAGATGTTGTCCTTGGTGGGATTTGAACCCAAGACCCCAGCGCTGCAATCTGCAGTGCCAACCACTGAGCCACCGTGCCGCCCTGTTATGTGACAGATATCCAATTGTTAATGTTTTTTTTCTAAATATAATGTAATGTCTTTTGCCCAGTTCCTTAATAGCCAGAAGAAAACCTCTCAAACTCTTTGTCTTATTTTGCTTACTAAAAACCGTATGCTACTAAATTTTTTCTTATTTCTAAATCTGACCTAAATTGAATGTAGGTTATTTTAAGAAAAGACAATATATCTAAATAAATAATATATATATATATATTATATATATATATATATATATATATATTTTACTCGAACATCTCTTATTTTAAAAATATTATTTATATAAAATGTATATTCTATTATTATATATTATATACTGTACATTATTTTATCTTTCATCATTAAACCCCTTTCCATTCTATACAACATTATTACGTAATGTGGGTCATTCCCAATCACTAAGGGGGCTCAGCTATTACTGACAGCCAGAATCCCACTGTAGCTGTGGGGATCAAAGATAACTTTAATCCCCACCATTTAAGCTCTTTGAAGGAATCAGTTAATGCTGGCCCCACATGTAACGATTTGGCAAAATGATGGGGCTCCTACATTCCTATGATGTGACTGTGGAGTTCTAATGGGTTTCGATGCTGCATCAAGTGAAAAAAATAGTTATGGCTGAGGGAGACAGTGGGGGGAAAGACGATTGACAGGGGTACAGCCTCTTTTGGCATTCCAGGAGCTGTACCCGTAAAGGGAATCTGTCAGTAAGATTAACCTTCCTAAGCCATCTATATGGACATGTAATGGACATGTATGTCACAGGAAGCTCAATAATCTGATACCTTGATATATGCAATCCAATGTTTTATTCCAGAGAAATCCATGCTTTTCTTATATGTAAATGAGCAGTTCAGTGCTATGGGCTGGACACAGACCTACATGAAAATGTTATGTTAAATAAAACGGTAGTTACCAGTGTGAGACACGTACCGTAACTAACAAATTACAGTAGAACTGAACTTTGTCTCATAATAAACACATTAACAGCTGCAGCTTTCACAGCTCTGCTGTATTGCAACACTGTTGCTTCACTGACTGCCTGTGAGATGGAAGCTGAAGCTGAGAGGAACCTACTGATGTATCAAGTTTAGTCACACACAGCTCTACAGTGAGATCAGGAGAGCAGAGAGCAGTCATTACACATCACACTGGTAATGTCTCCTTTTTGTTTTATCCCTTTATGACCTTATACGTATCCATACATCCAGGTCGCCTAGTACTTAACAACCTTGGATGTATGGATACGTCTTGGTGATTTTGCTTGCACACAAGCTGTGTGCGCACAATGTCACCGTTTGACAGCTGATTCCCACAGCTGACATCCGGCTCTCAGTGGCAGGAGCCAATAGCGCTCTGTGCCTCCCGAGTCTTGCTGTATGACTAAGCAGTACTGTTCAGCCACATATGGGGTATTTTTACATTCAGCAGAAATTGTGGGACAAATTGTGGTGCCATTTTTACCCATTTCCCAATATGAAAATGTAAAATCTGGGGCTAAAACAAAATTTTGGTGGTAAAAAAGTAATTATTTTTTTCTTCATTGCCCAATGGTATAAAATTGTGTGACCCACCTGTGGTCTTAATATGATCACTGTACCCCTAAATTAATTCATTGAGAGTTTAGTTTGTAAAATGGGGTCTCTTATGGGGGTTCTGCTATTCTGGCACCTCAGGGGCTCTGCAAATGTGACATGGCACGCTCAAGCCAGTCCAGCAAAATATGAACTCCAATATGGCGCTTCTTCCCTTCCCACAGCTTTGCACTGTGCCTCAAAGTTTGTTTACAACCACATATGGGCTATCGGCATACTCCAGAGAAATTGCACAACACATTTTGGGGTCTTTTTTCTACTGCTATCCTTGTGAAAATAAAAACATTGTGGCTAAAATAACATTTTTGCAGGAAAAAATTGATTTTTTTCAACTTCACAGCTCTACGTTATAAACTTCTGTGAAGCAACTGGGGATTCAAGGTGCTCACCACACATCTAGGTACATTCCTTGAAGGAATATCCAATAAGGTACGGGAAGCATATAGCCATAAAAATATTCTTTATTTGTATACAATACCAAAAACATGAAAAGAGTTAAAATGAGATACATATCCAATATACTCCCACAAGGTACATATGCATTATATAGTAGATTCAAAACAATACTGAAATGTTGAAGCCTAAACCAAATGAGACTTGCCAAAAATATAGCACTGCTGCGATCAGAAAGAAATATATTGTGCAAATAAAGCCTACAAAGCTTGTACATACAAACATGAACTATAGGCTTTATTTGCACAATATATTTCTTTCTGATCGCAAAGTAGCACAATTACAATGGTTCAAAGACCTATTTTACATATACTATACTAGCATTAAGCTGAAGAATCATGGCAGTAGTACATACTATATGAACATAGTCTATAATGCAGAAAAGGCATTCATATATATATATATCCAGCAAAGTTGCAGAAATTCCTTGAAGGGTCTAGCTTCCAAAATGTTGTCACTTGTGGGTTTTTTCACTGATCAGGCACATCAGGGGCTCTCCAAATGCAACATGGTGTTCTTATTTATTCCAGCAAATTTGACATTCAAAAAGTCAAAAGGCGCTCCTTCTCTTTCAAGCCCTGCCATTTGCATTAACAGTGGTTTTCCCCTCATATGGGCTATCGGTATTCTCAGGAGTCATCGCACAACAAATTGTGCATCCATTTTTTCCTGTTACTCTTGCAAAATAAAAATATTTGTTCTAAAGTAAAATTTTTGTGACAAAAAGTTAAATGTTAATTTTTTCCTTCCTAATTCCAAAATTCCTTTCAAGCATCTGAAGGGTTAAAAAACTTTTTGCATGTGGTTTTGAGCACCTTGAGGGGTTCACTTTTTAGAATGATGTAACTTTTGGGTATTTTTTGTCTTATAGACCCCCTCAAAGTCACTTCAAATGTGATGTGGTCCATAAAAAAATGGTTTTGTAAATTTTGTTGGAAAAATAAGAAATCGCTTGTCAACTTTTAACCCTTATAACTTCCTAACAAAAAAAATTGTTTCAAAAATTGTGCTGGTGTAAAGTCGACTAGTGTGAAATGTTATTTATTATTTATTTTGTGTGATGTAATCTCTGATTCAAGGACATAAAAAGTAAATTTGAAAATTGCAACATTTTAACATTTTTTGCCAAATGTCCATTTTTTCAGAAATAAACACAAGTCATATTGAAGAAATTTTACCACTATCATGAAGTACAATATGTAACGAAAAAACAGTCTCAGAGCCAGAGTAATTGAAGGGTTCCAGAGTTATTACCTCATAAAATGACAGTGGTCAGAATTGTAAAGTTGAAAAGAGCTTTGGGGTAAAGGCGTTAAAATAATCCTGAACCATATTCTCATGCAGATCAGTGTCCAGCCCATAGCACCGAACAACTCACTTACAAAAAGAAAAATGTGGATTTCTCTGGAATAAGACAACGGATCACAGATATTAAGTTGTCATTTTATTCTGCTTTCTATGACCTACATGCCCATATAGTGATAAGAAACTTGGCACTCAACTTAGTACAAAAATCCAAAATTTATTGTTGCAGTCAATACAGGAGACGTTACGGTCCCAATGTGGACCTTCATCAGCCCACCTGCTATATGAGAGAGATTTAGGTAAGGGCTACATATGCCTGTAGTTAGGAGGAGACCCAGGCAGGGTATATATATCCTTCAATAGGGATAAGGTATTGACCTATGAATTTCAAGGAGGGTATATCTTGGAAGAAGAAAACCAGACGATCAGTGCTGGTCCGGGTCTCTCTCACACTGACGCGGCGTACAGTGTGAGAGAGACCCGGACAAGCACTGATCGTCTGGTTTTCTTCCAAGATATACCCTCCTTGAAATTCATAGGTCAATACCTTATCCCTATTGAAGGATATATATACCCCACCTGGGTCTCCTCCTAACTTCACAGAGCCGCAGCAACAAAGTAATAGAACGCTGTTTCCTGTTACATGTCACAGGACACAGCTGATATGGCACGAGTGAGGTCCCTAGGCTCAACCCCTAGAACACGGGGACTTGAGTCTGACTGGACCCACAATGCGCACGGCGTCGCACTAGTGATGCCACTACTTGGCGCTCAGCAGTAGCAAAACACAGCTAACTAAAAAACAACAGCAAAAAGCTCAACTGACCGCAGAACGGTACCAAAAGATGTGTGCCAGAGCACATGGATTGACTGTGCCCTGTAAACAGCCCATGCTAAGCAGCACACATGGCCGAGACAGGCGTTAGGTCAAGCTGCGTAAAAACCTGCCTAACTAAGGAACACTAGATGATCATACACGCCGACAGTGCGGCAGGTTCTCGGCCCATACAGCCGTGCATACACAGAGTGGTAGCATATCCACTCGCTCACACACACCACATGATTTATACTAGCTCACGGCCGTTCGATCCTTTTATAACTGCCGCCTTCCAGGAGCATGTGACCTCCGACCACCAATGAGCGGTTGTCTCATGGGCATGCTCAGATGATGAAAAGCAGGACTTAGTCCCAGGAACGTCTGCTCGCCGCTAACTAATGCTGGTTGTTATAGCTAAACCTGGGGCTGCAGCAGCAGCAACCAAACGCATAGCATTAGCCTGAGCAAAACACTGGGACCGATGACTCTGCTGAGCAGGATCCTCTGTGGCTGAAAAAGAATGGAAGACTGCAGAGGACATGGCTCGAGATTCCCCCTGTGCAGCGGCGGGATCTCAATGCCTAACAGAGGAGTTCTGCCTATGGCTCCCTCTTTTGTTTTTTTATATAGAATCTTATCAGTAGCAACTGTCATCTTCTATCTCAGAAATTAAAATATCTGTCTTCACGGAATACAGATTTTGCCTGTGAATTCACTATATTAAAAATGAATCAGTCCAGGAGGAGAAAGAAGCAGATGTCTCTGATAAAATATACTACAGTCATGGTCAAAAGTTTTGAGAATGACACAAATATTATATTTTCACATGATCTGCTGCCCTCTGGTTTTTATGTGTGTGTTTGACAGATGTTTTTATCACAGACAGAAATATAATAATTGCAAACATATGAGTAACAAAAGCTTATATTGACAGTTAGAATGAGTTAATGCAGCAAGTCAATATTTGCAGTGTTGACCCTTCTTCTTCAGGACCTCTGCAATTCTCCCTGGCATGCTCTCAATCAACTTCTGGACCAAATCCTGACTGATAGCAGTCCATTCGTACACAATCAATGCTTTCATTTTGTCAGAATTTTTAGGTTTTTGTTTGTCCACCCGTCTCTTGATGATTGACCACAAGTTCTCAATGGGATTAAGATCTGGGGAGTTTCCAGGCCATGGACCCAAAATCTCTATGTTTTATTCCCCGAGCCATTTAGTTATCACCTTTGCTTTATGGCAAGGTGCTCCATCATGCTGGAAAAGGCATTGTTGATCGCCAAACTGCTCTTGGAGGGTTGGGAGAAGTTGCTCTTGGATGACTTTCTGGTACCATTCTTTATTCATGGCTGTGTTTTTAGGCAAGACTGTGAGAGAGCCGATTCCCTTGGCTGAGAAGCAACCCCACACATGAATGGTTTCAGGATGCTTAACAGTTGGCATGAGACAAGACTGAGCGCTCACCTTGTCTTCTCCGAATGAGGCGTTTTCCTGATGTCCCAAACAATCGAAAAGGGGATTCATCAGAGAAAATAACTTTACCCCAGTCCTCAGCAGTCCACTGCCTGTACCTTTTTCAGAATATCAGTCTGTCCATGATGTTTTTTCTGGAGAGAAGTGCTTCTTTGCTGCCCTCCTTGAGACCAGGCCTTGCTCCAAGAGTCTCCGCCTCACAGTGCGTGCAGATGCACTCACACCTGCCTGCTGCCATTCCTGAGCAAGCTCTGCACTGCTGGTAGCCCGATCCCGCAGCTGAAACACTTTTAAGAGATGGTCCTGGCGCTTGCTGGTCTTTCTTGGGCGCCCTGAAGCCTTTTTGGCAACAATGGAACCTCTCTCCTTGAAGTTCTTGATGATGCGATAGATTGTTGACTGAGGTGCAATCTTTCTAGCTGCGATACTCTTCCCTGTTAGGCCATTTTTTTGAATTGCAATGATGACTGCACGTGTTTCTTTAGAGATAACCATGGTTAACAGAAGAGAAACAATGATGCCAAGTACCAGCCTCCTTTTAAAGTGTCCAGTGGTGTCATTCTTATTAATCATGACAGATTGATCTCCAGCCATGTCCTCATAAACACCCACACCTGTGTCAATGGAGCAATCACAGAAAAGAAGTTAGCTGGTCCTTTTAAGGCAGGGCTGCAATGATGTTGAAATGTGTTTTGGGGATAAAATTCATTTTCTAGCCAAATATTGACTTTGCAAGTAATTGCTGTTAAGCTGATCACTCTTTATAACATTCTGGAGTATATGCAAATTGCCATTAGAAAAAGTGAAGCAGTAGACTTTGTAAAAATTAATATTTGTGTCATTCTCAAAACTTTTGGCCATGACTGTACACAATTGCTTATTTTCACTTGAACTATTGGTTTATGAAATAAAAATTAAAACGATGGTAACTCTTTAAGTTGTAACAATTGTACAAATTCAAGAATTCAAAATAAGGATATCGCTTAGCATGATTTCAACAACATATACAATGGAGTTATATATTACATGTTAAAAAAACTTAATGGGAACCTGTCACCAGGTTTTTCCCAATAGAGCCAGCACCTTTCAGTCCTCATATATGCGCTTTCCACAAAACAAAAAATACATTTTATTATACTCACCTATTGGGAAGTTTGGTTTAATGGGCATCTGGGTTTTGGTCCAGGGCCTCATCTCTTTTTGCGATATCCTCCTCCTTCTTGCTTCGTGTGCTTGACATGTCCTATGTCACCACACATTGTCCTTGGCATCGTGCTCCTGCCCAGGTGCACTTCTCTCTGCTATGCTGAGTACAAAGTAAACTATTGTACAAAAACCATAACAATTAGGATATTTATCCAGGTCCCAATCCATACAAAACAATTAATCACTTTCTATGTACAAAACGTAGGTTAGTAAAAGAGATGGCTGGGTGGGGGTGTTGACCCTAATGATGGTCTGACTGCGGAGGTTGGCACCCTAGGGGGAAACAAAGTGGTGCCCCCCCTCAAAGTCGAGTCACCCTTACAGACTCTGTTAAACCCTGCAAAGGAATAGCACCACCGTGAATAAACAGCAAGCAGTTAGACACAAATGAAGGTCATATAATGGACTTCTTCATAAGTAATGCACATAAAAAACTGAATCAGATGGACAAGGTCATAGGTGTCACCAAATAACCGTAAGGGGGGAGGGACGGAGGTGGTATACTTGGAAACACATGTAATTAATGATGATAAATTGTAGGGATACTGACCCTAATTCAGAGCCTAATAATTTCTCTACCTGACCATGGAGGTTGGCATCCTAAGGCCGGATTCACACTGGCGACAAAAACGGACGAGTGGAATGCGACTAAATATCGCATTGCACTCGGACCAATGTTTATCTATGGGGCAGCTCCCAGCATCCGATTTTTTCTCGGCCGTTTTCCTCGGGCCGAGAAAATCACAGCATGCTGTGATTGCCACCGATTATCGGGCAAGAATCGCCAATGCAAGTCTATGGGTGCGATGAAAAATCGGATTACAAACGGACCACACGTGTGACTTGTGAGAAAATCGCACCGGTGTCCTTTAGAAAAGCCGGCAATTCATCCCCGGCTATACTGTAAAATCACACTGACAGGTTTAATAAAGAATAGAAAGAATACATATACACACATAGAATACATATATATATATATATATATATATTACATGTCATTGGTACACATATATATTATATATATATATATATTTACAGATCATATACTTCTACATAGTATAATAGCCGCTAATTCAATTGCCGGCTTATGTAAAATTACAGAACCCGACATGAAATGACACATGGTTTACATACAGTAAACCTTTTCATTTCATGTAGTTTGATATATGGTATTGATTAACAATTACATGAGTGTATGTGTACAAAATTTCATACATGTACAGTACAGACCAAAAGTTTCGACACACTTTCTCATTCAACGATTTTTCTGTATTTTCATGACTGTGAAAATTGTAGAATCACACTGAAGGCATCAAAACTATGAATTAACACATGTGGAATTATACATTACACTTTACAAAAAAGTGTGAAACAACTGAAAATATGTCTTATATTCTAGGTTCTTCAAAGTAGCCACCTTTTGCTTTGATTACTGCTTTGCACGCAGAAAAGGTGAACGGATGGACTCTACATGCCTAGTTCCCACCGTGAAGCATGGAGGAGGTGGTGTGATGATGTGGGGGTGCTTTGCTGGTGACACTGTTGGGGATTATTCAAAATTGAAGCGGTGAGCGGTCCAGCTCACCCCAAACCATCTCGATTGGGTTCAGGTCTGGTGACTGTGGAAGCCAGGTCATCTGGCATAGCACCCCAACACTCTCCTTCTTGGTCAAATAGCCCTTACACAGCCTGGAGGTGTGTTTGGGGTCATTGCCCTGTTGAAAAATAAATGATGGTCCAACTAAACGCAAACCGAATGGAATAGCATGCCGCTGCAAGATGCTGTGGTAGCCATGCTGGTTCAGTATGCCTTCAATTTTGAATAAATCCCCAACAGTGTCACTAGCAAAGCACCCCCACATCATCACACCACCTCCTCCATGCTTCACGGTGGGAACCAGGCATGTAGAGTCCATCCGTTCACCTTTTCTGCGTGCAAAGCAGTAATCAAAGCAAAAGGTGGCCACTTTGAAGAACTTAGAATATAAGACATATTTTCAGTTGTTTCACACTTTTTTGTAAAGTGTAATGTATAATTCCACATGTGTTAATTTATAGTTTTGATGCCTTCAGTGTGATTCTACAATTTTCACAGTCATGAAAATACAGAAAAATCGTTGAATGAGAAAGTGTGTCCAAACTTTTGGTCTGTACTGTAGGTGGTAATTAAATGTGTAAATTCGTTGAAAAAAAATGCGTGGGCTCCCGCAGTATTTTCGCCACCAGACAGGGAAAGCCAGTGAGTGAGGGCAGATAATAATAGCCTAGGGAGGGTGCATTTTTTGTGCGCCTCATGGCTACTAACATCTGCCCCCAGCCACCCCAGAAAAGGCACATCTATGATTAGATGCACCTTTTCTGGCACTTAGCCCGTCTATTCCCATTGCCCTGTAGCGGTGGCTAATGGGTTAATAATGGGTTAAGGCCACCTTGCTATTGGAAGGTGACTTTAAGCCAGGTTAATAATTGAGCGTTGTCAATTAGACAATGCTCAATTATTAATCCTATTGTATGAAATGGTTAAAAAAAACCACACACATTAATTAAAAATCATTTTAATTAAATAAATACACAGTTTTTGACCATATTTTATTGTACTGGTAATCCTTTGAATCCCTTGTTCTCCTGTAATAAAAAAAAATAATAAAACAACATTATTCTTACCTCTCCGGCGCTCAGTTAGGTCCCCCGCCGCAATCCATCTGAAAGGGTTAACAGTTTTACAGCGAGGACCGCAGCTAATGCTGCCAGCGTGGCTGTAAGCCCCCGCATGAATAAGCTCATCTCTCCGGCTGACAGGAGATGAGCTGATTAGTGTGGGAGCTTAATTGTTTTCCACGGTAATCAGTTCACTTCTGGTCAGCCGGGGACTCCGCACAGCATCAGTGAGGTCAGAGGGAGTCCCCGGCTAACCTGAAGCGAACTGATTACCATGGGAAACAATCAACCTCAGGCAGCCGAGACCCCAGAGAAAATCGCCCAACCCCCCCGGCACCTCGCAGCGGGCGCACTACGCATGCGCCCGCCATTTTCTCGCCATTGGAGCATGGCGGCAGCACCGGGGGACACAGGAGGGCCCTAAGACCACCAGGGGCCACAAAGGGGGGATCGAGGACTCTATTTCTCTCTCCTCTGATGTCCGATCACATCAGAGAAGAGAGAAATTAAATGGCACATCAGATTTTTTTTTGTTGTTGTTGCGATCGCCGTTATACGGCTAATAACAGCGATCGCAACACCGGGGTCAGTAAAAACCGACCCGATTCATGTTCTTTGGGGTCTCGTTTACCCCTGGTAGCCGAGACCCTGGAGAAAATCCGACTGTGGGGGGCGCTATACACTTTTCCCCTTAATGACCGCCGTTAAAAGGCGTATCAGCGGTCGTTAAGGGGTTAAATAGACCTATAGTAATTGATAATATGCCTAAGGATCTTGTTAGGGTCACTGAGGGCTAGCCGACATCGAGCGGTGGCGCAATATTGACTCTTAGGGTGCCAACCTCCATGGTCAGGTAGAGAAACTTCAAGGCTCTGAATTAGGGTCAGTATCCCTATTATTTATAATCATTAACTACCTGTGTCTCCAAGTATACAACTCCTTCCCTCCCTTCTTCCTGTTATTTAGTGACACATATGACCTTGTTTATCTGATTAATTTTTTTTATGTGCATTATCTCCAAGAAGTCCATTATATGTGTCTAAGTGTGTGGTTGCTGTTTATTCACGGTTGTGCTATTCCTTTGCAGGGTTTAACAAGGTCAGTAAGGGTGAGTTGACGTTGCTCTTGGGCACCACCCCCCTTTCTAACATACATTTAATAAAGTTTGTATATAGTAGATGGATCATGTCCAGCATTGTAGAATGTCTTCACAAAGGACAGGTGCTGGCCCTACTTTATATGTGAAAATCCTGGTGACAGGTTCCCTTTAAAATTGTAAAATTTTCTTTCATAATGCCATTACATAACTCTTACAACATACGTCATAGTTTTATATTACACAATTTCTTACCTTTTCTCTCTATACATTTTTTGGCAACTTGAAGCTTTAATAGCATTTATTTTGCAATAACATACTACCACTAAGATTTTGTTCAGGAGCATCTAGAGTTAAGCAGTTAAGCATAGACATTCATCATTTGTGCATGCTCTGGATGAAACCTAACAGTTCCATCTCTGTTATTATGGTCTCCATGATCTATTTCAGAGACTACATAGTTTTACTGTTTTTTCACACACAAATATATTAATGTAGCACTTTGTAGTTTTTTATCCTATTCTTTATTTCTTATTTTTTAAACTTTCCCCAACACGACAATTTTCCATTTTTGTGCTTTTGTTTCCTACACCACCCCTCTCTTCTTCCAAAAACCATAACTTTTTTTTTCATCAACATATCTGTGTGAGGGCTCTTTCTTTGTGGGACGAGCTGAAGTTTTTAATGACATCATTCATTTTACTATATAATATATTGGAAAGCAGGAAAATAATTCTAAGTGCGGTGAAATTGCAAAAAAAACGTCGCAATTGGTGTTTGAGTTTAGATTTTATGGTATTTATTGCTTTAAAGACATGACATGTCAACATGATTCTCTACGTCAGTACATTAACAGTACGATTAGTATTTTATTTACTAGTTTTAAAAAAATTGGAAAGTCATAAAAACAACATTTTTCCAAGACTTGTAACATTTTAATTTTTTGGTCACAGAGCTGTGCAGGCTTGTTTGATCCATTATTAGTTCAAAAGTGTTCAGTTTTTGCTCTTATTTTATTCTCCCTGCTACCCTGAGTATTCATTTATTTTATTTATTTTTTAATCCGTCTAAGGGTGTGTTTCCACGGTCAGGAAAGACTCAGTAATTGCTGCGTGTTTGACGCTGTGCGTTGGCGTAGCGTCAAACACGCAGCATCCAGATGTTACAGCATAGTGGAGGGGATTTCAAGAAATCCCGTCTCCACTATGCGTTAAAATACGCAGGCGGCAGACCTGCGTTAACGGACATGCGGGGCGTCTTTTTAGATCGCAGCATGTCCTATTCCCTTGCGGCGACGCTCCGTCACCGCAAGGGAAATAACACAGGGCTATGTAGCCTGCGGTCATTCCGGATGTGTTCAATGAGCACATCCGGATTCACCGCGCGTTCACAAGGGGGCGGAGCTTTGGGCGGGGCGGACCTTCCGCTCCGTCCAAAGCGCTGTGTTTCCTGATCATGGAAACACAGCCTTACAGTTTCAGAGATAAGGGCCTCTTTATGTAGTGCTTGTTTATATGGTCTTTACCAAGGGGGAAGTGCTCACGGGATAATTATGCAGAGCAACATAAAGACATACCTCCAAGGAGTCCTGTGAGTGACGCCCCCTTGGCAAAGACCATAAAAATAAACACTGAATAAAAAAGGATGATCTCTCAGGAACCGTATGGCAGATTTAAAAAAAACACAATGATGGAATACTGAGTGGAGCAATGGGAATACAAATTGAGTAAACATTGATCACTTTTGAGCTACTAACAGGTCCTCTTTACCAAAGTCTCTATGTTCCTTTAGTTTTATAAAGGCCAGTTCACTATGGTCAAAGTGAGGGAACACAGCAAGATGATAATCCATCAGATGAGAAATCAAAGAACAAACAAGACATTTTACAGCAAATCTTTCATACCTACAGTAGGGCCAAAATGGCCTTTTCTTAGGTAATTTACAGTCGTATCGTAGTTGATTACATATTTTAGTATACAAAAAAAATTTAAATTCTAGCTTGGGCTTTTGAAATAGGTCTGTGATTCCTTTCCTCTCACATGCACAAACTGATTGACAGCATTCCTTGTGTGAGCATGTATACAGGGAAAGTTGTCAAGCTATGTGGGTGGGTGGGTGAAGCCAGACAAAACTGCATTCAGTAGTTTGGAAACAGGGGTGTAACCCAAAAATTATTTGTATTGTTTCTATCCATTTGTAGACAAATCAACAGTTCATGCTGTTACTTCACCAGACTCACAGAACAGGATGCGTAAAGTAAAAGTCTACATACTGTATATGAGCCACTGTATATATTTTACGCCAATTTTCTGAAAGTAATCTTAAAGGGGTGTTACCTGTTGCTACCAACGAGGCCAGAAGTTTGCAGATGCTGCCGGAACACAGCAACTCCATCATTTCTAAATTAGCTGAAGCCAGGTACTGCAGACACTCCTGGATTGGTGGTGGATCTGCAGCATCCGGCTATGATCACAATAGGTTTGATAGAGAGAGCTGCTGTGTTCCGGCGGCATCCAAGAACTTTTTGCTACCCCCAGTAGCAGCTGATCAGCAAGGGTGTTGTGTGTCACATGCCCATCAATCAGATATTGGTGGCCTATCCCAATAAAAAAGTATGGCCAACCTCTTTAACAAAGTGTGATTGTGTGATATCTGTAAAAGTCTGCATCTGAGAGCCAACTTCCATATTTTAAACAATTCTAGAAAAAAACCTTACAAAATAATCTTGATTAAATTATTTTAAATTATTTTAAAATACTTGGAAATAGTAGTCACCATGGAAAAACATATATTAGTATAAAAATAAGAATAATAATAATCAAGGTCAGAGGGTTAGGGAATGGTGGCGGTTGGTACCCTAGTGTAAACGATGTGGCGCCCCTGCTCAACATGGACTGACCCTATTGGTTGTTATAAGACCTTATTCTTAGATTGAGCACCAAAAATTTTGGAATCACAATATGCAATGTAGCAAATTCATAAAACATATTGATACATTTTTACTAAAGAAGTTGAATATACATATGTAGGATAAGTACTAGTTATCAATTAGTATGGCATGACATACACGTTAAAGGGACGTGCTGCCCCACAAATATCCCACGAGTGTCTCTGAAACGCAGAGTACGGTATATCAATGAGAGGATGAAGCGTTACAGTAAATAGTGTCATAATATATATGATCAATGGTTAAGGACTCCGCTAAGTTAATATATATAGGGCAAGTGCTCATGGTCAATTTAGATACCATAACATTAAAGTAAAACAGATGTCAGATGGCAAGACGAGTTTGTAAGAGTTTTTGTCTAGAATTGTTTACTTGATAAGAACCCTTTTGCTTATCCTTTGTTTCTTTCCATAAACCAACTTGCTCAATGATTTCTTAACTAAAGGCACTGTCACACTTAGCGATCGCACCAGCGATCACGACAACGACACGACCTGGCGAGATCGTTGGTGCGATCGCTATGTGATCGCTAGTTAGCTTCCAAACACAAAGATCTCATCAGCTATCTGTATAACGACCTCTGCGGTCGTTGGGAAAACCTAGTCCCACCTGCGACGCTGGTAAAGTCGTTCATAAAGGGTGTCACACTCAGCGATTCAGGCTCACCAGCGGGACACCAACGACCAAAAAATGGCTCAGAACGTTCATGAGCGATCAGCGACATCGCAGTGGGGGCCACATCGCCGCTACATGTCACACACAGCTGCGTGGCTAACGAGATCGCTGCTGTGTCATAAAATCGCTGACACTTTAGCGATCTCGTTAGCAATCTCGCTTAGTGTGACAGTACCTTTAGTGTGTTCTCTTTATGCTGATAGTGTAACAAAGGGACACAGGGGGGTGGAGTTGTAGCCAAGTATTTAAAAGTATTTAAAGGCACAGTACACAGAGTCAACTGAACAGATAGTCAGCGAGCTCCCCCCCCGGGACCCTTGTACATAAATGGACAGGACAGACATAGTTCTTCCCCACAAGTTACCTTCTTTTCCTTGGGTCTCAGCAGCCCAGGAAATAAAGAGTCCAGGAATGTGGCAGCTCTCGAACAGGGAAACTAACTTTTATTGAACAAGGATGAAGGGAGGACAAAAGAGAGGATTTCAACACTGGCTTCCTGCTCTCTCCCTGACTCGCCGTAGTGGCCGAAGTTCACAGAAATCCAATCGCTGGAATCTGGACGCCTGAGACCCCTTCAGCGAAGGCCCTTACAAAGTCCTGCAGGCCTGTGTTGTAGTCCCTGGTCCTGGCGCTCAGTCTTTGGTCCAGGCCAACATACCTCTCCCTTCCGGGGGGTCTGGCAGTGCCCCTCCAGTAGTAAATTTCTGCCCTGAATGAAGTATCCAGGCAGTTCTGAGAAGGAGCAGCTTCCTAACTCCTCTTACTGCTGCTCGAACAGCACTCATTTTTAACTATTGGCTGTCCCTCACTCTACAACATATTCATTAAAGGGAAACATACAGTATAATGACACAATAATAAACATATTTACATTGAATGCACAGGGGGGTCATACGGAAGGAGGAGAGAGCGCAACTGAGGTGACCTGCCACCTCCTTACAATAGCTCAGGCTCAAAAAGCCATATTCATAAAAGGAACCCTTTTGCAGTGAAACCGCTCCAAAAGACCACTTCTTTCCTGAGATAGATTTTTCATGCTGGTTCACTTCTTTGAGAACATAGATCACTTTTCAATGTAATTTTGGGGACGAGTCAAAAAATGAGATTTCATTGTATCGAGACAAAGTTCAGATGTTAAATAAGTGGATTATGAGATGATTCCCAGATAATAAATCTGCCATTACCTATAAAATGTACCTTGAGCATCAAATATTACAAAAAAATGAGTGGCACCTGCATCACAACTCAAGTCAAGGATTTACAAAATGTATTATTAAAAAAAATATTTCATGCCATTGATACAGGCAAATGTCACAACTAGCTGCGTACCATACACTTGCTTAAGGCCGGAGTCACACTAGCGAGAAATACGGATGAGTGCTATGCGAGAAAAAAACGCATTGCACTCGGACCAATGTTAATCTATGGGGCAGCTCCCTTCAGCTGATTTTCTTGGCCGTATTATACGTGCTGAGGAAATTGCAGCATGCTGCGATTTGCAGCGTATTACGTCCGTAATACGCCAATGCAAGTTTGTGGGTGCGCGAAAAATACAGATTACACACGGACTAGAAGTGTGACTTGCGAGAAAAACGCACCGGTGTCCTTTAGAAAAGCCGGCAATTCAGTGCGATATACTGTGAAATCACACTGACAGGTGTGATAAAGAATTGAAAGAATAGATATATACACATAGAATACATGTATATATATATATATATATATTGTAAGCTTTCAGGGGATTTAGCTCTAGGATCGCTGTCTGGGTAGACAGAATGGCATGAAAACAGTTCATTCAGACAGCAGTTCTGGTGCAAAACTGGCCGCAACCAGCTTTATTAAAGTCCACAGCAAACAGATTAAAACAAAGCATAAACAGAAAACCTGGGCTTGTCTAGCCACTAATTACACTTAGATAGATGGCCCTCTCTATCCGGGACCCAGACTCTACCAGTCTGTGCCCAAAACAACACATATCACATATGTTACCAGTTTGGAGCTTCACAGATACTCCTCCTTGTGTCTGAAGGCACCTTCCATGTCCAGACTTGAGAGAGATCCACTCCTATTCAGCCGCTCTTCACACGGATTCGCACTGAGACTACTCCTATGTCCGGGGTCCTTCCTGCACCCAGACTGAGATAGCTCACACTCCTGGAGACTGCTTCGTGCGCCGGGACACCTCCCTGTGTCCAGGCTAAAGACAGCTCTAACACTCTTGGAGACTGTTTCTTGTGCCGAGACACCTTCCTGTGTCCAGGCTAAACTAGCTCCCAATCCTGGAGACTGCTTCCTTGTGCCAGGACACCTCCCTGTGTCCAGGCTAAAGACAGCTCTAACATTCTTGGAGACTGTTTCTTGTGCCAGGACACCTTCCTGTGTCCAGGCTAAACTAGCTCTCAGATTGTGTTTCCAAACACCTACTTCTGGTCTCCTAATTAACACCTGAGTAGTTTCAGGCTTGTGCTGCAAGTGTGTGCTGAATGTGAGGTGTAGTGACCTTTCTCTACCACTAGGTTTACAAAGCCACACATTTCCCTTATACCTAGGTGAAATGTACACCCCATTCATCACATATTCACTCACTGTCTCACATATCCCCTCCCTCTTCTCCAGACCGGAGGGCTGGTCATCCAGACCGGAGGGCTGGTCAACAATCCAACAGAGACAGTGAACTCTGGACCAGTCATGGCCCTCATTAGCTTCATCTTCACCACTGTCATTTGTATCTTCACCTGAGTCATAGCCAACATCAACTTTCTCTTCATCTGAAGCATCCGCACTACCCTGTACCCTCCCAGGCCTATACTCTCTGCGGGCCTCGGGTATCCTGCACGGCTTCATCTTGACCTTAGGGCCGGGCTCAGTTTCGATATAGTGCCTGGCCAGAGAAGTACGACCCGACACATCAGAACACTTCTGCTGACTCTTCCTCAGAAACTCACGTACCTCCTGTCCCTGGTGCACTAACCATGTGTCACCAACTATCACAGAAGGTATAGGGGGTTTTTCACTTTTCTCCAGTTCCCCACTTTCAGGCTCTTCTGGCTCACTGTCAGGGCTATACCCTTCATTTTCATTCATATCCTGCTCACTGTCAGTGTCACACAATTCATTTTCACTCACATCCTGCTCTGGAACCTTAGTTAACATGTCATCCACAACATTAACTGCACCATCTGGTCCCTCAAGTATGTGACTATGTGACAACCCCAGCACTATACTTCTATATAGTTCAGGTACTAGGAGCTGACTCACGACCTCTCCCTGGACTTCAGTGTCCCTATACAATAGGCTATTGTCCATGGCAGCATGAGGAAACCTCTCCTCAGAGCCAGGCTCCTGGGAAACCTCATTTAGAACAATCATATTTTCCTGTGCTGTTTTAAGAATGGGGTCTCGCCACTGCTCACTCTCAAAATTGTCACAGGACACAGGCAAGTCAGGGACACTCGGTTCCCGAGAACCACCATCCTCGTCTCCCAACATCACCTGCAAAGGAATTTCATCACTATCACAGTCATCATTATTATCAACATCATTATCATGACTATGATCAGTATTATCATCACTATCATGATCATCATCATTATCATTATCAGCATCAGCATCATCATGGTCATCATCATTATCATGATCATCATCATCATCATTATCACATAAGTTTAACATCCCACTAGCATTGTGTTCCGCCCCTCGGGACTGCGCACCCTCAATAGGAGCTTCATCACACTGTCCATCAGAAACATTTCCCCAGAGATCCTTAGACCGGGGAAAGTCATTTCCCAATATGACGGGGTGCACCAGGCTCTTCACTACCCCACTTCATATGAAACCTCCCCGAGTTTAGGGACCAAGTCCACGGCAGTCTCTGGGTAGACTTTGGTGTCTCCATGGATGCACACCACACTCAGAAGCTTATCAGGGATAAAGTCTCTATCAATCAGGCTGTCACATACGGAAGTCACTGGACTCTCTGAGTCCAAGAGGACCTGTGCTGGGCAGTCATTTACAACCACCGGGGACACCTGTGGTCCAGTCTCTTCGGCTGCAGTGGTCACACACACCGGTTCTGCGCAGAGAGAGAGGGACCTGCCAACATCACGGCACATAGGCTCCCCCTCTAGTGAACAGCCGGCTGCAATTTCACGACATCTCCAACACTGTCCACCACAATCACCCTCCCATATGTCCGCTCGGGTCTGAACCCGCTTATCAGCATACCCCATGTCCCCAACAGCTGGAACGCTCTTACCGGGAGAGTTCAGCGTCCGGGAACTCTGAAGTGACGACCTCTCAGACGGCTGTACCTCAGGAGGACATGCTCGGGTGTAGCGGTTCACTATCACCTTTTCAACTCCATCATCAGGTTTGCTGACTGCAGACTCCCAACTGTATCTCCAGTCACGAACTCCCCTGGCACGGGCTGTCACCGTAACACTCAGCCGGGTACGAATCTCCGCTTTCAGCTTGGCATAGTCTCTGCTGTCCTGCTCGCTCAGGTCAGCATAGGCCACCTGGGGCACTCCAATCAGATAGGGTGCGACCATCATGGCCCACTCAGATAGGGGCAGATTCTCCTTCTCTGCCAGTTCCTCAAATCTAGTGAGATACACCTCCACATCATCACGAGGTGTCATCTTTTTCAGGGACTGTCTTACCGCCTTCTTTACAGCGGACAAGTCAGGTGCCTTCACAACATTACTCTGGTACAAGGTGCTGAGAGCTGCAATCTGCTTCAACACCCGGTTATTCTCCTGCTGCTACTGCAGGATTTGCTGCTGGTACTCCTGCATGCGCTGCTGGTGCTGCAGGCGCTGCTGCTCCATGGTCCGCTGGGCCTGGACCAGGTACTCAACGAGCCCCTCCATACTGCCGGACTTATCTGTCTCAACCACGGCAGTCCCATGTTGCACAATAACTTGCGCCATTTGTTCAAACAGCGCCTCCATGCTGTCATCCATGCTGTCAGACTTCTCTGTCTCAACAACGGCAGTCTTCACTCAAGACATACACACTCCACAGTCTTTTCCACAGAAAAATTCAGCTCTGCTGTGCAGACACTTTTTTTTTTTTTTTTCCTTTGCAAAGTCTATTAGGGCTACTGTCTCTTTAAGACTGCTCCACAGACTTTTCTTTTGCTGCTGCACATTCCACAGTCATTTTCACAACAAGTTCAGCTTTGCTGTGCATACATTTTCTCTCTGCAGACCCTATCAGGGCCACTGTCTCTCCAAGACTGCTCCAAACAGACGTTTCTGCTGACACACTTTTTTTTTTTTTCTCTGCTGCTATTTCAACAGACTTCACCTTTATTGCTGTCTCTAAGCCTCTGTGCTGCATGCACACTCCAGCACTAACTGTATCAGCCACTGCGCTGCCCCAGCATTCTCCACCAATTGTAAGCTTTCAGGGGATTTAGCTCTAGGATCGCTGTCTGGGTAGACAGAATGGCATGAAAACAGTTCATTCAGACAGCAGTTCTGGTGCAAAACTGGCCGCAACCAGCTTTATTAAAGTCCACAGCAAACAGATTAAAACAAAGCATAAACAGAAAACCTGGGCTTGTCTAGCCACTAATTACACTTAGATAGATGGCCCTCTCTATCCAGGACCCAGACTCTACCAGTCTGTGCCCAAAACAACACATATCACATATGTTACCAGTTTGGAGCTTCACAGATACTCCTCCTTGTGTCTGAAGGCACCTTCCATGTCCAGACTTGAGAGAGATCCACTCCTATTCAGCCGCTCTTCACACGGATTCGCACTGAGACTACTCCTATGTCCGGGGTCCTTCCTGCACCCAGACTGAGATAGCTCACACTCCTGGAGACTGCTTCGTGCGCCGGGACACCTCCCTGTGTCCAGGCTAAAGACAGCTCTAACACTCTTGGAGACTGTTTCTTGTGCCGAGACACCTTCCTGTGTCCAGGCTAAACTAGCTCCCAATCCTGGAGACTGCTTCCTTGTGCCAGGACACCTCCCTGTGTCCAGGCTAAAGACAGCTCTAACACTCTTGGAGACTGTTTCTTGTGCCAGGACACCTTCCTGTGTCCAGGCTAAACTAGCTCTCAGATTGTGTTTCCAAACACCTACTTCTGGTCTCCTAATTAACACCTGAGTAGTTTCAGGCTTGTGCTGCAAGTGTGTGCTGAATGTGAGGTGTAGTGACCTTTCTCTACCACTAGGTTTACAAAGCCACACATTTCCCTTATACCTAGGTGAAATGTACACCCCATTCATCACATATTCACTCACTGTCTCACATAATATATATATATACATGTCATTGAGACACATCTATATATATATATATATATATATATATATATATTTATAGTTCATAGAGTTCTACATAGCATAATAGTCGCTAAATCAATTGCTGGCTTCTGTAAAATCATTACAGAACCCTACATGATATTACACAAGGTTTACATATAGTAAACCATGTCATATCAAAACGATCTATATATGTCAGTGTTTAATAAATTTATTAGTTTGTGTTAGGAAAAATTTGGAACTTTAGGGGTTAAATTTAAGGCTATAATCAGGGAAAAAAATTACGTGGGCGTCCGCGCAATTTTCTCTGCCAGAGAGGGAAAGCCAGTGACTGAGGATAGATATTAATAGCCTAGAGAGGGACCATGGTTATAGGCCACCCCCTGGCTACAAACATCTGCCCCCAGCCACCCAGAAAAGGTGCATCTATAAGATGCGTCTTTCCTAGCACTTAGTCTCTATTCCCATTGCCTCTAGCGGTGGCTGATGGGTTAATAAGGGGTTAATGTCACCTTGCTATTCAAATTTGACATTAAGCCGGGTTAATAATGGAGAGATGTCAATAAGACACCTATCCATTATTAATCCTATAGTAGTAAAGGGTTAAAAAAGACACACACACATTAATTAAAAATAATTTTAATGAAATAATTACACAAAGTTTTTGTCAAAATTTATTATGCTGCCAATCCAACTGAATCCCTTGTTCTTCTGTAATAAAAAAATAAAAAAGCAACAATATCCATACCTCTCCGCTGTTCAGTCAGGTCCCCCGCTGCAATCCATCACAAGGGGTTAACTAGTTTACAACAGGGACTGGTGCTAATGCGACTGGCTTAGCTGTAAATCATTGCAGAATGAATGAAATCATGTCTGCGCAGACTACCCATTTGACCTGTGGTGAACTGACAGCGTGGGAAATAGTTCTGAAACTTTCCAACGCTAATCAGTTCATCTCCGGTCAGGCGAGGAGTCTGCGCAGACATGATTTCATTCAATCTGCAGTGGTTTACAGCCGGGCCGGTTGCATTAGCATCGGTCCCTGTTGTAAACTAGTTAACCCCTTGTGATGGAGTTCAGCGGGGACCTGACTCAGTGGCGGAAAGTTATGGCTATTGTTGTTTTTTAATTTTTTTTATTACAGGAGAACAAGGGATCCAGTTTGATTGGCAGCATAATAAATTTTGCCAAAAACTTTGTGTAATTATTTAATTAACCCCTTTACCCCCAAGGGTGGTTTTCACGTTAATGACCGAGCCAATTTTTACAATTCTTGCAAGTCCCTTTATGAGATAATAACTCTGAAACGCTTCTATGGATCCTGACAATTCTGACATTGTTTTCTTGTGACATATTGTACTTCATGTAAGTGGTAAAATTTCTTTGATATAACTTGCGTTTATTTGTGAAAAAAATGGAAATTTGGCAAAAATTTTGAAAATTTCGCAATTTTTCAACTTTGAATTTTCATGCCCATAAATCACAGAGATATGGCACACAAAATACTTAATATGTAATATTTCCCACATGTCTACTTTACATCAGCACAATTTTGGAACCAACATTTTTTTTGTTACGAGGTTATAAGGGTTAAAAGTTAACCAGCGATTTCTCATTTTTACACCACCATTTTTTGGGGGGGACCACATCACATTTGAAGTCAATTTGAGGGGTCTATATGATAGAAAATACCCAAAAGTGATACCATTCTAAAAACTGCACCCCTCAAGGTGCTCCAAACCACATTCAAGAAGTTTATTAACCCTTCAGATGCTTCACAGTAATTTTTTTTAATGTTTAAAAAAAAATGAACAAATAACTTTTTTTCACAAAAAAAATTATTTCAGGTCCAATTTTTGTGCAATTTGTCCTGAGTACGCTGATACCCCATATGTGGGGGGAATCACTGTTTCGGCGCACGGCAGAGCACAGAAGCGAAGGAGCGCCGTTTGACTTTTTCAATGCAAAATTGGCTGGAATTGAGATTGGACGCCATGTCGCGTTTGGAGAGCCCATCATGTATCTAAACAGTGGAAACCCCACAATTCTAACTCCAACCCTCACCCCAACACACTCCTAACCCTAATCCCAACCCTAACCCTAATGGGAAAATGGAAATAAAAACATTTTTTTTTTATTTTATTATTTTTCCCTAACTAAAGTGGTGATAAAGGGGGTTTGATTTACTATTTATAGCGGGTCTTTTTAGCGGGTTTTTATGATTAGCAGCTGTCACACGCTAAAAGACACTTTTTACTGCAAAAAATAGTTTTTGCATCACCACATTTTGAGAGCTATAATTTTTCCATATTTTGGCCCACAGAGTCATGTGAGGTCTTATATTTTTGCGGGACGAGTTGACGTTTTTATTGATACCATTTTCAGGCACATGACATTTTTTGATCGCTTTTTATTCCAATTTTTGGGAGGCAGAATGAACAAAAATCAGCAATTCAGGAATTTCTTTTGAGGGGGCCTTTATACCGTTCTGCATGTGGTAAAATTGATAAAGCGGTTTTATTCTTCAGGTCAGTGTGATTACAGCAATACCTCATTTTTTTATTTTATGTTTTGGCGCTTTTATACAATAAAAACAATTTTATATAATAAATAATTATTTTGCATCGCTTTATTCTGCGAGCTATAACTTTGTTATTTTTTCGCTGATGATGCTGTATGGTGGCTCGTTTTATGAAGGACAAGATGACGTTTTCAGCGGTACCATGTTTATTTATATCCGCCTTTTTGATCGTGTGTTATTCCACTCTTTGTTCAGCGGTATGATGATAAAGCATTGTTTTTTTAAGGGGTTTACTAAAGGGGTTAACTAGTGGGACAGTTTTATAGGGCGGGTCGTTACGGACGCAGCGATACTAAATATGTGTACTTTTATTGTTTTTTTTATTTACATAAAGAAATGAATTTATTGGGGAATACTTTTTTCTTTATTTAGGAATTTTTTTAAATTTATTTTTATACGTGTTTATTTGTTTTCTTTTTACTTTTTTACTTTGTCCCAGGGTGGGACATCACTATATAATGTCAGATTGCTGCTCTGACAGTTTGCACAGCACTCTGTCAGACCAGCGATCTGACAGGCAGTACAGTAGGCTTCTCAGCGCCTGCTCTCAGCAGGCACTGAGAAGCCACTTCCCTGCAGGACCCGGAAGAACCACGCGGCCATCTTGGATCCGGGGTCCTGCAGGGAGGAGGCCCTCGGAACAGTGCGATCACATTGAGCTGTTCTGAGGGTTTCAGGGAAGCACGCAGGGAGCCCCCTCCCTGCGCAATGCTTCCCTATACCACCGGAACACTGCGATCATGTTTGCTCGCAGTGTGCCGGGAGTTTAATGTGCCAGGAGTGGTCCGTGACTGCTCCTAGCACATAGTGCCGGGTGTCAGCTGTGATAATCAGCTGACACCTGGTCGAGATCAGCTGCGCTCCCCCCATGAGCGCAGCTGATCGCGTATGACGTACTATCCCATCCACGGTCATATGGGCCCAGGTCACCTGGACAGTAGATAGTACGTCGCATGTCAGAAAGGGGTTAAACAAATTTTTAATTAATGTGTGTGTGTCTTTTTTAACCCTTTACTACTATAGGATTAATAATGGATAGGTGTCTTATTGACATCTTTCAATTATTAACCCGGCTTAATGTCACCTTTGAATAGCAAGGTGACATTAACCCCTTATTAACCCATGAACCACCTCTAAAGGCAATGGGAATTGAGAGGTTAAGTGACAGAAAGGTGCATCTTATAGATGCGCCTTTTCTGAGGTGGCTGGGGGCAGATGTTTGTAGCCAGGGGGTGGCCTATAACCATGGTCCCTCTCTAGGCTATTAATATCTGTCCTCAGTCACTGGCTTTCCCTCTCTGGTGGAGAAATTTCCGTGATTATAGCCTTAAATTTAACCCCTAAAGTTCCAAAATTTTCCTAACACAAATTAATAAATTTATTAAACACTGACATATAATGACATATATAGATCGTTATGATATGACATGGTTTACTATATGTAAACAATGTGTCATATCATGTCGGGTTCTGTATTGATTTTACAGAAGCCAGCAATTGATTTAGCGGCTATTATGCTATGTAGAACTTTATGAACTATAAATATTATATATATATATATATATATATATATGTGTGTCTCAATGACATGTATATATTCTGTATATATATATATATATATATATATATATATTCTATGCGTATAAATCTATTCTTTCGGTTGTGTTTTAAAACCTGTCTTTGGGATCCATTATATGTCCATTTTGCAAGCCAGCGAGAAAATCTCGCCATACGGATGCAAAACGGATGTCACACAGATGCTTAGATGCGAGAAAATCGCTTCCTCGCATTACAATCGGATGACATACGGATCACTATTCATGAAACATTTGTGCGATTCTGGTCCGTGAAAAACGGACCGTAGTTTTATACGTTGTGTGTGACTCCAGCCTAATATTCCGTAACTTTCTCATGAGAAGTTAGGGAAGACATAAGGCAGCAAGTCTATTCTATATGCTGTGTGCTTGTACGGAAATGTCTATATTTTCTCCTGAGCAGGATCCTACAGCGTATACGGCCGAGCACTTACTGTACATTCACACTTGCCAAAAGAAAAGTTTATACAAAACTTGTTTAACATTATTTTTCCATTAACATATACAATACTGATAGTGAAACAAAGCAGTATAGGGTGATTCACAGATAGTCATATATTTGTGGACATGTGCTATTGGACATATCATCCCCGCATAACTACAGACTCTTTAAAACATCAATTTGACTTATCAGTTTATTATTCCAAGTAACTTCTAAATTATTACATCAACCTTTTGAAAAGTGTGGTGTAATAGGTCAATGTCGTACCAATTTGTTCATAAAAATATTCTACGTGAATGTTAAATAGCTTTGTAGACATGTTAATTTGATTTTTTTCCGAGATTCCGAGTGTGCATATATTTTCTAATTTTCCCATGCTGCTGGCTTTAGAACTTAAAGGGGTGGTACATCTTTGGGGCCTATTTTTTCTTCAACGCATGTATTTAAGACAACTGGTTTTCATAGAATAATTGGATCACTTGCCTCTTCCATGTTGTGTTATTGCTTACTGCAAAAAGAGATACCCGAGAATCCATCAGTAAGCGTGATCTAACAATCATACTAGCGTGTCAAATTGGATTCCTGAACTGCCGATGAAATCCGGAATGACGGCTGATAATTTTCGGGGCATGCACGGGGCGTGCAGTCCATATGGGAACGATTGCTGTAGGGGTTGTCTCGGTCCTAGGGCGCCTTACTGGGTGTCCTTCCTCCCTAGATGAGGAGGAAGAGTAATAGAGGAATGTGAAATCTTCCTCACTGGCTAAATCTGTGCTGGAGGCAAGGAAAATGCATGCCTCCTCTGGTGAATAGCGTTTTGACCAATGGGACATTTTTATTTTTTTTCTCAAAACCTCGGGGATGTGTGTGTATGTGGTGCTTTTACACGTGTATTGTGTGGGGCTTGTGTATAGGGTACTATTTTTGTTATAAAAGTAGAGAAAAAAAGTAAAAAGGAAAAATTTAGAAGAAACACTTTGAAGAAAACATGAAAAGAAAAATCAGATGCAAAATCTAAAAGTTTGTATAAAAAAATTACAGTGACGGTCACTACACTAATTCCCTACCTATAAGTTTACCCGGAGCTAAGTATACTTTTTTTTTCAAAAGAATGAATGTTATCAACACTGTAAGGCTGGGTTCACATCGCGTTATGGCCCTGTGTTTAACGCATCCGTTACATAGTGGCACTAACGCTATGTAACTGATGCGTTAACGCACCCATTGGCCGCCATTATAGTAATGCATCCTAACACATGCCAAATTCGGCATGCGTTAGCGATGATGCGTTACTTTGTGACGCACCCTCAAACGCGGTCTACAGCATTTTGGAGTGTGTTTGGTGTAACGCACAGCGAACGGACGCGTTCGCTGTGCATAGACCTGTATGGCTAACGCATGGTAACACATGGTAAAAAAATGCATATGTTAGCGCTAGAGGTTAAAAAGATGTCAAAAATGACATCAGCGTTAGCTCATCCGTTTAAAGGATCCGTTAAAAGGAGTCTGTAACCCCTTTTTTGTGATATCAGGTAAAGATATCACTCAATTGTGCATCCCATAAGTAATCTAATCATACCTATCATAGTCCCTGACACCCCAGCTTTCATGCAAAAATACCGTATTTTCCGGCGTATAAGACGATTTTTTAACCCCTGAAAATCGTCTTCAAAGTCGGGGGTCGTCTTATACGCCGGATACGGAACATATGGTGGGGGGAGTGGGCGTTTAACCCTTAATGTCCATTGACGTGCACAGTCCGTCATGGCAAGGTGTCAGTTTTGGCACCTTGACGGACTGTGCATGTCATCCCTTTGAACTACCACTGCGTGTAAACACGCAGTGGTAGTTCAGTGCCGACAGCTCTCACAGACAGCTGACAGGCACGGCAAGCGGTGCGGGGACCTTTGCAGTCGGTCCCCGCACCCACAGTGCTGTGATTGGTCAGTCAATCTGACTGACCAAACACAGCAGCGATCGCGCAGGAGAGGCTGAAATTTCAGCTTCTCCAGCGCGATCAGTGCTGGAGCCGGCTCTGCAGTGGCCAGGCTTCCTGCACTAACAGCCAGGAGCGGCGCCCCCACCGCCCCTGGCTGTTAACCCCCTGACTACTGCGATCGAGCGTGATCGCAGCGCTCAGGGGGGAGGCAGAGGGTCGGGAGCTCCCTCTGCCTCAGATCGGCGCCCTGCAATGTATTTGCAGGGCCTGATCTCTGCCTTGATGACCCGGGGGTTGTCATGACAACCTCCGGGTCATCTAGCTACGGGAAGCTGCTGTGATCATGGTCACAGCAGCTTTCACTATAGTTACAATGCATTGCAATGCTGGAGCAGTGCAATGCATTGTAACTACAATCAAAAGTAAAAAAGTGAAAGTCCCATAAAGGGACAAGTTAAAAAAAAATCATTTTTTAAAAAAATTGTAAAAAAAAATATTAAAAAATATTTTTTTAAAAATCCCCTAAAAAATACACATTTTTATGTAATAAAAAAACCAAAAAAACAAAAAAGCACACGTTTGGTATCGCCGCGTCAGTAAAAATCCCATCTATAAATGCGTATCCCTAGTTAATAGTGAAAGCCGTAAAAAAAAAAAAGTAGTATATTATACTTTTTCCAAGCGGTATCATCATACCGCTTGGAAAAAGTGCAATAACACGCGATCAAAAAGTGCGATATAAATAACCATGGTACCGCTGAAAACGTCATCTTGTCCCGCAAAAAACAAGCCACTATACAGCATCATCAGTGAAAAAATAAAAAAGTTATAGCTCGCGGAATAAACTTATGCAAAAATAATTATTTTTTCGATAGAACTTTTTATTGTGTAAAAAACGCCAAAACATAAAAAAATATATAAATGAGGTATCACTGTAATCGTAGTGACACGAAGAATAAAGCTGCTTTATCAATTTTACCACACGCAGAACGGAGGAAAAAAAAAAAAAAAATTCCTGAATTGCTGGTTTTTGTTCATTCTGCTTCCACAAAAATCGGAATAGGAAGACATCAAAAAATGTTATGTGCCCGAATATGGTACCAATAAAAACGTCAGCTCGTCCCGCAAAAAATAAGCCCACAGATAAATCTGTCGGACGAAATATGGAATAATTATAGCTCTCAAAATACGGCGATGCAAAAATTTCTTACAAAAAATTATTCCAAAAAAAAGCATCTTTTAGAGTGTGACAGAAGCTAAACATGAAAAAAGGGTATATTTCTGGTATCGCCATAATCGCACCGACCCGAGGAATAAAGTCGCCTAATCACTAATACCACACGAGGAACGACGTAAAAAAGAAAACCAATTCTTCACCTTTTGTGGATTTGTTCATTCTGCCTCCCAAAGATCGCAGTAAGGCGATCACAGTGGTTCCCCCCCACATATGGGGTATCAGCGTACTCAGGTCAAATGCACTTCAACTTTTGGGGTCCTATTTCTCCTGTTACCCTTATAAAAATAAAATTTGGGGGCAAAAAGGTCATTTTTGTGGAAAAAAATGTGATTTTTTTATTTTCACGGCTCTACGTTATAAACTTCTGTGAAGCCCTTGGAGGTTCAAAGTGCTGACCACACATCTAGATAAGTTCCTTGGGGGGTCTAGTTTGCAAAATGGGGTCATTTGTGGGGGGTTTCTACTGTTTAGGCACATCAGGGGCTCTCCAAGCGCGACATGACACCCGCAGACCATTCCATCAAAGTCTGCATTTAAAAACAGTGCTCCTTCCCTTCCGAGCTCTGCCATGCGTCAAAATAGTGGTTCCCTCCCACATATGGGGTATCAGCATACTCAGGACAAATTGCACAATAGCTTTTGGGGTCCTATTTCTCATGTTACCCTTATAAAAATAAAAATTTGGGGGCAAAAAGATTATTTTTGTGGAAAAAAAAATGATTTTTTTATATTCACTGCTCTACGTTTTAAACTTCTGTGAAGCACTTGGGGGTTCAAAGTTCTCACCACACATCTAGATAAGTTCCTTGGGGGGTCTAGTTTCCAAAATGGAGTCACTTGTGGGGGGTTTCTACTGTTTAGGCACATCAGGGGCTCTCCAAACGTGACATGACACCCGCAGACCATTCCATCAAAGTCTGCATTTGAAAAAGGCGCTCCTTCCCTTCCGAGCTCTGCCATGCGTCAAAATAGTGGTTTACCCCACATATGGGGTATTAGCGTACTCAGGACAAATTGCACAATAACTTTTGGGGTCCTGTTACCCTTTGGAAAATAAAAATTGGGGGTGGAAAGATCATTTTTGTGGAAAAGATATGATTTTTTAATTTTACAGCTCTACGTTATAACCTTCTGTGAAGCCCTTGGGGGTTAAAAGCTCTCACCACACATCTAGATAAGTTCCTTGGGGGGTATAGTTTCCAAAATGGGGTCACTTGTGGGGGGTTTTCACTGTTTAGGCATACAGGGACTCTCCAAATGCGACATGGCGTCCAATCTCAATTCCAGCCAAAAAAGTCAAATGTCGCTGCTTCCCTTCCGAGCTCTGCCATGCGCCAAAATAGTGGTTTACCCCCACATATGGGGTATCAGCGTACTCAGGACAAATTGCACAATAACTTTTGGGGTGCTTTTATCCTTTGGAAAATAAAAATTGGGATGAAAAGATAATTTTTGTGGAAAAAATATGATTTTTTAATTTTACGACTCTACGTTATAACCTTCTGTGAAGCCCTTGGTGGTTCAAAGCTCTCACAACACATTTAGATAAGTTCCTTGGGGGGTCTAGTTTCCAAAATTGGGTCACTTGTGGGGGGTTTCCACTGTTTAGGTACACAGGGACTCTCCAAATGCGACATGGCGTCCAATCTCAATTCCAGCCAAAAAAGTCAAATGGCGCTGCTTCCCTTCTGAGCTCTGTCATGCGCCCAAATAGTGGTTTACCCCCACATATGGGGTATCAGCGTACTCAGGACTAATTGCAAAATAACTTTTGTGGTCCTTTTAACCTTTGGAAAATAAAAATTGGGATGAAAAGATAATTTTTGTGGAAATAATATGATTTTTTAATTTTACGGCTCTACGTTATAACCTTCTGTGAAGCCCTTGGGGGTTCAAAGCTCTCACAACACATTTAGATAAGTTCCTTGGGGGGTCTAGTTTCCAAAATGGGGTCACTTGTGGGGAGTTTCCACTGTTTAGGCACACAGGGACTCTCCAAATGCGACATGGCGTCCAATCTCAATTCCAGCCAAAAAAGTCAAATGTCGCTGCTTCCCTTCCGAGCTCTGCCATTTTCCCGGAGGCCACCGCATCGCAGCAATGAAGCTGCCGAGGCCTCCGGGGATTGAGAAAATGCCTGCAGAGCCAAGACTCTTCAGAAAGAACCACCGCCGCCGTCCCCCAGCACAGAGCCTGGGGGGACTGCACAAGAGGAGCCGCCATCGTAACCCAGCACAGAGCCCCCAGGCTACACAAAGAGGAGCTGCTGCCATCCCCCAGCACAGAGCCCCCCCAGACTGCACAAAAAGGAGCCGCCATTTCCCCCCCCAGCGCCTAGACCCTTGCTGATATGATCAGGTAAACACCTTGCCTCTGAAACGCCCACTCCCTCTACCATATGTTCCGTACCCGGCGTATAAGATGACACCCGGCGTATAAGAAGACCCCCCACTTTTAAGACGATTTCATAATTTGACTGTAAAAGTTGGAGGGAAATACGGTACCTTTATAATCTTCCTTTCTTTGTATGAAAATCGCCGTGGTCCGGTCCGATGGCCGGGGCTTATTCACATTCCCCCCCTCCTGTCTTACCCTACGCACTTTTCTTCTTCTTACTGCGTTCACGTATGGTTTCCACGCATGCGCTTTGAAAAAGGCCGTCGCACGTGCGCAGTATGCTTTACCCAGTATGCTTTGTTATGTGCAGGGCTTTACTCTGATTTCAGGCGGCCAGAAAATGACAGCTTGCCTTGGAAGACTTCCGGGGCATAGAAAGTGAGGCAAAATTCCGGCGCATGCACAATACTGATTTTATGCTTTGCCCACGCGCAAGGGCCCTTTTCAAAGCGCACGCGCAGAAACACTACGGCCTCTGTAATATTTACAGATGAAGATACGTACAGCAAGCCGAGGAGTGAGGGGAATGAGAATAAGCCCCGCCCATCGGACTGGACCATGGCAATTTGCATACAGAGAAAGGAAGATTATAAAGGTATTTTTGCATGAAAGCTGGGGTGTCAGGGACTATGATAGTTATGATTAGATTACTTATGGGACGCACAATTGAGTGATATCTTTACCTGATATCACAAAAAAGGGGTGACAGACTCCCTTTAAACGGATGCCCCTAACGCAATATGAACCTAGCCTATCGTACGCTCCCCTAATAAAAAATTACTAGACGCAAATAATTTTATTTTTTGCAAAAGAAAAATGGACGTCACTAATAATGCAACGTACGCTGCCCTAATGCACTCACAAAAAACACTATTCTTTTTTTTTGCAAAAGAAAAATGGACGTCACCAACACTGTAATGTATGCTCTCCTTCTGTACTCGCTAAAAATTTACTTGACGCAAACAATTATTTTTGTTGCCAAAAAAAAATGAACGTCACTAACAATGCAGTATACACTCCTCTAATGCAGTAGAAGTTATCCAGCAATAAAAAATGGATGCAACAGAAAGATGCTACCTCCCCAACTGTACAGCTATTCCTCCCTAAGTGTACAGCTATTATTTTTTTTTTCTAAAAACAAAACCAGACGTCACTTACACTGCGACATCAATTACTCTAAAAAAAGAAAAAGTCCCTTGGCGCAGTCTCTGATCAGCAACAATAGTGATCAGAACACTGCGCACATGGGAAGAGTACAAATGCTCAGGGCAGGACGCCACACACAAAAAAAGTGCAGAAAAGTGCGCAAAAAATTAAAATTGTGAGTGGGGGGTGGGAAGGGGATGAGAGGGAAGGTGAGGATGGAGGATTGGGAGAGGGATTGGGGAACTTCTGCTTTGATCACAGATGAGTCACACAGCAGCCAGCACACAGCACAGAAGAGAAGACAGATCAGCACAAGATCATGGCTCATATCGCAGCACAGCAGGAGCAGGAGGCACAGATCACAGGGGGATCGCACTGGACACCAATGAATCTCTATGGCCAGGGTCACACATTCAAGAAACTCGAACGATTCTCATGCGAGTCTCTCGCATGAACACCCGGCACTGCCGCCAGTACTCGGACCGGAGCGTGCGGCTGCATAGAATTACATGCAGCCACACACTCCGGTCTGAATCCCAACGGCAGTGCCAGGTGTTCATGCGAGAGACTCGCTTGAGAATCGTGCGAGTTTCTCGCATGTGTGACCCCGACCTATCTCAGACACACAGGGGGTCTCATAACTGCTCTGCACGCCAACTCTGAGGTAAGGATGATGTGCAGAGTGGGGATCAGGCGAGGTGACATGATGAACACCCAACCCATTTTCCTGTACACAATATGGTAAAACAAATGTTGTTCAGGAGTTCAACTTGTCCCACAAAAAACAAGCCCTCACATGGCTATATTGACTGAAAAATAAAAAAAGGTTTTGGCTCTGAGAAGCAGGGGAGTAAAAAACGGAAACACAAAAACGGAAAATGGCCCGAGGTGGATGGGTTAATATTAGTCCTAAAATGGTCAACCCCTTTTGGTCTGGCTTCAGATTTTGAGTTTTAGTCATGAAAGACATTAAGAATAGTCTTATAGTATTGTTTCTTCTGAAGTTAGCCATAATGTGGCTAGCTTCATTATGTGAATATTGACCAAACCTGATGATTTTGGCAAGACCAGCCAACCATTTAATGTGTGATGGTGGTGCTCAACTCTGACATTGTGTTGGATGGAAAAAGGCTTGGGCATGATGTTTTTTAATTTGCCCATTCCTTTGTTCTTATGCGAGATAAAGTACCATCAGATGTGTCTAGCAAGCGCCTTATTACCCTCACCCTATTGAAAAAGAGATGCAGACTCATCTAAATCAAGGATGCATGTGTATTGGGGGTTCAGGTGGAATCGATGTTGGCTGAAGTGTATGACCAGCTGAATATTATAGATACTTTTCATCTGATCCTTTCAATATTTTATCTGTGTATGGGGACATCCTGACAGTTGATATTATGCTACACAAGAGGTGTCTAATGGTTAACTATACTACACTACTTAGTAAAACCTTTTGAAGCAGCTCCAAAAATATTTTATAGTGCGTGTTGCAGATTTCAACTTTCTGCACAATAATTCAGACATTGTGGGAGAATGAACTGTTTGATTGAGACATGCAGAAACCATTTTCTGTATGATCAGAATATGGAGGATTACAGGAGAGAATGGATATGCAAAAACCAAATGGCTCACGCAATACAGTGTACAAGAACAACTACGCAAAAAAGTTCAAAGATTACTCGCATCTTCATAGATGGGTATTGTGAGAGCGCATGGAAAACCTTTTTCAATTTATTGTTTAAAATTGTCAGCCATTCTTGAGATATTAACACTTTTCTATTGTTCACAGCTCATTGTCTAGGAGACCGACCAACACTGCTTTGTTGCAGTGATGGCTGAAGAGGCTCTGGATTTACAATCTCTTTCATATTGAGCTTGTAGACGCGGCTTTGAAACAGTTCGGGATCGCTGGAAAGTGCTTTTACCTAGTGATGAGTGAATATGCTCATTGCTCGTGTTTTCCCGAGCACGCTCGGGTGATCTCCAAGTATTTGGGCGTGCTCGGAGATTTAGTTTCTGTCTCCGCAGCTGCATGATTTGTAAATGCTAGACAGACTGAATACTTGTGGGGATTCCCTAAAAAACAGACAATCCCCACATCTTCTCAGACTGTCAAGAGCCACAAATCATGCAGCTGAGGCGACAGAAACTAAATCTCCAAGCACTTCTAAATACTCTGAGGACACCTGCGCATGCTTGGGAAAACCCGAGCAACGAGCATACTCACTCATCACTACTGTTAACAAGAGATGAGCGAATTTGTTCAGATTTTGTCCCCGAATCTGATTTTGACATATTAGAGCCATATTCGAACACTATTCGTGCCAAATGTATGTCTTCTGAGTTCTGATCAGTTCCAAACATATTCGGTAATTTCTACTCTCATTGACTCTAATGACGTTCGGCTGTGTTTGACCAATATTGCAAAAACAATATTCAATTCCAATCGTATTCGGAACCGAATCCGAACAAATTTGCTCATCTCTACTGTTAACACCTAAACCTGGCCAGATTCAGTGCAGTGCATCTAAGCTAGACAGCGTTAATATCTCAAAAACAACTGCAAAGGTTAACAAACTGTAAACTTCTCAAATGCTTGTTCAAACCCCTCACCTGTTTTCTCAAGATTGTTCCACCAGCATAAGCCTGCAGCAATGGTATTTTTCAACATTGAGTTTGGGTAGATGCTCTATGTATTGCCTGAATAATCATTCAGCCAAGCTCTGGCTTATGAATATTACCTTTCATCTTAAAATTCCATCAATAAATTTATCAGCTTAACAGAATCTATGGGCATCAGCAGTATCTTATCGTTGTTTCCACAGGCAGAGTACTGAAAACACAGCTGTGGCTGTCATCTACGTGACCTTTATTGACCAAGTATTTATGGCCTATCCTATGCATATAACATGTATGATTCTCGTTTTAGAACAAATTAAATTATTGACTAGTAATGTTGTTTTGCATCAGTTGTTCAATGAATACTCAATGTAAAAAGAAGAAAGGCAAAGCCTAGTTTTGTAGAAGATGCAGAAGAAAGAAGGTGACTTTCTTAGGTGATGCTTAGAGACTCAATGTAGTGGATAACATCCAGAATCATGGTGTTGGTTCAGGGATGAGCGGATCTGTGGAGGTTCGACTTCTGGTACCCGACCAAACTTTAGTCTGGTACCAGAACTTCAGCCTGAACACCTATTGAAATCAATGGGGACCCAAACTTTGGAGCTGGAAAATCTCTCTGTCTCTTTAATGGTGAATTGGCGCTTTTTTCAAGTATCAAATATTAACAAATAAAATAATTTATCTGCCTGTAAATCAGATAACAGTAAATCATAAATAAATTGTATAATATTTAATTCCTGTATTTGTAGTAAATGCATAGTGGAAATTATTACCTATGGGATATGATACAGGAAGGATGTATGTTGAAATAACATTTTTTTCACCAACGCACTCAGTTTCGCAGCCTAATCTGGGGGATGTATGAAAACATTTATGAAAAAAACAGGTTTTTGAGTTTCTTGTTCGCTACATAAACCAGCAATTAATCACTGTGCACGAGGTAACTGTGTGGGGGGCTTTTATATAAACTACACTGCGGGACTGGTAAACATTTCTGTATTGTCACTAATAACCCACAGGAGCACAGCTAATGCAAGTTTAGCTTTAACCTTGGATGTTTATCGACGTTTCTTTAAACTGTTTACATGACAGTGAGCACATAAATGTCCCTGAGCTGTTGGGCAGAACCATATGGTGAGAAGAGGCTTTTCTCAGATACAGAGCGTTTGGTTTGGATCTTTTAGGGAATCTTCAGTGCCAGATATTATTGTGAATTTGTCAAACATATTAAACCCAATACCCAGCTTTAGTATCTCAAAATAAAAGCCTATAAAATTGTCAAGTATTTAAACTGTAGGTTTTTTCACTATTGCTTCATCTAAGTAAGACAGCTGGTACAGTTTTCCAAAATGTGGTCCCTCAGAGTGGTTCAGGTCCTCAGCTATCATTCATTTTTAGGGGAAAAATAGCCCGCCTCCCATAAAATTTGTTGTGACTGTCCCATACATTTGATTGGAGCTTGCAGAAATCCAGGAGTTTGCCATCAAAATGAACCCATTCCAGGGTGTACAGAACTGATCTTCAGTCAAAGAAAATCCAAAACATTGGCCCAGATTCTTCAAAGCTTTAATGCCTGAAAATTGTCTTAAAAAGTTTTGAAAAGTTACTATTTTTAGTGAAATTTGAGGCTATGCAAAAGGTTAAGCAAATTTTCATGTCTTCAGACCATTTTCACCCAGCTCCACTGGATGTCCAGGCAAAATATTGACATCAAAAAGTCGGCTTATCCCAAGGTCTATCGGTTCTGATACGACAAACACGGCAGTGAAGGTGGCTCATATACTTCATAATAGTGAGATCAGAGACGTCGATGCAAGCACCTTGTGATGCACATTTCATAAGTCTGGAATAGTGGCCCGAAAAAAGGTGAAGAAGCCTCAACTTCAATATTGTCATAAGAAGTGTCGGCTTGAGTTTGTAAAAAAGTATGAAGAGTGGACATTTAAATATTTGATACGGGTGATTTGGAGCGATGACACAAAAGCCTAGGCTCTAATGGGTATGAAAGAAACAAGGGGAAAAGAAATTTAATCAAATGTCAATTTCGGTGAAAGAAGCCTGATGAAATGGGGTTGCTTCACTTCCAAAGGCAGAGGACACTTGACCTCGATCGATGGTGGTCTCAATGCTGAGCTATATATGAGCATCCTACAAGATAAATTACTTCCTACACTCAAGTACTGTGGGTATGAAAAGGACGACATAGTGTTCCAACAGGACAACAAACCGAAACATATGTCGAGATGGGAAAATAAATGAGTTAGTAACAATGGTAGAGGTGCTGGAATGGCCCTCACAGTCCCCAGACCTCAACCCAATCAAACACTTGTGGTTAGAATTTAAGTATGAGATATCCAAGATGATGGTCTTTAAAATGATGGTAGTCTCAAGTTCAAAGCAGTAGTGGATAATGAGATATGGAACCTGAAAATCAAAAGTTCAAAATAATAATAATAATAATCTTTATTTATATAGCGCCAACATATTCCGCAGCGCTTTACAGTTTAACAGTTTCAAAACACAAGTCATAAGTAACAATGTTAACAATACAATAATTAAAGCAAAATAAGACGACCCTGCTCGTGAGAGCTTACAATCTACAATGAGGTGGGGGAGATACAAAGTACAGGTGTGTATATACAATGGTGCATTTACAATGATGGTCCAGTCATCTTGGGGGAGTGAGGAATGGATGGAGATAGTGAATGGGCTACACATACACAAAATATTATTACCCTTTTTGTTGTGAATGGGTTTGAGATGAGTTCTGAGCAGAGGCTCCCTCTGGTGGTTACAAGCGGTACTAGTGAGGATTGTGAGGACTGGGAATCAGGTGTTACTGATTGGTCTTTTATAAGGGAGTCATTTTCCCATCAGGGTTGCCGGTGATCAATTGTTCTGGTCTGAATCCTTCTTTCCAGTTTCCCTTGTAGCCTGCTGTGTCGTGTCTGCATCTCCTGCTATCAGATAAGACAATTTCTTATTTTGTGTTTTTGCTATATTTTTGCATTTTGTCCTGCACTTCTGTGGGGGCCTTCAGGGTCCCCTCCGGGGGCTTTTGCCCTCTCAGTTTAGTCCAGCCACTGTGTTTTGTACTTTTGCTTTTTCCAGTTTTTTTTCAGTGGCTGCTGTTTTGTTTTTGTTACACCAGAGAACTAATTTAGGTGGTAGAGGTCGTGTGATCTCAGGTGATTTTGAAATTAGTAGAGTTGGTGTTTTTTCAGGGTTTTCTGAGATTGCAGTAAGTACCCTTCCTATCCTTTTCTATTTAGATAGTTTGGGCCCCAGCGTTTGCTCATACTATTTTCTTTCTGTGTCAGTATTTCCTCTTGTCTAACCGCCATTACATGTTTGGGGGCTTTCTATTATCTTTGGGGTTCTGCTCCGGGGCAGATAGCTTTCCTATTTCTATCTTTAGGTGTAGTTAGTTTCTCAGGCTGTGACGAGGCGTCTAGGACCAACGTAGGAACGCTCCACGGCTGCCTCTAGTTGCGGTGGTTAGTCAGGGTACTGCAATCTCATAGATTCCAACTGCTCTGGTGTATTTCCTTTTTTACCTGCACTCCTCAGCTACCGTAACATAACAGTATCACCGGCCGCAAAAATTGTATGGTACTCACAGAAGGGAAAAAATATTTTGAAGGAAGAAAAGTTGTCAGAGATATTTTTCTGTTTGTTGCATTTTTTTTTTTTCCCTCTGTATCTCTGGGTGCTGGGGAGGATCTTTTCTCCCAATGGAGTTTGCACAGTTGTCTGGCCGTGTGGATCAGCTTGCCACTGAGGTTCGGAGTATTGCTATCTATCTTGCTAGGTTGCCTGTTGTGGAACCTAGGATTCCCATGCCAGATTTGTTTTTAGGGGATCGAGCTAAGTTTCAGAATTTCAAAAATAATTGTAAATTGTTTCTTGCCTTAAAATCTAAGTCCTCAGGAAACGCAGCGCAGCAGGTTCAAATTATCATCTCTCTCCTGCGCGGCGATCCTCAGGATTGGGCTTTTTCCCTGATACCTGGGGATCCTGTTTTGAGTGATGTTGATGCATTTTTTCAGGCTTTGGGGTTATTGTACGATGAGCCTAATGTCACTGATCAAGCTGAAAAAGCCTTGTTGGCATTAAATCAGGGGCTTGATGACGCTGAGTTATACTGTCAGAGATTCCGTAGGTGGGCAGTCCTGACCAAATGGAATGACGACGCTTTGGCGGCCCTTTTCCGGAAGGGTCTGTCGGATAATGTAAAGGATGTTATGGTGGGATTCCCTGTCCCCTCTGGTCTCAATGATTCTATGTCATTAGCGATTCAAGTTGACAGACGTTTGCGTGAGCGGAGAAGTATGCGTGGAGTGGTGTTGCCTTGTGAGCCAGCTGCTGAGCCCATGCAGTGTGATGGAGTGGTGTCTGGGGCACAGCATCATGAGTTTAGAAAGCGCAATGGGTTATGTTTCTACTGTGGTGATGCCTCTCATGCTATTTCAGTCTGCCCTAAGCGGGGAAGACATTTTGCACGCTCAGTTGTCTTGGGTAGTGTTCAGACTAAGTTTTTATTAACTGTCACTCTGATATGCTCTCTGTCCTCATTTTCTGCTCAGGCTTTCGTTGATTCTGGAGCAGCTATTAACCTGATGGATTATGATTTTGCTAAACGTTGTGGGTTTCCCTTGATACCCCTACAGAAGTCTATTCCTCTACTGGGGATCGATTCTACCCCTTTGGCTGAGAATAAACCCCAGTTTTCTACTCAGGTGATAATGAGGGTTGAACCTGATCACCAGGAGTGCTGCAAATTTTTGGTTCTATATAATCTGCATGACATTATAGTGCTGGGTTTCCCTTGGTTACAGTCTCATAATCCTGTTTTGGATTGGAAATCTGTGTCTGTAACCAGTTGGGGCTGCCAATGTGTTAATACCAACACTCCTGTTTTTTCTGCCTCCCCCAGGCTGAGGATGTTCCTGACTTTTTGTTTGATTTTTCTAATGTGTTTAGCGAAAGTAAATCTGCATCCTTGCCTCCCCATAGGAGCTATGACTGCGCTATTGAATTAGTGCCAGGTAGTAAATTCCCTAAAGGTCGCCTTTTTAACTTGTCTGTACCTGAACATGACGCTATGCGGTCTTATATCAAGGAATCGTTGGAGAAGGGTCATATCAGACCATCCTCTTCACCCTTGGGTGCCGGTTTTTTCTTTGTGGCCAAAAAGGATGGTTCATTAAGGCCGTGTATTGATTATCGTCTCTCGAACAATATTACTGTGAAATATCAATACCGTTACCCTTGATTTCTGACCTGTTTTCCAGGGTGAAAAACGCTACTTGGTTTACCAAGCTTGACCTCAGGGGGGCGTACAACCTTATTCGCATTAAGCACGGGGATGAATGGAAGACGGCATTTAACACCCCTGAAGGGCATTTTGAGTACCTTGTGATGCCCTTTGGGCTCACTAATGCTCCTTCCGTCTTCCAGTCCTTCATGAATGACATTTTCAGGGATTTTGTGGACAAGTTTCTGATTGTTTATTTGGATGATATCTTGATTTTTTCTAATGACTGGGACTCTCATGTGAAACATGTTCGAACTGTATTCCAGATTTTGAGAGAGAATGCTCTGTATGTGAAGGGATCAAAGTGTCTTTTTGGCGTACAGAAGATCTCATTTCTGGGATTCATTTTGTCCCCATCTGTTATTGAAATGGACCCGGTCAAGGTTCAGGCCATCTGTGATTGGGTCCAACCTACTTCATTAAAGGCTCTTCAGAGATTTTTGGGTTTTGCCAATTTTTATCGTAAATTTATTGGTAATTTCTCGGTTATTGTTAAACCATTAACTGATTTGACCAGAAAGGGTTCTGATGTGGTGAATTGGCCTCCTGAGGCAGTCTCTGCGTTTCAGGAACTTAAGCAGAGATTCACTTCTGCTCCTGTTCTACGGCAGCCTGATGTTTCTCTGCCATTTCAGGTGGAGGTTGATGCCTCTGAAATTGGGGCAGGTGCCGTTTTGTCCCAAAAAGATCCAGAGACCTCTAAAACTAACCCTTGTGCCTTTTTCTCTCGAAAATTTTCTCCTACTGAACGTAATTATGACGTGGGTAATCGGGAGTTATTGGCCATGAAGTGGGCTTTTGAAGAGTGGAGACATTGGCTGGAGGGAGCCAAACATCAGGTGGTGGTCCTTACGGACCATAAGAATCTGGTCTATCTGGAATCTGCCAAGTGACTCAATCCTAGACAGGCCAGGTGGGCCTTGTTTTTCACACGTTTTAATTTTGTGGTTTCCTTTCTTCCTGGCACTAAGAATGTTAAGGCGGATGCCCTCTCGAGGAGTTTCCTTGCGGACTCTCCTGAGCTATCTGATCCCTCTGTTATTTTGAAGGAGGGTGTAGTTCTTTCCGCCATCTCGCCCAATTTGAGACTTGCTCTGGAGGGGTGTCAGGAGGATAGGCCCGAGCGCTGCCCTGTTGGAAAATTGTTTGTCCCGGACCAATGGAAAAAGAGTGTGATGTCTGAGATTCATTGTTCCGCATTGGCTGGGCATCCCGGAATTTTTGGTACCAGAGACTTGGTTAGTCGGTCCTTTTGGTGGTCTACCTTGTCTCGCGATGTCAGGGAATTTGTGCAGTCCTGCGGGACTTGCTCTCGCTCCAAGCCTTGCTCTCGCTCTAGTGGTTTGTTGATGCCATTGCCTGTGCCCAAGAGACCATGGACCCATATCTCTATGGATTTCATTTCCGATCTTCCTGTTTCTCAGAGAATGACCACCATCTGGGTAATTTGTGATAGGTTTTCCAAAATGATACATCTTGTGCCATTACCTAAGTTGCCTTCCTCCTCTGAATTGGTGCCATTGTTCCTTCAGCACGTGGTTCGTTTACACGGCATTCCTGAGAACATTGTGTCTGACAGAGGAGTCCAGTTTGTTTCCAGATTTTGGAGGACTTTTTGTTCTAAACTGGGTGTTCAATTGTCTTTCTCCTCGGCATTTCATCCTCAGACCAATGGTCAAACTGAGAGAACAAACCAGACATTGGAGACTTATCTAAGATGCTTTGTGTCTGCTGATCAGGATGACTGGGTCTCTTTTTTGCCTTTGGCTGAGTTTGCTCTTAATAATAGGGCTAGCTCTGCCACTTTGATGTCTCCGTTTTTCTGTAATTCTGGGTTTCACCCTCGATTTTCTTCAGGACAGACGGAGGCTTCTGTCTGTCCAGGTGTTGACTCTGTTGTTGAGCGTATGCAGCAGATTTGGGACCAGGTTGTGGAGAGGTTGTCCCTCTCTCAGGAGAAGGCCCAGCGGTTTGCTAACCGGCATAGGACTGATGGTCCTCGGTTTAAAGTGGGGGACTTGGTCTGGTTGTCCTCAAAGAATATTCCTATGAGAGTAGCATCTCCTAAATTTAAGCCTAGGTTCATTGGACCTTATAAGATCATGGAGATTATTAATCCTGTTTCTTTTCGTTTGCTTCTTCCAGGGACATTTAAGATCCATAACGTGTTCCACAAGTCCTTGTTGAAGAGGTTTGTTGAGCCAGTGGTTCCTGCTGCTGTGCCTCCTGACCCTGTTTTGGTTGAGGGCAATCTGGAGTATGTGGTTGAGAAAATATTGGATTCTCGTTTTTCTAGACGAAGACTCCAGTATTTGGTTAAATGGAGAGGTTATGGTCAGGAAGACAATTCTTGGGTGTTTGCTTCGGACATCCATGCTAGGAGACTTATCCGTGCGTATCATAGAACTCATCCTGACCGACCTGGTTGCTCAAATGAGGGTTCGGTGACCCCTCCTCAAGGGGGGGGTACTGTTGTGAATGGGTTTGAGATGAGTTCTGAGCAGAGGCTCCCTCTGGTGGTTACAAGCGGTACTAGTGAGGATTGTGAGGACTGGGAATCAGGTGTTACTGATTGGTCTTTTATAAGGGAGTCATTTTCCCATCAGGGTTGCCGGTGATCAATTGTTCTGGTCTGAATCCTTCTTTCCAGTTTCCCTTGTAGCCTGCTGTGTCGTGTCTGCATCTCCTGCTATCAGATAAGACAATTTCTTATTTTGTGTTTTTGCTATATTTTTGCATTTTGTCCTGCACTTCTGTGGGGGCCTTCAGTGTCCCCTCCGGGGGCTTTTGCCCTCTCAGTTTAGTCCAGCCACTGTGTTTTGTACTTTTGCTTTTTCCAGTTTTTTTTCAGTGGCTGCTGTTTTGTTTTTGTTACACCAGAGAACTAATTTAGGTGGTAGAGGTCGTGTGATCTCAGGTGATTTTGAAATTAGTAGAGTTGGTGTTTTTTCAGGGTTTTCTGAGATTGCAGTAAGTACCCTTCCTATCCTTTTCTATTTAGATAGTTTGGGCCCCAGCGTTTGCTCATACTATTTTCTTTCTGTGTCAGTATTTCCTCTTGTCTAACCGCCATTACATGTTTGGGGGCTTTCTATTATCTTTGGGGTTCTGCTTCGGGGCAGATAGCTTTCCTATTTCTATCTTTAGGTGTAGTTAGTTTCTCAGGCTGTGACGAGGCGTCTAGGACCAACGTAGGAACGCTCCACGGCTGCCTCTAGTTGCGGTGGTTAGTCAGGGTACTGCAATCTCATAGATTCCAACTGCTCTGGTGTATTTCCTTTTTTACCTGCACTCCTCAGCTACCGTAACATAACACCTTTTGCTCCTCACCGTATACTATATAAGACTATTCTGTCACATAACACTGTAACATTAAGTCATTTTTTATCATAGTAAAGGAATAGAGGAAAAAATCTTTAACCTGTTACAGTATCTATCTTTCATTTTGCAATGTCGAATTGTTAGTATGCATTGTAGAAGAAAATTGGTTCAGCCATTTAATATATTCAAGTAATACACTTGATCTAGACACATATTATAGACAACAAAGACCATTAATCATGAGTTGATATGTCCAATTAGGATGTACAGTAAAGTATCCTTCCAAAGTCAGATTAAAAAGCCAAGTTAATTATTCATCAAGAATTAGATATGTTTTATTTAACGCCTTTATATTTGTTGCCATAGTCAATTGTCAGTCACGTCAGAGCAAAATTTAATAAGTATTAAGGCTATATATTATATGCATTCTGGTTTTAGATTAATTAATGTATGCATTGGTTCACTATTGGTTCACTCTCATAAAGTATAAAAATTCTGCTGTTAAAGATGGTTGTCTCACTCATTTATCCAATTACATGCTGTATTAGCAGGAAAGATTTTCATAAGGTTATGGGATTCCTTTACTCAAACAATTATCTATTAACCCCTTAACGACCACAGGTATTTTTGTTTTTGCATTTTTGTTTTTTGCTCCTATTCTTCCCAGAGCCATAACTTTTTTATTTTATGGCCAAAATGTCCATGTGAGTGCTTGTTTTTTGCACGACGAGTTGTAGTTTGGAATCACACTATTGGTTTTACCATATAGTCTACTGGAAAACGGGAAAAAAAATTCCAAGTGCCGTGAAATTGCAAAAAAAGTGCTATCCCACAGTTGTTTTGTTTTTTTTACCATGTTCACTAAATGCTAAAACTGATCTATGATTCTCCTGGTCAATACGAGTTCATAGACACCAAACATGTCTAGCTTCTTTTTTATTTAAGTGGTGAAAAAAAATTCCAACGTTTGGAAAAAAAAATTGCACCATTTTCTGATACCCGTAGCGTCTCCATTTTTCGATCTTTTGTTCGCCCGTTATTGCATTTTAACGCAATGTTGCGGCTACCAAAAAAACGTAATTCTGGCGTTTTGAGTTTTTTCTCATAACGCCATTTAACAATAGGGTTTTTATTCATTGATCGGGCAATTCTGCAATACCAAATACATGTATGTTTGATTTTTTATTGTTTTATTTTGAACGGGGTGAAAGGGGGGTGATTTGAACTTTTATATTTTTTTCCTTTTTTTATATTTTTAAAAACTTTTTTTTACTTTTTGCATGCTTCAATAGTCTCCATGGCTCTGCTACATACAGGCAATGATCAGATCACTTGTATGTAGCAGAAATGCTCACTTGCTATGAGCGCTGACCTGTCATGGGTGCATCGCCACGAAGATCGTCGCGATTGCACATTCTGACTTCTCGCAGCTGAGTTGCTGTTACTTTGTGTTTGGTAGTGAGGGAGTTAATTTTACCTAGCTCTTTGCTAAGACTAGGTCCAGCCTCGCTCGGCTGCTTTTGATTATGCACTAATTAGCTTCCTTTATATACCTGTCAGTCTGCTTGTTAGATGCCGGTGAAAGCTTACATGCAGACCAGCAGATTGGATCAGGTTATGAGAAGACTTAAGCTAAGAGTTCCTTTGTGGTTTCTCCTCTCCTCGCTTATAGTTTATCTCCTAGACCATTTGTGTTCCCTCTGTGTTTAAGTGTTGTATGCAAGACAGTATTTACTTTATCCCCTGTCTGTCTCGTGTGTCTTTACTGTTTGTTAAGCAGTGACCTGCCTATTCCCTGTGTGGTAATCAGGGTCCTTCTGAGGACTAGATTGCAGTGGTCAGGGACTTATAGGAGACAGGGTTACGTTGGCGGCCTGGACCTCTGTACCATTAACAGTACCTCCAGGTAGAGGGACTAGTCAGGACCCCAGTTTAGGGTCAGCATAGACCCCGGTCCACCTCCAGCCTGTGACAGCGTAATACGTCTTCAGGATTCACCCACAGTACAACGGATATTATGTCAGGTAATACTATACTTTATGTACATGTTGATATTACCTATTCATATGTTATATTGTATGTTGTCCCTCTTAGTATTGATTACTGACATTATATATATATCAGTGATACAGCGTGACATTTTCACCGGCCCAAAAAGATTCTCCCCAGCTACCATGGATCCAGTTGCCCAGCTTGCCCTGCAGTTGCAGAGTTTATCCATGGAGCTGACGGACATTAAGTCCAAGGTTTTGTCCCCCCCGGAGCAAACCAGATCTGAACCTAAAGTTGCTCTCCCGGACAGGTTCACTGGTGGGCGGGACAAATTTTTTACCTTCCGGGAGGCATGTAAATTATATTTTTGGCTTCGGCCTCGGTCATCGGGGAGTGAAGAACAGAGGGTGGGAATTGTCATCTCGCTCTTACAAGGGGACCCTCAATCCTGGGCATTCTCTCTTCCTCCGGGCTCTCCGGCCCTCCAGTCAGTAGATCGATTTTTTACTGCCCTGGGTCTGGTATACGATGACCCAGATCAGGTCTCCCTTGCTGAAACGAAGTTACGTAAGATACAGCAGGGAGATCGTCCGGCGGAGGAATTTTCTTCTGAGTTCCGTAGATGGGCCACAGATACTCAGTGGAATGACCCAGCTCTTAGGAGCCAGTTTTGTCAAGGGTTATCTGACAAATTAAAAGATGTTTTGGCTCAGTATGATTCTCCTCCATCACTGGAGGCTGCTATGGCCCTTGCTATTCGTATTGATAGACGGCTTCGGGAGAGGTGCGAGGTAACTCCGCCCCCTGTTATGACTCCACCTACTACTAAAGTCCCTTATATTGAGGTTCCCCTGGTCTGTTCTGAGGAACCTATGCAGTTGGGAGGGACATCATTTTGTAGGAGGGGATCGGCGGTGCGCCGCAAGACAAGAAGGTGTTTCTTCTGCGGGAGAGAGGGGCATTTTGTTGAGGGGTGTCCATCCCATGCCTCATTGAGCAAAAAGTCGCCGGAAAACTGTTAATCCCAGGTTGTGTGGTGGACGACAACCTGGGAGTATGTATTTCGTCCCTAAGTCCGTCTCAATTTC
>JARQOD010000001.1:321341280-321373993 GCA_033576555.1 Oophaga sylvatica | reverse complement strand
GTATCATTTAAAACGTAGTAACGAAAAAAACTCTTTATCATTTTACCACACGCAGAACGGAGGAAAAAAAAAAAAAAATTCCTGAATTGCTGGTTTTTTTTCATTCTGCTTCCACAAAAATCGGAATAGGAAGACATCAAAAATTTTATGTGCCCGAATATGGTACCAATAAAACGTCAGCTCGTCCCGCAAAAAATAAGCCCACAGATAAATCTGTCGGACGAAATATGGAATAATTATAGCTCTCAAAATACGGCGAATGCAAAAATTTCTTACAAAAAATTATTCCAAAAAAAGCATCTTTTAGAGTGTGACAGAAGCAAACATGAAAAAAGGGTATATTCTGGTATCGCCATAATCGCACCGACCCGAGGAATAAAGTCCCCTAATCACTATCCACACGAGGAACGACGTAAAAAAAGAAACCAATTTCTTCACCTTTGTGGGATTTGTTTCATTCTGCCTCCCAAAGATCGCAGTAAGGCGGATCACAGTGGTTCCCCCCCACATATGGGGTATCAGCGTATCAGGTCAAAATGCACTTCAACTTTTGGGGTCCTATTTCTCCTGGTTACCCTTATAAAAAATAAAAATTTGGGCCCAAAAAAGGTCATTTTTTGTGGAAAAAAATGTGATTTTTTTATTTTTCACGGCTCTACGTTATAACTTCTGTGAAGCCCTTGGAGGTTCAAAGTGCTGACCACACATCTAGATAAGTTCCTTGGGGGTCTAGTTTGCAAAATGGGGTCATTTGGGGGGGTTTCTACTGTTTAGGCACATCCAGGGGCTCTCCAAGCGCGACATGACACCCGCAGACCATTCCATCAAAGTCTGCATTTAAAACAGTGCTCCTTCCTTCCGAGCTCTGCCCTGCGTCAAAATGTGGTTCCCTCCCACATATTGGGGTATCAGCATACTCAGGACAATTGCACAATAGCTTTTGGGGTCCTATTTCTCATGTTACCCTTATAAAAAAAAAATTTGGGGGCAAAAAGATTATTTTTGGGAAAAAAAAATGATTTTTTTATATTCACTGCTCTACGTTTTAAACTTCTGTGAAGCACTTGGGGTTCAAAGTTCTCACCACACAACATAGATAAGTTCCTTGGGGGTCTAGTTTCCAAATGGAGTCACTTGTGGGGGGTTTCTACTGTTTAGGCACATCAGGGGCTCTCCAAACGTGACATGACCCCGCAGGACCATTCCATCAAAGTCTGCATTTGAAAAAGGCGCTCCTTCCCTTCCGAGCTCTGCCATGCGTTCAAAATAGTGGTTACCCCCACATATGGGGTATTAGCGTACTCAGGACAAAATTGCACAATAACTTTTGGGGTCCCTGTTACCCTTTGGAAAAATAAAAATTGGGGTGGGAAAGATCATTTTTGTGGAAAAGATATGATTTTTAATTTTACAGCTCTTCGTTATAACCTTCTGTGAAGCCCTTGGGGGTTCAAAGCTCTCACCACACATCTAGTAAGTTCCTTGGGGGTATAGTTTCCAAAATGGGGTCACTTGTGGGGGGGTTTCACTGTTTAGGCATACAGGGACTCTCCAAATGCGAACATGGCGTCCATCTCAATTCCAGCCAAAAAAAGTCAAATGTCGCTGCTTCCCTTCCGAGCTCTGCATGCGCCAAAATAGTGGTTTACCCCCACATATGGGGTATCAGCGTACTCAGGACAAATTGCACAATAACTTTTTGGGGTGCTTTTATCCTTTGGAAAATAAAAATTGGGTGAAAAGATAATTTTTGTGGAAAAAAATATGATTTTTTAATTTTACGACTCTAGTTATAACCTTCTGTGAAGCCCTTGGTGGTTCAAAGCTCTCACAACACACATTAGATAAGTTCCTTGGGGGGTCTAGTTTCCAAAATTGGGTCACTTGTGGGGGGTTTCCACTGTTTAGGTACACAGGGACTCTCCAAATGCGACATGGCGTCCAATCTCAATTCCAGCCAAAAAAGTCAATGGCGCTGCTCCCTTCTGACTCTGTCATGCGCCCAAATAGTGGTTTACCCCCCCACTATGGGGTTTATCAGCGTACTCAGGACTAATTGCAAATAACTTTTGTGTTCCTTTTAAACCTTTGGAAAATAAAAATTGGGATGAAAAGATAATTTTTGTGGAAATAATTATGATTTTTTAATTTTACGGCTCTACGTTTTATAAACCTCTGTGAAGCCCTTGGGGGTTCAAAGCTCTCACAACACATTTAGATAAGTTCCTGGGGGGTTCTAGTTTTCCAAAATGGGGTCACTTGTGGGGAGTTTCCACTGTTTAGGCACACAGGGACTCTCCAAATGCGACATGGCGTCCAATCTCAATTCCAGCCAAAAAAGTCAATGTCGCTGCTTCCCTTCCGAGCTCTGCCATTTTCCCGGAGGCCCACCGCATCGCAGCAATGAAGCTGCCGAGGCCTCCGGGGATTGAGAAAATGCCTGCAGAGCCAAGACCTTCAGAAAGAACCACCGCCGCCGTCCCCCAGCACAGAGCCTGGGGGACTGCACAAGAGGAGCCGCCTCGTAACCCAGCACAGAGCCCCCAGGCTACACAAAGAGGGAGCTGCTGCCATCCCCCAGCACAGAGCCCCCCAGACTGCACAAAAAGGAGCCGCCATTTCCCCCCCCCAGCGCCTAGACCCTTGCTGATATGATCAGGTAAACACCTTGCCTCTGAAACGCCCACTCCCCTCTTACCATATGTTCCGTACCCGGCGTATAAGATGACACCCCGGGTATAAGAAGACCCCCCCACTTTTAAGACGATTTCATATTTGACTGTAAAAGTTGGAGGGAAATACGGTACCTTTATAACTTTCCTTTCTTTGTATGAAAATCGCCGTGGTCCGGTCCGATGGCCGGGGCTTATTCACATTCCCCCCCTCCTGTCTTACCCTACGCACTTTTCTTCTTCTTACTGCGTTCACGTATGGTTTTCCACGCATGCGCTTTGAAAAGGCCGTCGCACCTGCGCAGTATGCTTTACCCAGTATGCTTTGTTTATGTGCAGGGCTTTACTCTGATTTCAGGCGGCCAGAAAATGACAGCTTGCCTTGGAAGACTTCCGGCATAGAAAGTGAGGCAAAATTCCGGCGCATGCACAATACTGATTTTATGCTTTGCCCACGCGCAAGGGCCCTTTTCCAAAGCGCACGCGCAGAAAACATACGGCCTCTGTAATATTTACAGATGAAGATACGTACAGAGCCGAGGAGTGAGGGAATGAGAATAAGCCCCGCCCATCGGACCTGGACCATGGCAATTTGCATACAGAGAAAGGAAAGATTATAAAGGTATTTTTGCATGAAGCTGGGGGTGTCAGGGGACTATGATAGTTATGATTAGATTACTTATGGGACGCACAATGAGTGATATCTTTACCTGATATCACAAAAAGGGGTGACAGACTCCCTTTAAAACGGATGCCCCTAACGCAATATGAAACCTAGCCTATCGTACGCTCCCCTAATAAAAAAATTATTAGACGCAAATAATTTTATTTTTTGCAAAAGAAAAATGGACGTCACTAATAATGCAACGTACGCTGCCCTAATGCATCACAAAAAACACTATTCCTTTTTTTTTGCAAAAGAAAAAGGGAGTCACCAACACTGTAATGTATGCTCTCCTTCTGTACTCGCTAAAAAAATTTACTTGACGCAAACAATTATTTTTGTTGCCAAAAAAAAAATAAAACGTCACTAACAATTGCAGTATACACTCCTCTAATGCAGTAGAAGTTATCCAGCAATAAAAAATGGATGCAAACAGAAAGATGCTACCTCCCCAACTGTACAGCTATTCCTCCCTAAGTGTACAGCTATTATTTTTTTTTTCTAAAAACAAAACAGACGTTCACTTACACTGCGCATCAATTACTCTAAAAAAAGAAAAAGTCCTTGGCGCAGTCTCTGATCAGCAACAATAGTGATCAGAACACTGCGCACATGGGAAGAGTACAAAATGCTCAGGGCAGGACAGCCACACACAAAAAAAGTGCAGAAAATGCGCAAAAAATTAAAATTGTGAGTGGGGGGTGGGGAGGGGATGAGAGGGAAGGTGAGGATGGAGGATTGGGAGAGGGATTGGGGAACTTCTTGCTTTGATCACAGATGAGTCACACAGCAGCCAGCACACAGCACAGAAGAGAAGACAGATCAGCACAAGATCATGGCTCATATCGCAGCACAGCAGGAGCAGGAGGCACAGATCACAGGGGGGATCGCACTGGCACCAATGAATCTCTATGGCCAGGGTCACACATTCAAGAAACTCGAACGATTCTCATGCGAGTCTCTCGCATGAACACCCCCCCCCCCCCCCGGCACTGCCGCCAGTACTCGGACCGGAGCGTGCGGCGCATAGAATTACATGCAGCCACACACTCCGGTCTGAATCCCAACGGCAGTGCCAGGTGTTCATGCGAGAGACTCGCTTGAGAATCGTGCGAGTTTCTCGCATGTGTGACCCCGACCTATCTCAGACACACAGGGGGTCTCATAACTGCTCTTGCACGCCAAACTCTGAGGTAAGGATGATGTGCAGAGTGGGGATCAGGCGAGGTGACATGATGAACACCCAACCCATTTTCCTGTACACAATATGGTAAAACAAATGTTGTTCGGAGTTCAACTTGTCCCACAAAAAACAAGCCCTCACATGGCTATATTGACTGAAAAAAAATAAAAAAAGGTTTTGGCTCTGAGAAGCAGGGGAGTAAAAAAACGGAAAACACAAAAACGGAAAATGGCCCGAGGTGGATGGGTTAATATTAGTCCTAAAATGGTCAACCCCTTTGTTCTGGCTTCAGATTTTGAGTTTTAGTCATGAAAGACATTAAGAATAGTCTTATTGTATTGTTTCTTCTGAGTTAGCCATAATGTTGGCTAGCTTCATTATGTGAATATTGACCAAACCTGATGATTTTGGCAAGACCAGCAACCATTTAATGTGTGATTGGTGGTGCTCAACTCTGACATTGTGTTGGATGGAAAAAGGCTTGGGCATGATGTTTTTTATTTGCCCATTCCTTTGTTCTTATGCGAGATAAATACCATCAGATGTGTCTAGCAAGCGCCTTATTACCCTCACCCTATGAAAAAGAATGCAGGACTCATCTAAATCAAGGATGCATGTGTATTGGGGGTTCAGGTGGAATCGATGTTGGCTAAGTGTATGCCAGCTGAATATTTAGATACTTTTCATCTGATCCTTCATATTTTATCTGTGTATGGGACATCCTGACAGTTGATATTATGCTACACAAGAGGTGTCTAATGGTTAACTATACTACACTACTTAGTAAAACCTTTTGAAGCAGCTCCAAAAAATATTTTATAGTCGCGTGTTTGCAGATTTTCAACTTTCTGCACAATAATTCAGACATTGTGGGAGAATGAACTGTTTGATTGAGACATGCAGAAACCAATTTTCTGTTATGATCAGAATATGGAGGATTACAGGAGAGAATGGATATGCAAAAACCAAATGGCTCACGCAATACAGTGTACAAGAACAACTACGCAAAAAAGTTCAAAGATTACTGCATCTTCATGATGGGTATTGTGAGAGCGCATGGAAAACCTTTTCAATTTATTGTTTAAATGTCAGCCATTCTGAGATATTAACACTTTCTATTGTCACAGCTCATTGTCTAGGAGACCGACCAACACTGCTTTGTTGCAGTGATGGCTGAAGAGGCTCTGGATTTACAATCTCTTTCATATTGAGCTTGTAGACGCGGCTTTGAAAACAGTTCGGGATCGCTGGAAAGTGCTTTTACCTAGTGAAGAGTGAATAGCTCATTGCTCGTGTTTTCCCGAGCACGCTCGGGTGATCTCCAATATTTTTGGGCGTGCTCGGAGATTTAGTTTCTGTCTCCGCAGCTGCATGATTTGTAATGCTAGACAGACTGAATACTTGTGGGGATTCCTAAAAAACAGACCAATCCCCACATCTTCTCAGACTGTCAAGAGCCACAAATCATGCACTGAGGCGACAGAAACTAAATCCTCCAAGCACTTCTAAATACTCTGAGGACACCTGCGCATGCTTGGGGAAAACCGAGCAACGAGCATACTCACTCATCACTACTGTTAACAAGAGAATGAGCGAATTTGTTCAATTTTGTCCCCGAATTCTGATTTTGACATATTAGAGCCATATTCGAACACTATTCGTGCCAAAGTATGTCTTCTGAGTTCTGATCAGTTCCAAACTTATTCGGTAATTTTACTCTCATTGACTTCTAAGACGTTCGGCTTGTGTTTGACCAATATTGCAAAAACAATATTCAATTCATCGTATTCGGAACCCCAATCCGAACAAATTTGCTCATCTCTACTGTTTAACACCTAAACCTGGCCAGATTCAGGCAGTGCATCTAAGCTAGACAGCGTTAATTATCTCAAAAACAACTGCAAAGGTTAACAAACTGTAAACTTCTCAAATGCTGTTCAAACCCCTCACCTGTTTTTCAGATTGTTCCACCAGCATAAGCCTGCAGCAATGGTATTTTTCAACATTGAGTTTGGGGTAGATGCTCTATGTATTGCCTGAATAATCATTCAGCCAACTCTGGCTTATGATATTACCTTTCATCTTAAAATTTCCTATCAATAAATTTATCACTTTAACAGAATCTATGGGCTCAGCAGTATCTTATCGTTGTTTCCACAGGCAGAGTACTGAAAAACGCTGTGGCTGTCATCTACGTGACCTTTATTGACCAAGTATTTATGGCCTACCTATGCTTTAACATGTATGATTCTGTTTTAGAAAAATTAAATTATTGACTGTAATGTTGTTTTGCATCAGTTGTTCAAGAATACTCAATGTAAAAAGAAGAAAGGCAAAGCCTAGTTTTTGTAGAAGATGCAGAAGAAAGAAGGTGACTTTCTTAGGTGATGCTTAAGACTCAATGTAGTGGATAACATCCAGAATCATGGTGTTGGTTCAGGGATGAGGCGGGATCTGTGGAGGTTCGACTTCTGGTACCCGACCAAACTTTAGTCTGGTACCAGAACTTCAGCCTGAACACCTATTGAAATCAATGGGGACCCAAACTTTGGAGCTGGAAAATCTCTCTGTCTCTTAATGGTGAATTGGCGCTTTTTTCAAGTATTCAAATATTAACAAATAAAATAATTTATCTGCCTGTAAATCGATAACAGTAAATCATAAATAAATTGTATAATATTTAATTCCTGTATTTTGTAGTAAATGCATAGTGGAAAAATTATTCCTATGGGATATGATACGGAAGGATGTATGTTGAAATAACATTTTTTTCAACCAACGCACTCAGTTTCGCAGCCTAATCGGGGGATGTATGAAAACATTTATGAAAAAAAACAGGTTTTTGAGTTTCTTGTTCGCTACATAAACCAGCAATTAATCACTGTGCACGAGGTAACTGTGTGGGGGGCTTTTATATAAAACTATACACTGCGGGACTGGTAAACATTTCTGTATTGTCACTAATAACCCACAGGAGCACAGCTAATGCAAGTTTAGCTTTAAACCTTGGATGTTTATCGACGTTTCTTTAAACTGTTTACATGACAGTGAGCACATAAATGTCCCTGAGCTGTTGGGCAGAACCATATGGTGAAGAAGAGGCTTTTTCCAGATACAGAGCGTTTGGTTTGGATCTTTTAGGGAATCTTCAGTGCAGATATTATTGTGAATTTGTCAAACATATTAAACCCAATACCCACTTTAGTATCTCAAAATAAAAGCCTATAAAATTGTCAAGTATTTAAACTGTAGGTTTTTTCACTATGCTCATTCTAAGTAAGACAGCTGGTACAGTTTTCCAAAAGTGGTCCCTCAGAGTGGTTCAGGTCCTCAGCTATCATTCATTTTTAGGGGAAAAATAGCCCCTCCCATAAAATTTGTTGTGACTGTCCCATACATTTGATTGGAGCTTGCAGAAATCCAGGAGTTTGCCATCAAAATGAACCCATTCCCAGGGTGTACAGACTGATCTTCAGTCAAAGAAAATCCAAAACATTGGCCCAGATTCTTCAAGCTTTTAATGCCTGAAAATTGTCTAAAAAAGTTTTGAAATTACTATTTTTAGTGAAATTTGAGGTATGCAAAAGGTTTTAAGCAAATTTTCATGTCTTCAGACCATTTTCACCCAGCTCCACTGGATGCAGGCCAAAATATTGACATCAAAAAGTCGGCTATCCCAAGGTCTATCGTTCTGATACGACAAACACGGCAGTGAAGGTGCTCATATACTTCATAAAAAGTGAGATCAGAGACGTCGATGCAAGCACCTTGTGATGCACATTTCATAAGTCGGAATAGTGGCCCGAAAAAAGGTGAAGAAGCCTCAACTTCAATATTGTCATAAGAAGTGTCGGCTTGAGTTTGTAAAAAAGTATGAAGAGTGGACATTTAAATATTTGATACGGGTGATTTGGAGCGATGACACAAAAGCCCTAGGCTCTAATGGGTATGAAAGAAACAAGGGGAAAAAAATTTAATCAAATGTCAATTTCGGTGAAAGAAGCCTGATAAATGGGGTGCTTCACTTCCAAGGCAGAGGAACACTTGACCTCGATCGATGGTGGGTCTCAATGCTGAGCTATAATATGAGCACCTACAAGATAAATTACTCCTACCACTAAGTACTGTGGGTATGAAAGGACGACATAGTGTTCCAACAGGACAACACACGAAACATATGTCGAGATGGGAAAATAAATGAGTTAGTAACAATGGTAAGGTGCTGGAAGGCCCTCACAGTCCCAGACCTCAACCCAATCAACACTTGTGGTTGAATTTAAGTATGAGATATCCAAGATGTGTCTTTAAAATGATGGTAGTCTCATGTTCAAAGCAGTTATGGTAATGAGATATGGAACCTGAAAATCAAAAGTTCAAAATAATAATATAATAATCTTAATTTATATTAGCGCCAACATATTCCGCAGCGCTAACAGTTTTAACAGTTTCAAAACACAAGTCATAAGTAACAATGTTTAACAATACAATAATTAAAGCAAAATAAGACGACCCTGCTCGTGAGAGCTTACAATCTACAATGAGGTGGGGGGAGATACAAGTACAGGTGTGATATTACAATGGTGCATTTACATGATGGTCCAGTCATCTTGGGGGAGTGAAGAATGGATGGAGATAGTGAATGGGCTACACATACACAAAAATATTATTACCCTTTTTGTTGTGAATGGGTTTGAGATGAGTTCTGAGCAGAGGCTCCCTCTGGTGGTTACAAGCGGTACTAGTGAGGATTGTGAGGACTGGGAATCAGGTGTTACTGATTGGTCTTTATAAGGGAGTCATTTTCCCATCAGGGTTGCCGGGTGATCAATTGTTCTGGTCTGAATCCTTCTTTCCAGTTTCCCTTGTACCTGCTGTGTCGTGTCTGCATCCCTGCTATCAGATAAGACAATTTCTTATTTTGTGTTTTTGCTATATTTTTGCCTTTTGCCCCTGCACTTCTGTGGGGGCCTTCAGGGTCCCCTCCGGGGCTTTTGCCCTCTCAGTTTAGTCCACCACTGTGTTTTGTACTTTTGCTTTTTCCGTTTTTTTTCAGTGGCTGCTGTTTTGTTTTTGTTACACCAGAGAACTAATTTAGGTGGTAGAGGTCGTGTGATCTCAGGTGATTTGAAATTAGTAGAGTTGGTGTTTTTTTCAGGGTTTTCTGAGATTGCAGAAAAGTACCCTTCTATCCTTTTTCATTTAGATAGTTTGGGCCCCAGCGTTTCTCATACTATTTTTCTTTCTGTGTCAGTATTTCCTCTTGTCAACCGCCATTACATGTTTGGGGGCTTCTATTATCTTTGGGGTTCTGCTCCGGGGCAGATAGCTTTCCTATTTCTATCTTTAGGTGTAGTTAGTTTCTCAGGCTGTGACGAGGCGTCTAGGACCAACGTAGGAACGCTCCACGGCTGCCTCTAGTTGCGGTGGTTAGTCAGGGTACTGCAATCTCATAGATTCCAACTGCTCTGGTGTATTTCCTTTTTTACCTGCACTCCTCAGCTACCGTAACATAACAGTATCACCGGCCGCAAAAATTGTATGGTACTCACAGAAGGGAAAAAATATTTTGAAGGAAGAAAAGTTGTCAGAGATATTTTTCTGTTTGTTGCATTTTTTTTTTTTTTCCCTCTGTATCTCTGGGTGCTGGGGAGGATCTTTTTCTCCCAATGGAGTTTGCACAGTTGTCTGCCGTGTGGATCAGCTTGCACTGAGGTTCGGATATTGCTATCTATTTTGCTAGGTTGCCTGTTGTGGAACCTAGGATTCCATCCAATTTGTTTTTAGGGGATCGAGCTAAGTTTCAAATTCAAAATAATTGTAAATTGTTTCTTGCCTTAAAATCTAATCCTCAGGAAACGCAGCGCAGCAGGTTCAAATTATCATCTCTCTCCTGCCCCGGGCGATCCTCAGGATTGGGCTTTTTCCCTGATACCGGGGGATCCTGTTTTGAGTGATGTTGATGCATTTTTTCAGGCTTTGGGGTTATTGTACGATGGCCTAATGTCACTGATCAAGCTGGGAAAAAAAAAACCTTGTTGGCATTAAATCAGGGGCTTGATGACGCTGAGTTTTTTACTGTCAGAGATTCCGTAGGTGGGCAGTCCTGACCAAATGGAATGACGACGCTTTGGCGGCCCTTTTCCGGAAGGGTCTGTCGGATAATGTAAAGGATGTTTTTGGTGGGATTCCCTGTCCCCTCTGGTCTCAATGATTCTATGTCATTAGCGATTCAAGTTGACAGACGTTTGCGTGAGCGGAGAAGTATGCGTGGAGTGGTGTGCCTTGTGAGCCAGCTGCTGAGCCCATGCAGTGTGAGGAGTGGTGTCTGGGCACAGCATCATGAGTTTAGAAAGCGCAATGGGTTATGTTTCTACTGTGGTGATGCCCTTCATGCTATTTCAGTCTGCCCTAAGCGGGGAAGACATTTTGCACGCTCAGTTGTCTTGGGTAGTGTTCAGACTAAGTTTTTATTAACTGTCACTCTGATTGCTCTCTGTCCTAATTTTCTGCTCAGGCTTTCGTTGATTCTGGAGCAGCTATTAACCTGATGGATTATGATTTTGCTAAACGTTGTGGGTTCCCTTGATACCCCTACAGAAGTCTAATTCCTCTACTGGGATCGATTCTACCCTTTGGCTGAGAATAAACCCCATTTTCTACTCAGGTGATAATGAGGGTTGAACCTGATCACCAAGGAGTGCTGCAATTTTTGGTTTATATAATCTGCATTGACATTATAGTGCTGGGTTTCCCTTGGTTACAGTCTCATAATCCTGTTTTGGATTGAAATCTGTGTCTGTAACCAGTTGGGGCTGCCAATGTGTTAATACCAACACTCCTGTTTTTTCTGCCTCCCCCCCGGCTGAGGATTGTTCCTGACTTTTTGTTTGATTTTTCTGATGTTTTAGCGAAAGTAAATCTGCATCCTGCCTCCCCATAGGAGCTATGACCTGCGCTAAATTTAATTAGTGCCAGGTAGTAAATCCCTAAAGGTCGCCTTTTAAACTTGTCTGTACCTGAAACATGACGCTATGCGGTCTTATTCAAGGAATCGTTGGAGAAGGGTCATACAGACCATCCTCTTCACCCTTGGGTGCCGGTTTTTTTCTTTGTGGCCAAAAAGGATGGTTCATTAAGGCCGTGTATTGATTATCGTCTCTCGAACAATATACTGTGAAATATCAATACCCGTTACCCTTGATTTCTGACCTGTTTTCCAGGGTGAAAAAACGCTACTTGGTTTACCAGCTTGCCTCAGGGGGGCGTACAACCTTATTCGCATTAAGCACGGGGATGAATGGAAGACGGCATTTAACACCCCTGAAGGGCTTTTGAGTACCTTGTGATGCCCTTTGGGCTCACTAATGCTCCTTCCGTCTTCCAGTCCTTCATGAATGACATTTTCAGGGATTTTGTGGACAAGTTTCTGATTGTTTATTTGGATGATATCTTGATTTTTTCTAAGGGCTGGGACTCTCATGTGAAACATGTTCGAATGTATTCCAGATTTTGAGAGAGAATGCTCTGTATGTGAAGGGATCAAAGTGTCTTTTTGGCGTACAGAAGATCTCATTTCTGGGATTCATTTTGTCCCCATCTTTATTGAAATGGACCCGGTCAAGTTCAGGCCATCTGTGATTGGGTCCAACCTACTTCATTAAAGGCTCTTCAGAGATTTTTGGGTGTTTGCCAATTTTTATCGTAAATTTATGGTAATTTCTCGGTTATTGTTAAACCATTAACTGATTTGACCAGAAAGGGTTCTGATGTGGTGAATTGGCCTCCTGAGGCAGTCTCTGCGTTTCAGGAACTTAAGCAGAGATTCACTTCTGCTCCTGTTCTACGGCAGCCTGATGTTTCTCTGCCATTTCAGGTGGAGGTTGATGCCTCTGAAATTGGGGCAGGTGCCGTTTTGTCCCAAAAAGATCCAGAGACCTCTAAAACTAACCCTTGTGCCTTTTTCTCTCGAAAATTTTCTCCTACTGAACGTAATTATGACGTGGGTAATCGGAGTTATTGGCCATGAAGTGGGCTTTTGAAGAGTGGAGACATTGGCTGGAGGGAGCCAAACATCAGGTGGTGGTCCTTACGGACCATAAGAATCTGGTCTATCTGGAATCTGCCAAGTGACTCAATCCTAGACAGGCCAGGTGGGCCTTGTTTTTCACACGTTTTAATTTTGTGGTTTCCTTTCTTCCTGGCACTAAGAATGTTAAGGCGGATGCCCTCTCGAGGAGTTTCCTTGCGGACTCTCCTGAGCTATCTGATCCCTCTGTTATTTTGAAGGAGGGTGTAGTTCTTTCCGCCATCTCGCCCAATTTGAGACTTGCTCTGGAGGGGTGTTCAGGAGGATAGGCCCGAGCGCTGCCCTGTTGGAAAATTGTTTGTCCCGGACCAATGGAAAAAGAGTGTGATGTCTGAGATTCATTGTTCCGCATTGGCTGGGCATCCCGGAATTTTTGGTACCAGAGACTTGGTTAGTCGGTCCTTTTGGTGGTCTACCTTGTCTCGCGATGTCAGGAATTGTGCAGTCCTGCGGGACTTGCTCTCGCTCCAAGCCTTGCTCTCGCTCTAGTGGTTTGTTGATGCCATTGCCTGTGCCCAAGAGACCATGGACCCATATCTCTATGGATTTCATTTCCGATCTTCCTGTTTCTCAGAGAATGACCACCATCTGGGTAATTTGTGATAGGTTTTCCAAAATGATACATCTTGTGCCATTACCTAAGTTGCCTTCCTCCTCTGAATTGGTGCCATTGTTCCTTCAGCACGTGGTTCGTTTACACGGCATTCCTGAGAACATTGTGTCTGACAGAGGAGTCCAGTTTGTTTCCAGATTTTGGAGGACTTTTTGTTCTAAACTGGGTGTTCAATTGTCTTTCTCCTCGGCATTTCATCCTCAGACCAATGGTCAAACTGAGAGAACAAACCAGACATTGGAGACTTATCTAAGATGCTTTGTGTCTGCTGATCAGGATGACTGGGTCTCTTTTTTGCCTTTGGCTGAGTTTGCTCTTAATAATAGGGCTAGCTCTGCCACTTTGATGTCTTCCGTTTTTTCTGTAATTCTGGGGTTTCACCCTCGATTTTCTTCAGGACAGACGGAGGCTCTGTCTGTCCAGGTGTTGACTCTGTTGTTGAGCGTATGCAGCAGATTTGGGACCAGGTTGTGGAGAGGTTGTCCCTCTCTCAGGAGAAGGCCCAGCGGTTTGCTAACCGGCATAGGACTGATGGTCCTCGGTTTAAAGTGGGGGACTTGGGCTGGTTGTCCTCAAAGAATATTCCTATGAGAGTAGCATCTCCTAAATTAAGCCTAGGTTCATTGGACCTTATAAGATCATGGAGATTATTAATCCTGTTTCTTTTCGTTTGCTTCTTCCAGGGACATTTAAGATCCATAACGTGTTCCACAAGTCCTTGTTGAAGAGGTTTGTTGAGCCAGTGGTTCCTGCTGCTGTGCCTCCTGACCCTGTTTTGGTTGAGGGCAATCTGGAGTATGTGGTTGAGAAAATATTGGATTCTCGTTTTTCTAGACGAAGACTCCAGTATTTGGTTAAATGGAGAGGTTATGGTCAGGAAGACAATTCTTGGGTGTTTGCTTCGGACATCCATGCTAGGAGACTTATCCGTGCGTATCATAGAACTCATCCTGACCGACCTGGTTGCTCAAATGAGGGTTCGGTGACCCCCCCTCAAGGGGGGGGTACTGTTGTGAATGGGTTTGAGATGAGTTCTGAGCAGAGGCTCCCTCTGGTGGTTACAAGCGGTACTAGTGAGGATTGTGAGGACTGGGAATCAGGTGTTACTGATTGGTCTTTTATAAGGGAGTCATTTTCCCATCAGGGTTGCCGGTGATCAATTGTTCTGGTCTGAATCCTTCTTTCCAGTTTCCCTTGTAGCCTGCTGTGTCGTGTCTGCATCTCCTGCTATCAGATAAGACAATTTCTTATTTTGTGTTTTTGCTATATTTTTGCATTTTGTCTGCACTTCTGTGGGGGCCTTCAGTGTCCCCTCCGGGGGCTTTTGCCCTCTCAGTTTAGTCCAGCCACTGTGTTTTGTACTTTTGCTTTTTCCAGTTTTTTTTCAGTGGCTGCTGTTTTGTTTTTGTTACACCAGAGAACTAATTTAGGTGGTAGAGGTCGTGTGATCTCAGGTGATTTTGAAATTAGTAGAGTTGGTGTTTTTTCAGGGTTTTTGAGATTGCAGTAAGTACCCTTCCTACCTTTTCTATTTAGATAGTTTGGGCCCCAGCGTTTGCTCATACTATTTTCTTTCTGTGTCAGTATTTCCTCTTGTCTAACCGCCATTACATGTTTGGGGGCTTTCTATTATCTTTGGGGTTCTGCTTCGGGGCAGATAGCTTTCCTATTTCTATCTTTAGGTGTAGTTAGTTTCTCAGGCTGTGACGAGGCGTCTAGGACCAACGTAGGAACGCTCCACGGCTGCCTCTAGTTGCGGTGGTTAGTCAGGGTACTGCAATCTCATAGATTCCAACTGCTCTGGTGTATTTCCTTTTTTACCTGCACTCCTCAGCTACCGTAACATAACACCTTTTGCTCCTCACCGTATACTATATAAGACTATTCTGTCACATAACACTGTAACATTAAGTCATTTTTTATCATAGTAAAGGAATAGAGGAAAAATCTTTAACCTGTTACAGTATCTATCTTTCATTTTGCAATGTCGAATTGTTAGTATGCATTGTAGAAGAAAATTGGTTCAGCCATTTAATATATTCAAGTAATACACTTGATCTAGACACATATTATAGACAACAAAGACCATTAATCATGAGTTGATATGTCCAATTAGGATGTACAGTAAAGTATCCTTCCAAAGTCAGATTAAAAAGCCAAGTTAATTATTCATCAAGAATTAGATATGTTTTATTTAACGCCTTTATATTTGTTGCCATAGTCAATTGTCAGTCACGTCAGAGCAAAATTTAATAAGTATTAAGGCTATATATTATATGCATTCTGGTTTTAGATTAATTAATGTATGCATTGGTTCACTATTGGTTCACTCTCATAAAGTATAAAAATTCTGCTGTTAAAGATGGTTGTCTCACTCATTTATCCAATTACATGCTGTATTAGCAGGAAAGATTTTCATAAGGTTATGGGATTCCTTTACTCAAACAATTATCTATTAACCCCTTAACGACCACAGGTATTTTTGTTTTTGCATTTTTGTTTTTTGCTCCTATTCTTCCCAGAGCCATAACTTTTTTATTTTATGGCCAAAATGTCCATGTGAGTGCTTGTTTTTTGCACGACGAGTTGTAGTTTGGAATCACACTATTGGTTTTACCATATAGTCTACTGGAAAACGGGAAAAAAAATTCCAAGTGCCGTGAAATTGCAAAAAAAGTGCTATCCCACAGTTGTTTTGTTTTTTTTACCATGTTCACTAAATGCTAAAACTGATCTATGATTCTCCTGGTCAATACGAGTTCATAGACACCAAACATGTCTAGCTTCTTTTTTATTTAAGTGGTGAAAAAAAATTCCAACGTTTGGAAAAAAAAATTGCACCATTTTCTGATACCCGTAGCGTCTCCATTTTTCGATCTTTTGTTCGCCCGTTATTGCATTTTAACGCAATGTTGCGGCTACCAAAAAAACGTAATTCTGGCGTTTTGAGTTTTTTCTCATAACGCCATTTAACAATAGGGTTTTTATTCATTGATCGGGCAATTCTGCAATACCAAATACATGTATGTTTGATTTTTTATTGTTTTATTTTGAACGGGGTGAAAGGGGGGTGATTTGAACTTTTATATTTTTTTCCTTTTTTTATATTTTTAAAAACTTTTTTTTACTTTTTGCATGCTTCAATAGTCTCCATGGCTCTGCTACATACAGGCAATGATCAGATCACTTGTATGTAGCAGAAATGCTCACTTGCTATGAGCGCTGACCTGTCATGGGTGCATCGCCACGAAGATCGTCGCGATTGCACATTCTGACTTCTCGCAGCTGAGTTGCTGTTACTTTGTGTTTGGTAGTGAGGGAGTTAATTTTACCTAGCTCTTTGCTAAGACTAGGTCCAGCCTCGCTCGGCTGCTTTTGATTATGCACTAATTAGCTTCCTTTATATACCTGTCAGTCTGCTTGTTAGATGCCGGTGAAAGCTTACATGCAGACCAGCAGATTGGATCAGGTTATGAGAAGACTTAAGCTAAGAGTTCCTTTGTGGTTTCTCCTCTCCTCGCTTATAGTTTATCTCCTAGACCATTTGTGTTCCCTCTGTGTTTAAGTGTTGTATGCAAGACAGTATTTACTTTATCCCCTGTCTGTCTCGTGTGTCTTTACTGTTTGTTAAGCAGTGACCTGCCTATTCCCTGTGTGGTAATCAGGGTCCTTCTGAGGACTAGATTGCAGTGGTCAGGGACTTATAGGAGACAGGGTTACGTTGGCGGCCTGGACCTCTGTACCATTAACAGTACCTCCAGGTAGAGGGACTAGTCAGGACCCCAGTTTAGGGTCAGCATAGACCCCGGTCCACCTCCAGCCTGTGACAGCGTAATACGTCTTCAGGATTCACCCACAGTACAACGGATATTATGTCAGGTAATACTATACTTTATGTACATGTTGATATTACCTATTCATATGTTATATTGTATGTTGTCCCTCTTAGTATTGATTACTGACATTATATATATATCAGTGATACAGCGTGACATTTTCACCGGCCCAAAAAGATTCTCCCCAGCTACCATGGATCCAGTTGCCCAGCTTGCCCTGCAGTTGCAGAGTTTATCCATGGAGCTGACGGACATTAAGTCCAAGGTTTTGTCCCCCCCGGAGCAAACCAGATCTGAACCTAAAGTTGCTCTCCCGGACAGGTTCACTGGTGGGCGGGACAAATTTTTTACCTTCCGGGAGGCATGTAAATTATATTTTTGGCTTCGGCCTCGGTCATCGGGGAGTGAAGAACAGAGGGTGGGAATTGTCATCTCGCTCTTACAAGGGGACCCTCAATCCTGGGCATTCTCTCTTCCTCCGGGCTCTCCGGCCCTCCAGTCAGTAGATCGATTTTTTACTGCCCTGGGTCTGGTATACGATGACCCAGATCAGGTCTCCCTTGCTGAAACGAAGTTACGTAAGATACAGCAGGGAGATCGTCCGGCGGAGGAATTTTCTTCTGAGTTCCGTAGATGGGCCACAGATACTCAGTGGAATGACCCAGCTCTTAGGAGCCAGTTTTGTCAAGGGTTATCTGACAAATTAAAAGATGTTTTGGCTCAGTATGATTCTCCTCCATCACTGGAGGCTGCTATGGCCCTTGCTATTCGTATTGATAGACGGCTTCGGGAGAGGTGCGAGGTAACTCCGCCCCCTGTTATGACTCCACCTACTACTAAAGTCCCTTATATTGAGGTTCCCCTGGTCTGTTCTGAGGAACCTATGCAGTTGGGAGGGACATCATTTTGTAGGAGGGGATCGGCGGTGCGCCGCAAGACAAGAAGGTGTTTCTTCTGCGGGAGAGAGGGGCATTTTGTTGAGGGGTGTCCATCCCATGCCTCATTGAGCAAAAAGTCGCCGGAAAACTGTTAATCCCAGGTTGTGTGGTGGACGACAACCTGGGAGTATGTATTTCGTCCCTAAGTCCGTCTCAATTTCTCGTACCTGCGGAGGTGGTGGTTGGTACGAGAGTTGAGAGGATTTCTGTTCTTCTTGATAGTGGGTCCGGGGCTAATCTGGTGGACGCTCGGTTTGCCCAGGTGCAAGGTATGCAACTGAGTGTATTGGCCAAACCGATCCCTATATTCTCTATTGACGCCAGGCCTCTCGGTCAAGGTAGCTTTGTACAAGCTGTTCATAACATAGACCTTCGAGTAGGGGCAATACATAAAGAACAATTGTCTTGTTATGTGTTGGAGGGTCTTCCTACTCCTATTGTGTTGGGACTTCCTTGGTTGATTAAACATAACCCAGTGATTAATTGGCAATCCAGAGAGATAAGCCAGTGGGGTGAATTTTGCAAGAGTAACTGCATGAACACGGTCATCAGTGCGGTCGTGCCTAGAACCTTGCCTCCTTTTCTGGAGGACTTTGAGGATGTGTTCTCAGAGGAGGGGTGTCAAGAGTTACCTCCTCATCGCGCGTATGACTGCTCAATAAAATTGCTTCCTGATGCTAAATTACCTAAATCTAGGTTATATAACCTTTCTGGTCCTGAGAGGCAGGCTATGAAGGATTATATTTCGGAAAGTCTGGCCAAGGGGCATATTAGACCTTCATCTTCCCCAGTGGCCGCGGGGTTCTTCTTTGTGAAGAAAAAAGATGGAGGCCTACGCCCTTGCTTGGATTTCCGTGAGCTTAATCGGATTACTGTCCGAGATCCGTATCCGCTCCCACTTATTCCTGATCTCTTCAATCAGATTGTGGGCGCCAAATGGTTCTCTAAGTTGGATCTCAGGGGGGCGTATAATCTGATTAGGATAAAGGAGGGGGATGAGTGGAAGACGGCGTTTAACACTCCGGAGGGTCATTATGAGAACCTTGTCATGCCTTTTGGTCTGACTACTGCCCCGGCGGTGTTTCAACATTTTGTTAATGACATCTTTCGCCACCTTGTGGGGCAGTTTGTGGTCGTTTATTTAGATGACATCTTAATTTACTCGCCAGATCTTGTGTCTCATCAGGAGCATGTGAGACAGGTGTTGCAGATCTTGCGAGACAATAAGCTGTACGCCAAATGGGAAAAGTGTGTATTCGCCGTACAGGAACTTCAGTTTTTGGGTTTCCTGGTGTCAGCTTCCGGTTTCCGTATGGACCCTGAGAAAGTGAGAGCAGTGCTTGAATGGGATCGGCCAGAGGATCTTAAGGCACTGCAGCGTTTTCTGGGGTTTGCTAACTACTACCGGAAATTTATTCGTAATTTCTCATCTGTTGTCAAACCTCTCACTGACATGACTAAAAAAGGGACGGATTTTTCTAGGTGGTCTGACAAAGCTTGTCAGGCATTTTCCTCCTTGAAAAAATGTTTTGCTTCGGCCCCCATACTCATTCAACCAGATGCATCACAACCGTTCATTGTGGAGGTGGACGCGTCTGACGTAGGGGTGGGTGCAGTATTATCCCAAGGTCCGTCCCCTGGTAAATGGCATCCGTGCGCTTTCTTCTCTAAGAAATTGTCGTCCGCCGAGAGGAATTATGATGTCGGCAATAGGGAACTCTTGGCCATTAAGTTGGCTTTTGAGGAATGGCGTCACTTTTTGGAGGGGGCAGTCCACCCGGTCACCGTTATTACTGATCACAAGAACCTGCTGTATTTAGAATCTGCAAAGCGTCTGAATTCCAGACAAGCTAGATGGTCGTTGTTTTTTACCAGGTTTAATTTTGTCGTCACATATCGTCCTGGGTCAAAAAATGTTAAGGCTGATGCCTTATCTCGTAGTTTCCCAGGGGCCGGGAAGACGGATGACCCGGTTCCTGTCCTTCAGGAGGGAGTTGTAGTGTCGGCTGTATGCTCTGAGCTTGAGGAGGAGGTATTGGAGGCTCAGGGGGACGCCCCTGTAGGACCTCCAGGGAAACTGTTTGTTCCAAATCAGTTAAGACAAAAAGTTATCGAGGCACATCATAATTCTGCTTTAGCAGGACACCCAGGGAGTAAAGCAACTGTGGATCTCCTTTCTCGCCGGTTTTGGTGGCCTAACTTAAATAAAGAGGTAATAACTTTTGTCGCGTCCTGTGGGGTTTGTGCTCGCTCTAAGACCCCACATACCCGTCCGTCTGGGACCCTCTTGCCTTTGAAAATTCCGGAGCGTCCATGGACTCATCTGTCTATGGACTTCATTACGGACCTCCCTCCGTCGTCAGGGAAAACTGTCATACTAGTTGTAGTTGACAGGTTCAGTAAGATGGCACATTTCATTGCTCTTCCTGCTCTTCCTAATGCTAAAACTCTGGCGCAGGTGTTTATTGGGGAGATTGTGAGACTTCACGGGTTGCCTTCTGATGTGGTGTCAGATAGGGGGTCTCAGTTTGTGTCCAAATTCTGGAGGGCATTTTGTTCACGTCGGGGGATGCAATTGTCTTTTTCCTCGGCTTTTCATCCGCAGACCAATGGTCAGACAGAGCGTCTGAATCAGAGCCTAGAGACATATCTTCGGTGTTTTGTCTCAGAGAACCAGGAGGACTGGTCTTCTTTCTTGCCTCTGGCAGAGTTCGCTCTTAACAATAGGCGGAGCGAGTCCACTGGTAAGTCCCCATTTTTTGGGGCATATGGTTTTCATCCCCAGTTTTGTACTTTTAATGGGGGGGACCCTTCTGGGGTTCCTGAGGAGGAACGATTCTCGTCGTCACTTGCTTCAGTTTGGAGAGGAGTACTGAATAATCTGAGTGCTATGGGGAACCGTTACAAACGTATGGCTGATAGGAGGAGAGGGTCTGGTCTGGACCTTTGTGTGAACAATCTGGTATGGTTGTCTACCAAGAATATAAAACTCAAGGTTCCCTCCTGGAAACTGGGTCCCAGGTTCATCGGTCCATACAGGATCAGTTCTATAATTAATCCTGTGGCATTTCGTCTGGACCTCCCTCCTACGTTTAAAATCCATAATGTGTTTCACAAATCGTTGCTTAAGAGGTACGTGGCGCCAGTTATACCGTCACCTCTACCTCCTCCTCCAGTGGTGGTCAATGGTAACTTAGAATTTCAAGTGTCGAAGATCATTGACTCACGTCTGAATCGCCGGTCCCTTCAGTACTTGGTTCATTGGAAGGGGTATGGTCCTGAGGAGAGGACATGGGTCCCTGCGTCTGATATTAACGCAGATCGATTGGTTCGGACCTTCCACACAACTTATCCGGGCAGACCTGGCCCTGAGGGTCCGGAGGCCCCTCGTAGAAGGGGGGGTACTGTCATGGGTGCATCGCCACGAAGATCGTCGCGATTGCACATTCTGACTTCTCGCAGCTGAGTTGCTGTTACTTTGTGTTTGGTAGTGAGGGAGTTAATTTTACCTAGCTCTTTGCTAAGACTAGGTCCAGCCTCGCTCGGCTGCTTTTGATTATGCACTAATTAGCTTCCTTTATATACCTGTCAGTCTGCTTGTTAGATGCCGGTGAAAGCTTACATGCAGACCAGCAGATTGGATCAGGTTATGAGAAGACTTAAGCTAAGAGTTCCTTTGTGGTTTCTCCTCTCCTCGCTTATAGTTTATCTCCTAGACCATTTGTGTTCCCTCTGTGTTTAAGTGTTGTATGCAAGACAGTATTTACTTTATCCCCTGTCTGTCTCGTGTGTCTTTACTGTTTGTTAAGCAGTGACCTGCCTATTCCCTGTGTGGTAATCAGTGTCCTTCTGAGGACTAGATTACAGTGGTCAGGGACTTATAGGAGACAGGGTTACGTTGGCGGCCTGGACCTCTGTACCATTAACAGTACCTCCAGGTAGAGGGACTAGTCAGGACCCCAGTTTAGGGTCAGCATAGACCCCGGTCCACCTCCAGCCTGTGACAGTGTAATACGTCTTCAGGATTCACCTACAGTACAACGGATATTATGTCAGGTAATACTATACTTTATGTACATGTTGATATTACCTATTCATATGTTATATTGTATGTTGTCCCTCTTAGTATTGATTACTGACATTATATATATATATCTGTGATACAGCGTGACATGACCACTGGGCAGCGCTCATAGCAAACTGTTAATGACAACCATAGAGGTCTGTTGGAGACCTCTGGTTGTCATGCCAACCCATCGGTGACCTCACTGGTGGACACAGTCAGGAGAGGGCCCCTGTGCAAGAACAATATAAGGGCCCTTTGCGGCTCATCATAACGCACAATTTCACCTGCTTTGGGGGTGGAACTGAGCCCCATTACATCTTGGGCCCCTGTGCGACCGCACAGGTTGCACCAATGATATGTCCGCCCCTGGGTGAACTGCAATCACATGACAGGATCACCGATGGGCGGGATTTCCGGCACGCTTGCTGGAAGCGCGAGTTAAATGCCTCTGTCAGAGATTGATAGGGGTTAATATATAATATCTCCGTTACCTATCTATTTGTGTATCTATGTATCTATCTATCGTGGAGAAAATATGTATTTGATACACTTTCAATTTTGCAGAGAGGTATGTAATTTTTATCATAGGTACACTTCAACTGTGAGAGATAAAAACGAAAAAAATCCAGAAAATCACACTGTATGATTTTTACATAATTGATTAGCATTTTATTGCATGAAATATGTATTTGATGCAATAGAAAAACAGAACTTAATATTTGGTACAGAAAGCCTTGTTTGCAATTACAGAGGTCAGACGTTTCCTGTAGTTCTTGACCAAGTTTGCACACACTGCAGCGGGGATTTTTGATTCACTCTTCTATACAGATCTTCTCCAGATTTTTCAGGTTTTGAGGCTGTTGCTGGGCAACATGTAGTTTTTTTCACCCTCCAAAGATTTTCTATTGGATGCATGTCTGGAAACTGACTAGGCCACTCTAGGAGCCACTCCTTAGTTGCCCTGGCTGTTTGATTCAGGTCATTTTAATGCTTGAAGACCCAGCCACAACCCATATTCAATGCTCTTGCTGAGGAAAGAAGGTTGTTGGCTGATATCTCACAATACAAGACCCTATCCATCCTCCCTTCAGTATGGTGCAATTTTCCTGTCCCCTTTGCAGAAAAGCACCCCAAAGTATGATGTTTCCCCCTCAACACATCATGGTAGGGATGGTGTACTTGCGTTTGCACTCATCCTTCTTCCTCCAATCATGGCGTGCCTGCAGGATTTTAATCCATGATGGTGTAGTATGTTACTATCGGTAATGTTTGAGATTCTGGTCCCAGCTCTCTTCAGGTCATTGAACAGGTCCTCCCATATAGTTCTGTGCTGATTTCTGACCTTTCTCAGAATCATCCTTACCCCACGAGGCGAGATCTTGCATGGAGCCCCAGACCGAGGAAGATTGACAGTTATCTTGTGTTTCTTCCACTTTCTAATAATTGTGCCAACAGTTGTTACCTTCTCACCAAGCTGCTTGCCTATTGTCCTGTAGCCCATCCCTGTCTTGTGCAGGTCTACATTTTATCCCTGGTGTCCTTAGACAGCTCTTTAGTCTTGGCCATGGTGGAGAGGTTTAAGTGTGATTATTTGATTGTGTGGACAGGCATCTTTTGTACAGATAACGAGTTGAAACAGGTGTAATTCGTACAGGTAATGAGTGCAGAGTAGGAGGGCTATTTAAAGGAAAACTAAAAGGTCTATGAGAGCCAGAATTCTTGCTTGTTAGTAGGTGATCAAATACTTATATTTCATGCAATGAAATGCATTTTAATTATTTAAAACGCTCACAGTTGAAGTGTACCTACAATAAAAATTGCAGACCTCTCAATTCTTTGTAGATGGGAAAACTTGCAAAATCGGTAGTATATGAAATACTTTTTGTTAGGGTTGGCGGATTGCACTAAATAAAAATATAGATGAAGTGCATTCGCCACCCAGGGTCCACACATCATAAGCCTGAGCCAGACGCTGGTACTGAAGTCTGTGCTGAGCAGCAGCAGGACCAGAATGGGAGACCTCAGAACCAGACAAGGTGTGGGATATATCCCGCGCAGCGGGAGAATCTCGACGTCTATCACTTATTTTCCCCACAGTATCCATCTATCTTTCTATGTACTAAATCTCCAAAATAAATTATTATTGAACAGTCTTGACCAAAAATGTTAAGACTGAAGCAACTTCTGGTTTTCACAAAGTTTACTTCTTCAATGTTTTTAGTCAGATGTTTCTCTTTTTACACTTTTATTGACATACAGGTCCTTCTCAAAAAATTAGCATATAGTGCTAAATTTCATTATTTTCCATAATGTAATGATTACAATTAAACTTTCATATATTTTAGATTCATTACACACCAACTGAAATTTGTCAGGTCTTTTATTGTTTTAATACTGATGATTTTGGCATACAACTCCTGATAACCCAAAAAACCTGTCTCAAAAAATTAGCATATCAAGAAAAGGTTCTCTAAACGACCTATTACCCTAATCTTCTGAATCAACTAATTAACTCTAAACACATGCAAAAGATTCCTGAGGCTTTTAAAAACTCCCTGCCTGGTTCATTACTCAAAACCCCCATCATGGGTAAGACTAGCGACCTGACTGATGTCAAGAAGGCCATCATTGACACCCTCAAGCAAGAGGGTAAGACCCAGAAAGAAATTTCTCAACAAATAGGCTGTTCCCAGAGTGCTGTATCAAGGCACCTCAATGGGAAGTCTGTTGGAAGGAAACAATGTGGCAGAAAACGCTGTACAACGAGAAGAGGTGACCGGACCCTGAGGAAGATTGTGGAGAAGGACCGATTCCAGACCTTGGGGGACCTGAGGAAGCAGTGGACTGAGTCTGGTGTAGAAACATCCAGAGCCACCGTGCACAGGCGTGTGCAGGAAATGGGCTACAGGTGCCGCATTCCCCAGGTAAAGCCACTTTTGAACCATAAACAGCGGCAGAAGCACCTGACCTGAGCTACAGAGAAGCAGCACTGGACTGTTGCTAAGTGGTCCCAAGTACTTTTTTCTGATGAAAGCAAATTTTGCATGTCATTCGGAAATCAAGGTGCCAGAGTCTGGAGGAAGACTGGGGAGAAGGAAATGCCAAAATGCCTGAAGTCCAGTGTCAAGTACCCACAGTCAGTGATGGTGTGGGGTGCCATGTCAGCTGCTGGTGTTGGTCCACTGTGTTTCATCAAGGGCAGGGTCAATGCAGCTAGCTAGCAGGAGATTTTGGAGCACTTCATGCTTCCATCGGCTGAAATGCTTTATGGAGATGAAGATTTCATTTTTCAGCACGACCTGGCACCTGCTCACAGTGCCAAAACCACTGGTAAATGGTTTACTGACCATGGTATTACTGTGCTCAATTGGCCTGCCAACTCTCCTGACCTGAACCCCATAGAGAATCTGTGGGATATTGTGAAGAGAAAGTTGAGAGACGCAAGACCCAACACTCTGGATGAGCTTAAGGCCGCTATCGAAGCATCCTGGGCCTCCATAACACCTCAGCAGTGTCACAGGCTGATTGCCTCCATGTCACGCCGCATTGAAGCAGTCATTTCTGCAAAAGGATTCCCGACCAAGTATTGAGTGCATAACTGAACTTTATTATTTGATGTTTTTTTTTTTTGTTTTTAAAAAACACTTTTATTTTATTGGATGGTTGAAATATGTTAATTTTTTGAGACAGGTTTTTTGGGTTATCAGGAGTTGTATGCCAAAATCATCAGTATTAAAACAATAAAAGACCTGACAAATTTCAGTTGGTGTGTAATGAATCTAAAATATATGAAAGTTTAATTGTAATCATTACATTATGGAAAATAATGAAATTTAGCACTATATGCTAATTTTTTGAGAAGGACCTGTATAATATATAATACAGTATAATACAGTATAATACATACATAAGGTTTATGTAAAGACTTAATGTTTAGAGTGTAGACCCTTTTTTTTCCAAGACTTCTCCAATGTTCCTTTACATGCTGGATATCAGCTCCTGGGACAAATCTTGGATGATAAATCCATTTATGTCTAATCAGTGCTTGGAGTTTCTGTGTTTTTTTTCTCCTCCTGCTTTTTGAGGATTGACATCAAGTTCTCAATGGGATTGAATTCTTGGAAGTTTCCTGGTTATGTACACTACATTTTAATGTTTTTCTCACCAAGCCACTTAGTTATCACTTTTGCCTTGTGACATGGTACTCCATCACCAAATTGCTCCTGGATCATTTGGAGAAGTTGGTGTTGGAGGATATTTAGATACAATTTTTTATTATTGGAAGTGTTCTTAGGCAAAATTATGAGTGAGCCAATGCCCTTGACTGAAAATCAACCCTCTAATTGGATGGTTACAGGATGCTTTACTGTTGGCTTGACAGAATTGATGGTAGCGCTCACCGTTTCTTCTTTGGGCTATCATTCTTCCGTATGTTCCAAACAGTCTGATGGGGACTTCATCAGAGAAAATAACTTTATTCCAGTCCTCTTCAATTTAATCTCTGTACTTCCTGCAGATTGTCAGTCTGTAGCATCTGTAGGACATATAGGATTGGACTTCAGAGAACTTGAAGAATGATTATATAGAGAAGAAAAGGTGAGCACTAAAATTAGTCCTGTTTTATGCCAACAGTAAAACATCCTGGGAACATTCATGTGTCTCATCCAAGAGATTCTGCCTAAGAAAGAATGGTATCTCTAAACATGCTGCAAGAGTAACTACTCCCAATGATTCAAGGGCAAATTGGTGATGAGCAATGCCTTTCCAACATTGATGGAGATCATGTCACAAGGCAAAAGTGATAACTAAATAGGTCGGTGAATAGAACAATGCAAAAACTCCCCAGAGCTTAATCTTATTGAGAACCTGTGGAAAATCTTCAAAATGCGGGTGGACAAAAGAAAAACATAAAAATTGTAATAAACTCCAAGCACTGATTAGACAAGAATGGATTGCCATCAGCCAGGATTTGACCTAGAATCTGATATCCAGCATGCCAGGATGAATAACAAAAGTCCAAAAAAGTAAGGGTAAACACTGTAAACACTGAATCTTTGTATAAACTTGATGTATTTTTCAATAAAAGTGTAAAACTTCTGAAATGCTGATAAATGTACTTCAGTAACCATGGAAAAGTCTGACTAAGTTATCATTCAGATGTCCAATATTCTTGTACGAGTGCTGTCCATATTTTTCACAAATAGCACTCGTAGCTGTGATATTGTGCTATTGTCTACAACTTTTTTGGAAACTGAGTGGTCCACAGAAAATCTCCAAGACGTGTCTTATTTTGATGCAAGGGTAGGATCAAAATCTGCAATACAAGTGTCATGACTCCAATGTTGGGTGACCCGGGACCAGGGGCTCCTTCCCCATTCCTAACATTAGGGGGCGCCCTAGCTTGGAATTGTACCCCAGGTTACTTCTGAAGGTGAAGATGCCGGGGCCATGTAACTTGCCTTATCTCCTAAATTCGTCCTCCATCTGTTCCCTTCCCCCACCCAGGGAGCAGCTGTGCACTGCAATACACCACACAGACAAACAAGGCAACAGGAACAAGGGCAATGGAAAAATACCAGTCGTACAAATGTTCACTCAAATATAACAGAGCAATGCACCGAAGAGTGGAGGATGGGGAAAAACCAAAGTAGGGGAAGGAAAAGGAATTATCACACTTACAAACCCAAGCAAAAGTCACTGATAAACCCACTATATGCCTTCTCATATAACCACTAACTCCTATCTTCCCAGCCATGCAGCATAAGCTAGCATTTAAAAAGAAGGTGAAGTGCTTCTTTTTCAGTGCAGGAGTAGGGCACTGCTGTCTTCTGGCTCCTCTCTCTTGTAGTAGCCCATGACAGCAGTTGTTGGGTCCATGAAAAAATAGGACCACATTCAGACGACATCCATCTCAGAAAGGAGTAGGTGGAAACATATATGTTTTTTCTACATTTACGAGAAAAACTGATGACACTCGGACCACAGTCTGATCAAATTCAAAGTCTAGTCAAAATAATTGGTTGGTTTTTTTAATGTCAGAAAAATGGACATTTGAATAATGCTTAAAAGATACAAAAACAATGAAACAGCAGACTTTGTGAAAGCCAAAATTTGTGTCAGTCTCAAAACTTTTGGCCATGTCTGTAAATGAGATGGAAGCTGTTTTTAGGACCTGTCAGTTAGTCCCAGCACTACCAGTGAAAAAAATCCACTTTGATATCACATACCACTCTCTTATTTCTTTGGAGAAGATGTGTGATCTTTCCCTTGTGGCGTATGGGGAGCTAGTCTCACAATTCATAACAAATTACAGAAGTTTCTGAAGCATAACAGATGACACCACATAGCTAGAAGTATTGCCAAGTTCCTTGGAGGTATCAAGAAGATCTTTCTGCACATTTTTATGTTTGTGGTTTGTACAAAGGATCCTTCCTACCATCACTTTCCTCACTCCAAAAGATACTTTAGCAAATAAGATTTGCTTTCCTCCGTACTATTATATATTGCTTTAGTAAGTTCATGACAATTAGAAGACAGCTATGACACTTGAGTAGGAAAATCTGCTGCATCATCAATATGTTCTTTAGTTTATTCAATATTAACTTAATTTTCTCATAAAGAAGCTGAGATTCAAGAGATGACAAAGTACTTACTGTTCTTGGAAATTGGAGGCCAAGCTTCTAACATAAACTGTGACAAATTTTTTTGCTTAAAAGGAACGTGTCACCATGGAAAATGCTATATACCTGCAGATATAGGGTTAATCTGCAGGGAAATAGCATTATAATGCTGACTGGCTGCCTCATTGAAAGAAAATGAATTATTTCATCCCAGTAACCATTGGCTTTCAGTCATGAAGGTGCGCACAGAGCAGTTACAGTCACACCCCGATACTTTAATTGACAACCGACTGTGCAGTTCATCTGTGCAGAGAAAGCAGTCAATCAGATTTCTGGGATGTGCTTACTGTATATTAAGCGGTTATTGTTATAGAAATTTCATCAACTGAAAATGAGTTCCATTCATCTGGATATGGTTATTTTTGCAGCAAACACCTGGATTTGTGCAAAGCCTATACTGATGAGTGAGACTGTTGCAGATATTTCTATAAGTGTTCTGCAAAAAAAAGAAATAATACTCATTCATAGTGATTCCCTGTAGATCTGTTCAAAGACTTACCGAGTATCCGCAAGTCTCTAATTCCTGGTTCTATCTCAATATACTGGAAATAGCAGGAAATTTATATTCAGCCAATCATAACCATAACTGTGACTCGCTTTAGCAAGTGATTGGCTGAGTGAAAATCCTACCATTTTGGGTGTGTCAAGATGGGACCAGGAAGAGCAGTGGGTCCCCAGTAAGTATCTTAGAGAATTGGTGAAGATTCATATTGTCGCTTTCTTTTTTTGTAACCAGAGCAAACCCTATTAAACAAATTTTATTCACTGAACAACCATTTTAAAGTAAATAAAAAATCTGCCCAATGTAGTCAATAACTACCAAAAATAGTTTTATTAGACCTTGAGATCATGGGTGTATTATTTCTCATAACTGCACATGACAATGTAAGGACTTGGCCAGCAGTGCCAATTCTGCAGCCTTCTTTTTCTTCATATTTTATTGGTTTGAAAACATTTGTATGTCCTTTATCAAAGCTTAAATATTATTCTACCAACCAATCATAGCTATTATCCCATTATGAAGATAGCAGATATTTAGTTTGTTAGAGTCGTAGGCACCAATTCATCATTCTTTTACACCTGAAAAATGCCTAAAACGCTTGAAACGCAATGCAAAACTATGCAAAAATGTTGCAACTTTTGTTAATTTCAAGCCAATTTTGGGCAGCTTTGTCAAAATGGGCATAGCTTGGGAGGAGCTGTGGCAGGATGGGGCTTGACTATGCCCATCTGCCAAGGTCATAAATAAAGTCACTGTTTCTTATACATCGATCCTAGAGGATACTATTAAACATTAACTTTCAATTAAATCATAACTTAAAAAAGAGCAGCAAGAGCCCAAATCCAAACCTAACACCTAAGATACTACAAACCACAAAAAAAGCATTCCCATCCTTAGGTAAGAATGCTTTCTAACAAATCTGATTAGTGATGCTAGGACTAAATGAGTAGCGTGTCACAGTGAAATAAAGTGAATGAAAAAGGAAGAAACATTGTGGATCTCACCCAATTGAAGTGCAGACTGTTCTCCGGGTCTCGTGCATACAGGTAGAAGCATCTCTCACTCTCACTCGCCTGGTCAGGAAGGTGAAAATAGGCCGGGTTTGGGGGGAAAGGAGTCAATCGGGGCCATAATCTTTCATAAGGTAGCGTTGTTCAGGTGACAGAGACACTGAAAAAAACTGAGCACTAATTAATTAACATCTATGACAAATATTGTGTGCAGAAATACGGTAACTGTTTTTAGTTAAATTGAATGGTTTAATAAAGACAGGATTTCAGAAACCTCCTGTACAGCGCGCACATGCTTTTCTTGATCTGTCTACTGAAGAACAAAAACTCATTCATCTCCTTCTGCGAGTACATCTAGCAAAGACAAAAGACAAGTGTAATACCCCTAGACCAGAACAGCTATAGCAGAGTAATGATATCAAACTCCGTGCTGGTGTAATATACTACAGATTTGATAGTACCATCCACTACCCATTCCACGTGTGCTTATTCACTAATACGGTTTGCATTACTTTCCCAGGGGTCTTCCAGTCTGACAAAAAAGCAAGTGAAGATAATCATCTTCTGAAAAGGCTTTTGTTGGAGTAATTATTAACAACATTGCAATGACAGGAACTGACTTGTCCTTTTTATAACATAGAAGATTCATTGCTGGTTTTATTTGGTGACAGCTGATTACACACTTGAAATGCTGAGGTTGTGTGACGTTAATACATGGTGGGTTTGGCAACTGACCTCTTTTTCCCCTTAACTGAAGCCTTTTTTTTGTTTGAAAAGACTAGAGTGATGTTATTAGCAGTCCCAGCAGTTTCTATGATGTTATCACAGATAAGTAGTTGCTTTGATGTTGCACAGGGCACTGGAATCAGCAGAGATGTCAGTTGGTTCAATTTACGTTTTTTATCTGCAATTTATAAAGATTATGGGTTGAAAAACCACTTACAGTAGAGCCAGTGCCTTCTGTGTACACTGCCGCAAAGAACAAGAAGAAATCATCCTTCAAAGGCTCTTTTTATTAATATTATTACTTTTTCTTTGAATTTTAAAGTGCATGTGTCTTTAAGACAATGACCTGTTGTTTAAATCAGGTTTTTGTGTTACGTATACAGTATTTTTTTTATATGGCATTCTTTTTTCATATCAAGATCTTTACGAAAAAAAAAAATTAGTAATATTGTAATTTTCACACTGGCCATTACTGCTATTTTAGATTTATATGCCCTGTTCTTTCAGGAAGAGTATACAGCAGGTTTTATATCATCAGAGGCAGGATTACAATGATTGATAACATCGCTATTCAGAGTTGATAACACTGGAATAAACTATTTCACAGTGACTGTTCCCTTTCCATCATAATTTTCCTTTGCACGACGCATTGGATTACTATGGCTATTACTGTGTTTTTTCTGAAACAACCAAATTCAGTCTAAAAAAAAACAGTTCCCAGTGTGAAAATTGCAAGTTTTTAAATTTTTATATTTAATAAAGGGGTTTTTTACGGAAAGAAAAATTTGCTAAAATTTTAAAAAATTCATTTTCTAAAAATTTATTTTAAAACAATAAATTTTGATAAAAGACTTCCTTTAAGTTGCAAAGCACCAGGAACATTTCACTACTGTCTTTATATGTTTTTCCCCAACAGCCACTATTAGATCATGTTTTAGGAAACCCCGTATTTCGGTAACAGGGAATTTTTGATTTTGAGGCGCAGCTTTTGTCCCACTAAGTAATTTAAATTGTTTTTGTTCATTGTTTTTTGTGTGCTATTTACATGCATTTTTATTTCAATTTTGAGGTGTGATTTTTTTCTAAATTGGTATGTCATGTTTTACAGAAAACTGCTTGGTTTTGAATTTTTTGGGATTTAACTTTGAGACAATTTTATTGATACCCCAAAAGTTGGATTGATGTGTTTTTTGTGCTTTCCGCAGGGCAGCAACCCGAAATGTGAAAGCTTTTTTTCCTGCTGATTTTCTGGATATAATGCAAGTTTGGAAGATTTCAACACAACTCGCAAAAATGCGTATTGCAGATTTTTAACCTAGCTCGTTTTTGCTGCATAAAAAAAGCACAAAAGGCGAGACTTACATAAACTTTTTCACGTGCTGCGCCAATTCTTTGGAATAAAATACCCAGGTTTTAAAACGATTAATCCCCCAAACCCACAGTTTTAAGCGTGCCTAAAAAAAGCATTTGTTCAAATGGTCATCGTCTCAAGCATTACCTGAACCCCCCGTGTGGCCATTTAAAATTTTTTCCATAACCCGGTTCCCCGATCTTTTTTCACAGCTTTATGATTTAAGAGCCCCCTGTGTCTGCATGTTACAAGTAGCGCCCCTGGTTCATGCAGCATTACAGGAAACCCCCTTCTTACACTATGGCCGGTCCGAACAACGAAACAATTGTTACCCCTCCCCCTTCTTCTCCCCTTTTTCCTCATAGATTGTAAGCTGGGCCCAAAGG